>BSUD01000006.1:130723770-130784898 GCA_033239045.1 Fagopyrum esculentum | reverse complement strand
ATAAAAAAGAGGTGAAGAAGCAAAAGAAAGAACTTTGAGGAAGATAAGAATGCAAATTTCTCCAAGGATCAGTTTTGTATTTTTGAACTGTAATGTTTTATATTTTAATTAAGTGTTATCGCTATTCCATTTCGTAAAAAATATTTCATTATAATTAATGATAATTATTTTTTATTTTTTTATATTTCAATGTTATCGCACTGTAAATGCTTACAACTTCCAAAACAAAAAAAAAATACCAAATGGCTCAATCATTGCCCAAAAATCGTGGACTCACTTGGACATAATAATTTGATTAGACAATTGAAGGACCGATATATGGAGGATTTTTTTGAAACCATGAATTTATTGAAGCTGCAACTGAAGTTTATTGGTAGATGAAACTGGAGTTTATTGGTAGTCGGTTGAACAAATATTTTCTTTGATAAGCTTGATGTGTGTTTCCGAGAAGGAAATTTATTGTATTTGATATATGTATACCATTATTTTTAAGGGTTTACTTTTTAATATAATATTAATATTTTTGGTTATATTTATAATATATTATTCAATAATTATCATAAACTCTATAATCTCCATCCATATAACTCATAATAATTCTTTTTTCTTTTTTTTTTTTATTGTATTCCCATGAGCTCATAATTATTTGTGATATCTCTAATGGACCCTAAGCCCCCTGCCGTAGAGACTAGAGATCTTGGGTTTATTTGCACAAAAACTGATACCACATGGTGATGGCCGGCATGCATGTCCATACAATACTTGCCCTGACCCTCACTATTCATGCATGTGCTATTATTGAAACAATAATTAGCTTGAAAAAATAAATAAACAACTAATTTAAATTTGTACGGTCGAAATCGATCGATAAATTAGAATTTACCATAGATCATACGTCATCTTCGTGTTAAAACACTTTATAGATTGTCACTAGTCATTCTCGTATTAAATCACAGGATTTATTCGTCAAAACTTTGTTTTTTACTACTACCAAAATTTACTATAGATCATACGTCATCCTCATGTTAAAATACTTTTTATTTCATATTTCATGTGTATAGTAGACGATATAAATTTGATTAGGGTAATGATATATGCACGTAAAAAAAGTTATGAGGGACACACCAAATTACATACGTCTTACAAAGCGCACACCAAATTCGTACAAAGTTTATTGTTTCAAATGGAGTCTCCATTGCTTCTGTGCGCCTTTCCAAGCGCACTCTATGGATGCAGTTTATGGGCACAATGTGTTTTTGGCCCAATTAAATGTTAGTCACTAACGGACTTTTATTGACCCTTTGACCCATAAACTTATGGGCACCATGAATTAGGAATTAACTACTAATTATTGAGTATTAATTGCAAGAAAAGTCTGTGAAAAATGTGCCGACAGAGACAAGAAAGCTTCATACTCAGACAGACACCATCTGCACTTTTGATTCTCAAAGAGATTGAGGAGTAAGAATTCATGAAAGGATTCTTTAACTTCCATTTCTGAACTAGCAAGAAATAGTGATTGCATCTTGCGTAAGTTAAGTACAGACTACGTAAGAACAATTAACACTTTCTGTGATAATGGAAATATCTCCCGCCAATTATAAACTCCAATTTGTCACCCAGTATATTGATTTAATTGTAAACTTTGACACTTTGTCATGGTTTGCTAATTGACAACAAGACCCAACCACCGGAATTACTATTGAAGTATTGAGTACCCTCTGCAACATTTAAAAACCTTCATTATTATTGTCTGTCATATACAATATTCATTGATGCGCATGAGAAGGCGCATAGCAAGGGCTTTTTTAAATCGTCCGCTTCTATCAAAGTGCATGTAATAAGATGTACATGGGGGCTCGTTTGTTGTTAACTCATGTGCGCCTCCCCAATGCGCACAATTTTTAATAATTTTTTATAGGTCTTAGATAGACCTAAGTTTTACCACTTTAATTGACTTACCACTATTATTCTATTAAGGGTATATTTACTTAGTTTATGTTATGAGTACTTTTAATATAGTATCAATTATAAAAGGTTTAATTAGCCATTTTAACCATTAATATTTTGACGTACGTATGATTACCGTCTTTTGGTTATCGTTAGATTCTTTTTATTCACCCATGTATGATTTCATTTTAAAATTTTTATTTTAGAATGATGTCTTTATTTTACATTATTGATTATTCAAAATATTTTTTATTATTTATATTGGGGCATTATTTACAATGCCCTAGGAGTTTCTATATAAGCAGACCATATCTAGTGTCACACACAGAAACCACAAGGAAGAGAAATATCCACATTAAACTTCCAAGAAAATGGCGTTCTCCGTCCTTCGTTCACTCTCAAAGTCAGTGGCACGAACCACCACGAGAAGAATGAGCAGCGGTGCCTCGTCGGAGAGCAATGCCGTGTACGGTGGTGGGCCGAAGCCCGGTCAGCAGAGAGTAACGTTGGCGAATATCCGGCAGAAATACAAGCGAGGGGAACCCCTTACGATGGTAACGGCCTATGATTACCCGTCTGGTGCCCACGTGGACTCGGCCGGAATCGACATCTGTCTTGTGGGGGACTCGGCGGCTATGGTGGTTCATGGCCATGATAACACGCTTCCTATCACTCTCGACGAGATGCTCGTTCATTGTCGTGCAGTGGCGCGTGGTGCTAAACGCCCGTTCCTTGTCGGGGACTTGCCGTTTGGTAGCTACGAGTCTTCCACTCAACAGGTATATATACGGGTGAATTGGATAATCCCGAGAATGAATATATATATATATATATTCAAGGTATACGTAAAAAAATAAAAAAGAAAGACCTAAGTCGGAAAATAAACTAACTAGAAACAATTCGGTTTAGTAGACTTTTTTTAGTTTTGTGTTTAGTTAATGTATCCCTTGACAGAAGAGTGTGTAGAGTTTGAGAATAAATACAAAAGGTTGGGGTATATTTATTTAATTGAAACATTAAAAAGTCTAGTTACTACTATATTTTTTCAAAAAAGCCTAGTAACCAAAATTGTCCAATAAACTATTAGGGTTTGTGGAGATATTTGGATACTCAATTAACAAGTATGACACTACAATATTGATATACGGAAATATGCACGTTAGATCCGAGTCACACGTGAATTTTATTGATTTCTAACCTAAACAAAAGTTATTTAGATCCGAGTCACACATGAGCTCCGTTGATTGAAGGCATAGGTACAAAAGTTACAAAAAAAAGTCTTGTCTTCGTAGGAATTAACGTTTTTCGTACGTATGCATAAGCAGGCAGTGGACGCAACGGCGAGGGTTCTAAAAGAGGGAGGAATGAATGCAATTAAGCTTGAAGGAGCATCTCCAAGTCGAATCGCGTCTACAAAGGCAATAGTTGATTCCGGGGTTGCTGTGCTAGGTCATACCGGTCTCACCCCTCAAGCCATTAGTGTTATCGGAGGTTTTAGGCCTCAGGGTCGAAATGTTACGGGCGCTGTCAAGGTTTTTCTCTCCATCTCTTTAGTATCCACATACTTCATATTACACAAAAGTTACTTATATCACAAACTTATTATGAATTTTCGGGTTGTAAATTAGATGGTGGAAACTGCACTAGCGTTGGAAGAGGCAGGATGTTTCGCGGTGGTTTTGGAGTGCGTCCCGCCGCCAGTGTCGGCCGCCGTTACATCGGTTCTCAAGGTTCCGACAATAGGCATCGGGGCGGGACCCTTTTGTAGTGGTCAGGTATAGTCTTACCTACTTCTATTACACTTTTCTTCCTTTTTTATATACTCTAAAAAGTGGTAATATCACATATCTTATATTTTTTATAGCAGTTCGATTTGTGCTTTCTCTCGAACTTTTTCTTTAGTGGATATCAATCTCATACATATCCATATATTGATACTGATGTGGATTTGTTTTAGGATGAAACCCGCTTTTGTTAACGTTGTACTTGAACCTAACGTGCATGTGGTCTTATAGGTACTTGTTTACCACGACCTTCTAGGAGTGATTCGAGAGGCAGACGGCGCGATGGTTACCCCTAGGTTTTGCAAGCAGTATGTTAGGAGTGGCGATGTGATGAACAAAGGCCTTATTGAGTTCAAAGAAGAAGTCAGCAATGGCGCCTTCCCAGGCGCCGCTTATAGCCCTTATAAAATCAGTGTCGCCGATATGGACGGTTTCTACAAAGAGTTGCAGTCAATGGGCTTTGACCAGGCGGCTTCCGCCGCAGCTGATGCCGCCGAGAAGATGAACGACGCAAACTCAGGTCGAGTGGAGTCGCAGCTCTTGCGCAGTGCACAATGATCAGATGATTATGTTAAATTAGATATCGACTTTGTTTCCATTTTCTTCTACAATTGCTTTGTTTGTTTTACTTCCCTTGGTCAACATCAAAGCTTGTGATATTTGCGTCGCTTTTCATAAATTGATATTTTGTAAGGTAATGTTAAACTTGGACTCAACTTTAGTTCCAATGTTATTGGGAAAATCACGTGACTCGCAGAATATGTATTAGATCTTATATAATTATGGTTATTTATAGTAATTTTTTTACGACGAAGAACGAAAACTTCTTAAAAAAAATGTTGGATATTATAATAAACGTCCTAAACTAAATGCTACTATAAAAGTAAAACTCGACAACTTTATACAACAATATCAAAAGAAGACGAAAAAGCTAAACACGCGAGGTTTGTTTTACTAACGTAAAAAAAACAAACGCATTCCGATGACGCTCAACCAGGAAAAAAAAGGGGGGAAAAGAAGGAATTTGAGTGTCACCGCTTTGTGGCGGCGCTCAAATCTTAAAAAACAAAAAAGTAGTCAAAAAAAATGGGAAAACTAGGGTTTTGAGTGCCGGAGCATAGCGTTGGCTCCCAAATTACATTAAAAAAGGGCAAAAATAATATATAAAAAATATGATTTTGGGCTCCACCGCCTTGCGCCGGCACTCATATAAAAATAGAAAAATAAATAGAAAAATGGGCGTCAGCGTCATCCGTCAGGCCCATGTTGAGCGCCAACGTAAAGCGTTCGTATTCGTTAACAAGTAAATTTAAAATCTATTATGCATACTAAAAGAGAGTGCATGATTTGATGACGTGACACGCTGTGGGAGCAGTAATCAAATGGAGCTCCCACAATTTTTTGGGCAATAAATCTTTATTTTTTTTAAGGCAGAAAATCTTTTTTTACTAAACTAACATACTGTTATTCAAAATTATACGTAGTTTTTTTTGTTGGAGATTCTCCAAGATCTTATAGGTCAATAAATCTTTATTTTTTGTGCCAGAAAACAAACTGGTCAAAAAATATTTTTTTTATTAAAGTATATAAATTTTATCTCACATCGGTTATCAGAGAAGGATGACACTTTGACAACAAGTATAAGACCTCAAATGTTTGAAGATTATACAAATCATACATTTTCGGACCTTTTGGTCAGAATCAAGTGACCTACTAATTCGTAGGTCGTTTTGATCTAATGATTTTTGGGTCGTTTTGACCTATAGATTATTGGATCGTTTTGACCTACAGATTTTTGGGTCGATTTGACCTAATAATTTGTGGGTCGTTGTGACCCACTGATTTGTGGGTCGTTGTGACCCACTGATTTGTGGGTCCTTGTAACCCACTGATTTGTGTGTCGTTGTGACCTATGAATTTGTGTGTCATTGTGACGTATGAATTTGTGGGTCATTGTGACCTACTGATTCGTGGGTCGTAGTGACCTATTGATTCGTGTGACTTACTGATTCGTGGGTCGTTGTAACCTACTAATTCGTGGGTCGTAGTGACATACTGATTTATGGGTCCTTGTGACCTACTGATTTATGAGTCCTTGTGACCTACTGATTTGTGGGTTGTTTGTGACCTACTAATTTGTGGACCGTTGAACTATTAAATTCGTAATTCTTATTTTATCAATATAATAAATATACATCTATATACTTTACTAAAACAAAAAACACTAATTCTTGACGTGTCGCCCCACGTTTTTTCTCGAATTAAACTTTTTATTAAATCATGAATTAAGCCAATAAATCCTTTTTTTACTAAACCATAATTAGCCTAAATTTTTTTTAATTATTTCCAATTTTAAAGTATTTTATTTGGATTACTAACTAAATCCGATTACAGTAACATTTCCTCTTCTTTTAATTTTTTTCCAAATATCTAAAATTAAAAGATATTGTTCATAAGTCTATCTCATACCCGTAAACTTAACTTCCTTTCTATCCATATATACTTTACTAAAACAGAAGACATTAATGCTGACGTGGCGCTCCACGTTTTTATCGGATTAAATCTTTTACTAAATCACGAATTAAGTTAATAAATTTTTTTACTAAACCTTAATTATTTTGTATAATATGAATTTTGTTATCCCACATCGGTTATCAAAGAAGCATAACACTTTGACAACATGTATAAATAGACCTACAAGGTTTGAAGATTATACAAATTATACATTTCTAGACCTTTTGGGTCGTTGTAACCTATTGATTTTTGGTCGTTGTAACCTACTGATTTGTAGTTAGTCTTGACCTAATGATTTGTGGGTCGATTTGATCTAATAATTTGTGGGTCGTTATGACCTATGAATTTGTGGGTCGTTGTGACCTATGAATTTGTAGGTCGTTGTGACCTATTGATTTGTGGGTCGTTGTGACCTACTGATTCGTGGGTCATTGTGACCTACTGATTCGTGGGTCGCTGTAACCTACTAATTTGTGGTCGTTTGTGACCTACTGATTTATGGATCGTTAAACTATTAAATTCGTAATTCTTATTTTATCAATATACTAAATATACATCTATATACTTTACTAAAACAAAAGACATTAATTCTGGCGTGACGCCCCACGTTTTTTCTCGAATTAAAATTTTTACTAAATCACGAATGAAGCTAATAAATCCTTTTTTTACTAAACCATAATTATTTTGTAAAATATGAATTTTGTTATCCCACATCGGTAAGAATCAAGTATAATACTTATTCATACCAGATTAGTATTTGAAGAATCAAGTATAATACTTATTCATACCAGATTAGTATTTGAATGTGGATTGTTGTTACCTACTAATTCGTAGGTCGCTTTAACCTAATGATTTGTGGGTCGTTTTAATCTAATACTTTGTGGGTCGTTGTGACCTACTGATGTTTGCGTCTTTGTGACCTAATGATTTGTGGGTCCTTGTAACCTATTAATTTGTGGGTCGTTTGTGACCTATTGATATGTGGGTCATTTGTGACCTACTGATTTTTGGATCGCTGTGACCTACTTATTTGTGGGTCGTTGTGACCTACTAATTTGTTGGTCGTTGTGAGTTGTAACCTAATGATTTGTGGGTACTTGTATTCTTCTAATTTGTGGGGGTCATTGTGATCTACTAATTTTCGTTGTGAACTACTGATTTGTGGTTCGTTTGTGACCTACTAATTTGTGGGTCGTTTATAACCTACTAATTTGTGGGTCGTTTGTGACCTACTAATTTGTGAACCGTTGAACTATTAAATTCGTAATTCTTATTTTTTTATCAATATAGTAAATATACATATATATATTCTATATCTATATATACTACTAAATTAGACTACACTGATGCTAATGTGTCATTTTCACAAATTTTGTAGGGTTAAATTTTTTTTAATTAACTTATTAAATCATAAAATCTTTTTTATTAATCCAAAATTAAAACAAAATTTTGTAAAATTAACTAACAAGATCTCCTAAATATTTTAAAAATAATTTGGTTTACGTATTTTTTTTTATTTTAAGCCGTCGACATTTCAGTAATTTATTCATTGGAAAGATTTTTATTTTTTTCTTTATTTATTTGTGAAGGATTATAAGTTCAATCTATTTACTTTAAATTTTTTTACGGAATTCCATATCCCACATCGATTATAAGTAAGTATGACAGTTTGATAACTTGTATAAATAGAGGGTTTGAAGATTAAACAAATCACACATTTCTTGGCCTTTTGGCTAAGTTAAGTATAGTTTTTATTTATAACGAACGGATTAATATCTGTTTTGTGAGTCGTTGGCCTGCTGTTTTGTGGGTCACTGACCTATTGCAATGTGGGTCGTTGACCTATTTTTTTGTGGGTCGTTGACATACTGTTTTGTGGTTCGTTGACATATAGTTTGGTGGGTCGTTGACATACTGTTTCGTGGGTCGTTGACCTACTATTTTGTAGGTCGTTGGCCTACTGTTTTGTGGGTCGTTGGCCTACTGTTTCGTGGGTCGTTGGCCTATTGTTTTGGAAGTCGTTTTAATATTCGTTATATGGGTTGTTGACCTACCAAAAGTGATGGTTTGAAGATTAAACAAATGATACATATTTTGGCCTTTTAGCTTAGTTAAGCTATAATTGTTATTCATAACGGATTAATATATGTTTTATGGGCCTTTGACCTACTTTTTTAATGGGTCGTTTACTTACTGTTTTCAGCGAATTTGCTATCCCACGTCGATTATCATGCAAGGTGAGAACTTGAAAAGCGTTTATAATTGTCTAAATTAGTACTAATTTATCCGTTATTGTATGAGATTTTGTTTAATTTTATACGAAAGTCGTATTCGCACGGTTCAAGATTTCTTTATTTCACCAAGCATAATCAACAATAATTGGGTAGATTCCTCTAATTTTACCTTATATATAATTCCCCCTTAGATAAAAGAAATTGGGTAAATAGACTCATATAATAACATCATAATCAACAATAATTAATGATTTATCATTAATTATTGTTGATTATGATGTTATTATATGAGTCTATTTACCCAATTTCTTTCATACCCAAAATAATTTTGTCAAACTACACAAACATACTCGAAAACACACATACCCAAAGCCCAAACATACCCAAAAAACTAAAATATCAAACAAAAATGTCATACCCATAAATTGGGTAGTATTTTGTTTTGTAAAATATTCATACCCAATGTATACATACTCAATCTATTTTTTTCTCTTCATTTTAAGTCACATTTAATACTAAAAGCATACCCAATTTGAATTTGTCATACCCAAATTTTACACAAATCGATATTGTACACAAACATCAATATCAAATGACAGTTGGTCATTATAACATAGTTTGGGTACCCATAAAACATACTCAACATTTCACTTTAAACACACATAACAATAAGAAACATACCACAAAAATAATAAACATATACCCAATAAAATAATCATACCCATAAATTGGGTTGTAAGATCCTAGGATTTTGCCTTCACCTCCCCTGCGGTAAAGAGGGCCGCCCCCGCGGCCAGCCGCCCCTGCAGCTGTGAGATCCGCCCCTGCGGATCGTGCGACAGATCGCGCCGATCTGTTTTCGTCGTTTTATCTTTCTTCCATAGATAGAATATCCGATATTCTATCTTTTGGGCCGATTTCCTTGTTTTCTTTCTAACCCTAGACGCCCTTCCCGTCTAGCGTTCCAGCCCTCCCTATATATTCTCTTCTTTCTCCCTTTTTTCCCGTTCCTTGCTATCATCGCCTTCAAACCCTAGAGAGCTGCAGCCGTCCTTGCTTCCTGCAATTCCGCTGAACGTGTAAGTTCATTCTTTCCTGGTTCTTCCTCACGTTCTTACAGTGTTGCATGCCTTCCCTTATATTTTGGTTTCTTCCTTGCGTTCTTCTCATTCTTCTTTTCCAAGGATCAAGCATGAGCCTTGATTCTCTTGGAGTGTTCCGTTGTTGACCCTTCGTTGTTCTTAGGCTCTCTAGAGTGGAGTCTCGACGTGTTGGAACCAAAGGTTCGAGCTTTGGTTGCCCCTACTGTGAGATCTATCGAAGAGAAGCCCGATAGTAGCTTTTGACGAAGATTCGCCCCTGCGCCTGCACAGAGCCGCCCCTACGCCTCTGTCACAACCGCCCCTGCGCTTGCAAAGAGCCGCCCCTGTGCCTCTGTTCAGCCGCCCCTGTGCCTCTGTCCAACCGCCCCTGCGGTTTCTGTGTAGTAACTCCCGTCTTTGGTGAGTTGCTTCCTTCCTTCCTTTCCTTGTTCCTTCCTTGGTTCCTTATGGTTGTTCCTTGTTCCCTGAGTTGTTGTAAGACTAAGGATGAGCCCTTAGCATGTGTAGATCTCTTAGAGATCGTTGAGACTAGAAGTTATAGACTTCTAGTAACCATTTCGTTCCTGATTCGTGTTGCTTGTTCGTACAGGCTTTCCTTGCTCCTTTTCTGAGGAAAACTGAGCTTCTTGTGTGTTTCTGAGTTGTTCGCTGATCTCTTGTGTTACTTTCGTGTGAGGTAAGTCCCTTGGACTTACTTAGCTTCATTCCGCGTATTAGTTGGATTGTTTTGGCTTGTTTGTGTTGCTATCATGTTTTTAACGGATAATTGGAAATATGATTCACCCTTTGTTACCCTTAACTGGCCCAAGTGTATTATAACCGGGTGGTGACCACTTGTCTAGTTCTATAGGAGACTAGAATGTGCTCTTGCAACCCAGACCCATAGGTAACGGATAGTACTGATCTATTTCTATTAGTAGACGGAAGTGGAGGCGAGTTTCAAAAGATTCTCGTGTGACAAAAGAAGTTGAATTAGTAATGGATAACCTTAATGAAAGCTAATAACCGATTGATGTGTGAGCATGCTATGTGTTCCTTTACCTTATGTGTGTTTGTGCCTTTACACTCTTGCTTATACATTGAATGTTAGCTAACGGTTTATACCGTCGTTGTAGATGTTCCGCAGGTTCAGGATGTTGCTGAGTGATCCGGATGGTGTTGTCAGCCGGGGTTCCCGTACATTATAGGATGGGATTGGGTTTTTGTTTTGCTCGTTGTTTTCCTTTTGTTTTAACCCGGCTGTGGAGCTTTTGTATTTTCTTCTGTTTGAACCTTTGGTTTTATATTAAGTTTTAGTTTTCATTCGTCTGTGCCTTGTTGTAAGATCCGTTTGATGTTGCTACTCTGAGGGTCGGGACCCATTGTGCGGTCCTAGCCCGTAGCGCTTCAAGTTCCCAGAACTTGGGGTGTTACAATATGGTATCAGAGCTCTAGGTTGGCAACAATGGCACTCGAAATCTTCTACAGGTCAGATGGATAAATAAATAGAACCCACAAGGGGTCTAACGTTTTCAAAACGGGATTTTGTTTTAAACCGTTGGTCTGGGATAGATGTACGAGCGACCACCACTACCTCTGCGGATCTCAGCAGTGTAGTTTCTTATATGTGGCCTTTATATGTGCTTTTCTTGGATTATGTTTTAGTTGTAGTGTGGCCTTATACCTATATATATAGTCTTATATATTTATCCTTATAGCAAATGGCGCGTACTAGAGCTACATCTGCTATGGGCGAGGAAGGGGTCGACCACCACTTCCACCTGCCGTCCGTGGACAAGGACGTGCAGAAAGACCTCCACTAGCTAGAGGTCGGGGCCAAGCCCCAGTTGCTGATCCGCCTATCGCCAAGGCATTTGCTGAAGAGGTTGTTGAGAGCATTGTTCCTGAGGCTTGAAATGGGACCGCTGCTAGGTTTGGAGCACAGAGAGCGCCATCAACAGAGTCTGCACGAGTATCCATCGGAGCTTTTTCATTTCGCGACTATGTGCAGAGGGTTGAGGAGGCCATCGGGACTGGAGGACCAGCACCCGTGCCGCCAGTTCCTGCAAGGTCAGCTGAGGTTTCGCAGAGAGTTACACAAGTTGTTGCCTGCCTGCTGGAGTTGCTGAGGTTGTTAGAGCGCCGGCTGAGGTAAAAGAGCCAAAGCCTGACAGTTGGTAGAAGGCTTTCGACCAGCTGAAGGTTCCCGTCTTCGTGGGAAGGACAGGCTTGGATGTAGAGCAGTTGCTAGGACAGGTGGATTCTGCTATGGAGGGTATCGGTTGCCCTGAGGGACGTCAAGTCAACATAATACAGACGCTGTTGAAGGATCAGGCTCATTCTTGGTGGAGGACAATTCGCAACAAGGTCACTAGTTATGAGCAGATGAAGACAGTGATCAGGGATCGCTATTGCCTTGCAGCCATGAAGAGGGATCGTCTTCAGGATTTCCTTGAGGCTGGATTCGAGGATTTGCCTATTGTTGAGATCATCCTCAAGTTTCAAGACGAGTTGGCGTTGCTAGGTCCGTCCGTACCACCGGAGGATCAGCATGTTTACCTTTTCTCTTGGAGGTTGAGAGAATTGACACGCTCTTATCTTACCGGTTTCCGTTGTGAGTCTTTGGCGGACTATCAGGATAGAGCTTCTACTTATGAGAGAGACCGACCGAGTCAGAGGAGAGCTTCTCAAACAGAAGGTCCTGAGAAGAGACAGAAGATTGGATCCGCCAGTGCTGGAGCTGGAGCAGTTGGTTTTGGACGTAGTCAGACACCTGGACGTTCTAGTTTCCAACAGAGTTCTGATAGAGGACGGCAGTGTCATAACTGCAGAGTAGCTGGACACATCCGAGCTGACTGCAAGAAGCCAGCAGTGACTTGCTTTTCTTGTGGCAAGCCCGGACACAGAGCTGCATTTTGCCGTCAGGGCAAGGCGCTATCCCAGCAGGGTTCTTCACCTGCTAGTGTTGTTGGAGGAGGACAAAGATCGCAGTACCAGCAACAGCAGAGAGTTTCTGGTTCTACCGCTCCTCAGGGTTCCACTCCGGGACAGGGGAGAGGTAGAGGACGTGTTGGTGGATCTGCAGATACCAGAGATGCACCAGCCAGAGTTTATGAGTTGAGGAGTGTTGTAGAGCCGACAACGCCAATAACTACAAGTACCATTCACATTAATGGTTTTCCTGTCAAAGTTCTTTTCGATACTGGTATTACGCATTCTTTTATATCTGATGCATGTGTAGATAGATTGGTCTTAGTCACTGTAGAGGGTAGACCCTTCTTTATAGGATTACCCGATGGGGGTAAGATATGAGGTACGCGAGAGGTTCGCGATTGCCCTATTAGATTGGGAGGTCGCGATTGGCCAACTAACTTCTTCGTCATGTACTTAGTACATGAAGAAGTTATTCTGGGTATGGATTGGATGGATCGACATCGAGCAGTTCTGGACATCGGCAAGAGGACAGTGATAGTAACTACAGATGCAGGTCATGTTGACATCTTCCAAGGGTGGGATTTAGGGAAGACTGGTACAGTTATCAATGCAGTCGAGCTGCGAGACTTATCAGTCAGGGATGTGAGGCTTTTTGGTGCTATGTCGTGAAGGATAGTACTAGTCCAGCTTTGGAGGAGATTCCAGTAGTTTGCGAGTTTGCTGACGTCTTTGGAGAGTCATCAGGTTTACCTACACAACGGAGTGTAGACTTTGGCATTGATCTAGAGCCCGGTATGAGACGACCGATCTCTAAGGCTTCTGTTCGCTCAAAAGTGTGCGCGTCAAAGTCTTAAATTTGAACTCAAAGCAAAGTGAACCCGCAGTGTACGGATCAGCTGTAGCAAGGTAAGAAATTCCAGAGTCGAACTCAGGGATTTGGTGAGAATAAAATCGAATTCAATTATCTAACAAAGTGCAAAAGCTTTTGTGATTAATAAAGGAGGAAATGATTCCAAGGATTCAAGTATCCGACTGCGGCTTTCGATTCAAGACACTTCTAAAGATCAAAGGACAGAGTCTATATTGCCAAGGTTATGTGTTTCAAAGGTAGATATCATACGGTGAAGTTTCAAAACCTATTTGTCTAATCCAAAGGATTCTCTCTATAAGGGTTGTTGAGGCTGCATTATAGAAAGATCTAAGGACAAGAATTACACCCAAACTAACTACCCAAAACTCCAGGATGTGACTCTCCAAGGTAAAGATAGAAAGCACACTTAAAACTCTAATAAAGTATGTTGAGTCTCTCTATTACCCAAATCTTGTAATCTTAATCTATTAAATGTAGAATCAAGGTTGAAGTCTCTTCATATACCTAAATAGAGGTTAAAAAGGTTAAGAAAGGTTGGGATTTAGGCAAGGATTAACTTTGGTTAAAGATTAAATCAATTAAAGATCGTCAGGGGAATAAATCGTGCTGTTCATAGATAAATCGGACGATTTATTCAAGAACAGGTCGATTTTCCTGTTGTCGCAAAGTTAAAATCTAAACTCTCAGGGTCCAATTAGTTTAATGAGTTCAGTCTATCATCATTTAAGCCTCAATCATCAACTATTCTCCCCAGAATCACAATGGTTTTAGCCAACCATTTTCAAAATCAAATCAAATTTAAGATTGAGTGAATAAATCAAATAAACCCGAATCTTGAATAAAAACTCAATAACTTTCAATTCTGTAAACCAATCTCAAAACTAATCAATGTATCTCTCAATCAACTCAATATAGTGTTCAAAAATCACAAAGATCACAATGGAAACAAGGAATCTCACGATTTAGAATCAAGAATGACTTCCCGGTAATATCGTTTCAATCCCTCTCCAAGAATCCTCAATCTCTCACAAACGTGTAAAGATTTTCCGTTGCGGCCTCCTCGTTTTCGTTCCTAGGGTTCCAACCTATAGTTCCTTGCTAATGGGCCGCTTGGCAAAACGCTTCTCTAGCTTAAAAGTGATGGGCTTTGAGTCGTCTTTACCATTGGGCCGAAAAGCAAAGAAAATCGTGCTAGCCGATTTACACACAAAACCGTTCGATTTTTAAGGAGATAAATCGTCCGATTTATGTAGTAAATGACACGATTTTCTTCAACAATGAATGCTCGTCTCTTGGCTTGTTTCCTTCCTCCCTTTATGCTTCTTTTATGCAACTCCTTTGTTCTTTGTGATTTCTCTAAGACTCCTTTAGCTTCCCTAATGACCTTAGATGCTCCTTGCTCCACTTTTTCTTCCAAATCCACTCAATTTACCTACAATTCAATCGAAACTTGTGTAGATCTCTATTTCCGAAATATAATTGAATAAAGCATAAAAGGTACGCAAGTTCTCTCTAAATGCAAAGTAAATCGAGGTAAACCTCTACAATATGCATGATTATAATGGTATATAATTCATGTCATCAGCTCCTTATCGTATGGAGCCTATCGAGATGCTTGAGTTGAAGAAGCAGCTTGAGGAGTTAGCAGAGAAGGGCTTCATCCGCCCTAGTGTATCTCCTTCGGGTGCACCAGTTCTCTTCATCAGGAAGAAAGATGGGTCAATGAGGTTATGTATCGACTACCGAGAGCTGAACAAGGTGACGATCAAGAACAAGTACCCATTGCCCCGTATCGATGATCTTTTGGATCAGCTGCATGGAGCTTCAGTATTTTCGAGGATTGATCTGAGATCTAGATATCACCAGCTGAGGGTGAGAGAGCAGGACGTAGTCAAGACAACATTTCGGACCAGATATGGACACTACGAGTTTGTAGTGATGTTATTTGGGCTTACGAATGCGCCCGCAGTTTTCATGGAGTTGATGAACAGCATCTTCATCGACTTTCTAGACCAGTTTGTAGTTGTCTTCATCGACGACATTCTGGTTTACTCCCTCATTAGAGAGAAGCATGCAGGATACTTGAGGATTGTTCTTCAGGTCTTACAAGATAGAGAGCTCTACGCCAAGCTCTCTAAGTGCGAGTTTTGGATGTCCGAGGTAGCATTTCTTGGTCACATAGTTTGAGCTGAAAGGATCAAGGTAGATCCAGCAAAGATTGAGTCAGTAACTTCTTGGCCGCCACCTAAGAACATCAAGGAAGTTCGCACCTTTTTAGGATTGGCAGGCTACTACAGTCGTTTTGTTGAAGGCTTTTTAGTTAGCGTCCGACCGCTCACTTCCTTGCTGCAGAAGTCTACGAGGTTCGTATGGTCCGAGTCGTGCCTGCAGAGCTTCAAGGAGCTGAAGAAGAGGTTGACCTCTGCTCCTATCTTAGCTCAGCCAGAGGGCATTGAGGATTTTATGGTTTACAGCGACGCATCTAAACTAGGCTTGGGATGTGTTTTGATGCAGAGGGGAAAGGTGATCGCTTATGCGTCTCGACAGTTGAAGACATACGAGGAGAATTACCCTACCCATGATCTTGAGTTAGCTGTTGTTGTTCATGCTTTGAAGATTTGGAGACATTATCTGTACGGACCCACGTGTCAAATTTTCACTGACCATAAGAGTTTGAAGTACATATTTACTCAGCGGGAGTTGAATAACCGTCAGCGCAGATGGTTAAAGTTGATCAAGGACTTTGGTCTTGAGATCTTTTACCACCTGGGAAAGGCTAATGTGGTAGCAGATGCCCTTAGTAGGAAGACTTCCCGGGAGATGGTGATCGCTGGACTGACAGCTCAGCCACAGTTACAGCGAGATTTGGCATGGCTAGAGATGGATATCTACTTCCCAGATTCCGACAACCAGTTGTCCACCTTGGAGATAGTACCTGATCTGTTGGCCGAAATCCGACAGAATCAGGAGAGTTGCCCAGCTTTGACACAGATCCGAGACCAGATGTCTCGAGGAGAGGCACCACAGTTTACAGTTGGTACTGAAGGAGTTTTGAGACGCCAGGAGCGTGTTTGTGTGCCGTCAGATCAGGAGTTAAGACAGAGGATCCTTAAAGAGGCTCACTCTTCACCTTACTCAGTACACCCTGGTGCGAGTAAGATGTATCAGGATGTCAGTCGCTCTTTCTGTTGGGGAGGTCTGAAGCCAGATGTGACGAGATACGTAGCTCAGTGTGCGACCTGTCAGCAGGTCAAGATCGAGCATCATAGACCAGGAGGCGAGCTACACCCACTTCCCGTCCCTCAGTGGAAGTGGGAAGACATCTCTATGGATTTTGTGACTGGTTTGAGACCGAGTCGTGGTTTTGATGCTATCTGGGTCATAATAGATCGACTGACGAAGACCGCACGTTTCATTCCGATCAAGGAAGCGTGGCCGGTAAGTCGATTAGCAGAGGAGTTCACAAGACAGATAATGAGACTTCATGGAGTACCTAGGACCATAGTCTCTAACAGAGACGGACGGTTCACTTCGAGGTTCTGACAGCAGGTTCATGCCGCTCTAGGTACGAGTCTACAGTTCACTACTGCTTATCATCCTCAGACCGATGGTCTGTCTGAGCGGACCATCCAGACTTTGGAGGACATGTTACGAGCCTGTGTGTTAGACTGGGGGCAGGTGTGGCCAGATCACCTTCCCTTAGTGAAGTTTTCGTACAACAACAGTTGCCACGCATGGATCAGGATGACTCCTGATAACACAATTTATGACTTAGGTTTAGGTAATCATTTAGATAGATTCCTCGCTCATTCATGCATGGTTTAGCACTAGTTCACGACGTTTGCACTCAATTCACGTATTTTGTCGAGATAGACGTCTACACGGACTTGTGCATTGCTTTGTAGGTATTTTGGGAGATTTAGGAGCTAAAACGATACGTTTGGGGGTCGTTCATCAAGATGACACACCCTCGGACTCATTAGGATGCAAGCTAAATGCTAGGGAGGACTCATGGAACCTTGCCAACACAAGCCATGCACCAATCGAAGCTTAATGATCAAAGGCAATGCTGAAGCACAGAATCACGGTTCACTGACACTCCACGGCCGTGGAAATACCCGTGGATTTTGCCAGATTTTCGTGACAGCTGTGCCACGATCTCTTGGCCAGCTCTTGCAAAGTTGTAGTATAAAAGTGGTCCTGCATTGGCTGAGAGAAGCATCTTGGAGCAGCTCTCCATTATCCACTATTATCCAATCAAAATATTCTCTCAACAAGAAGATTCTTTGGAAGAAGGAGGTAGAAGGAAGCTACCATTGGAGAAGAGCTTGATTGGAGAAGGAGAAGAACACACCATTGATAGAATTGATAGCCTTGTAGTGAAGAATTTCGGAATCGATTTCTAGACTTGTATGAACCATTTGAACCTTCTTTAAGAAGGGTTGTGAGTCATTCTAATTTCATTTTCAGCTTGGTTTTGTTTACTTCACTTATTCATCTCTTTATCTTCATTATCTTGCAAATGGAAGTCATGATTTTATGTTTGTTGATTTCGATTTATATAATGAATGTTGTAGGCTAAATAGATGTGATTCTAGGGTAAGGGAAGGAAGGTTATGGCTAGAACCATGATAGGGTGGACTTAGATTAGCCCTTGGATGACCCTCTTGCTTGGACGTAGTTTCTGTTAGGAATCACGGTTTGTTCTTGCCAAACCACGTCCGTGGACTAGGTAGAACAACCCGTGATCTCCCCTGATTTGATGGATCTAGCTTTAGTTAGTTAGAATGTTGAAATCCTAAGTGTTTGTTGAGCTAAATCTATCCTAGGGTGACCTAGTGTTAGAAACTAAGTGTTAGGAGAGACTTACCCGGTAATCCTTACTCTTAGATTCCAAAGATAACAAACCCTAGGTAGTGGTGAGCCTCATAAGCCGCCATTGGACTAAGTGTGCTAGATGGTTGCTTAGGACTAACCCTTCCAAGACTTACCCGGTAAGGATAGGTTAGATCTCTAGGTGACAATCCGGTTTGTGTAGAATTCAGTCCCTTAGGTTCTTAGAGACTTACCCGGTAATGAGATCCTAAGGACGGACTAGTGGACCATGAGACCTACCCGGTGATTGATCCCAATATAGAAACACTTACTCCCAACATATCATAGTTAATCCAAGGAACGATTAGATAGCTTGAGTTCTATGCCATAACCGGAATTCTCAACCCCTAGAATCCGCCTTTCTATCTTTGATCTATATCTCGTTTTTAGCTTGTTTGTTTGCATTGATTAGTTAGCTTAGTTGATTATTACATTTCGCATGATTTGTGATCTTTGATTGATCACCGAAAAACCAACCAAAAACAATTGAGATTTTCATTTCTTTATTTCTTTCTCTTGTCTTAACCTAGATCTTCACTAGACTTAATCATAAATTGAATCAATCTCACCTTAGTCTTTGTGTTCGACCTCGGAATACTATCCCTACTACAAACGTCCCGTACACTACGGGTTCGCTAGGAGTTAGGATAAATATAACGAGAATATAAATTTAAAACCCATTGCGTATCACACATCCTGAGCGTAACAACTCCTTATGAGGCTTTATATGGACAGAGATGTCTTACACCACTGTGTTGGGACGAGCCCAGTAGTGCCAGCGGAGTAGCACCCGAGCAGATTCAGGATGACATGGCTCGAGTAGCAGTGATCCGAGAGCGGATGTTAGCAACACAGAGTCGACAAAAGTCTTATGCTGATAAGAGGCGCAGACCTCTAGAGTTCAGAGTTGGAGGTCAGGTTTGGTTAAGAGTATCCCCGACACGAGGCGTCAGACGTTTTGGTGTCAAGGGGAAGTTGAGTCCCAGATATGTTGGACCGTTCGAGATTCTTGAGCGAGTTGGAGAGGCAACATACAGACATGCGTTGCCACCGAGACTCAAGGGTGTTCACCCAGTTTTCCATGTGTCTCAGCTACGGGAGTACATACCTGACCCGAGACACATCGTCAGTCATGAGGATCTAGTGATCGAGTCAGACCACACGTTCGTAGAGCACCCGGTGGTTGTCTTAGAGCGTAGTACTAGACGCTTGCGTTCGAAGGACATCCCGATGTTGAAGATTCATTGGTCGATGTGAGGAGTTGATGAGGCAAATTGGGAGACAGGGGATAGTATCCAGAGGAACTATCCGGAGTTTTACGCTTAGATTGTTGCACCTTTAGCTTAGTCGGTTGTTTGGTTTTTCCTTTGTTACGTTGTGAACGCTTTTGTGTGACGTTTTATGCTACGTGCCCCGAGTGGGAATTAATGATCTCAGTTCTATTTTTGTGTGTTGTTGTGACCGTTTGGCATTTGCAAGTTTCGGAACGAAACTTCTTTTTAGGGGGATCTGATGTAAGATCCTAGGTTTTTGCCTTCACTGCCCCTGCGGTGAAGAGGGCCGCCCCCGCAGCCAGCCGCCCCTGCGGCTGTGAGATACGTCCCTGCGGATCGTGCGACAGATCGCGCCGATCTGTTTTCATCGTTTTATCTTTCTTCCATAGATAGAATATCCGATATTCTATCTTATGGCCGATTTCCTTGTTTTCTTTCTAACCCTAGACGCCCTTCCCGTCTAGCGTTCCAGCCCTCCCTATATATTCTCTTCTTTCTCCCCTTTTTCCCGTTCCTTGTTATCATCGCCTTCAAACCCTAGAGAGCTGCAGCCGTCCTTGCTTCCTGCAATTCCGCTGAACGTGTAAGTTCATTCTTTCCTGGTTCTTCCTCACGTTCTTACAGTGCTGCATGCCTTCCCTTCTATTTTGGTTTCTTCCTTGCGTTCTTCTCATTCTTCTTCTCCAAGGATCAAGCATGAGCCTTTATTCTCTTGGAGTGTTCCGTTATCGACCCTTCGTTGTTCTCAGGCTCTCTGGAGTGGAGTCTCGACGTGTTGGAACCAAAGGTTCGAGCTCTAGTTGCCCCTATTGTGAGATCTATCGAAGAGAAGCCCGACAGTAGCTTTTGACGAAGATCCGCCCCTGCGCCTGCACAGAGCCGCCCCTGTGCTTCTGTCACGTTCGCTCCTGCGCCTGCACAGAGCTTCCCCTGCGCCTCTGTTCAGCCGCCCCTGCGCCTCAGTACAACCGCCCCTGCGGTTTCTTTGCAGTAACTCCCTTCTTTGGTGAGTTGCTTCCTTCCTTCCTTTCCTTGTTCCTTCCTTGGTTCCTTATGGTTGTTCCCTGTTCCCTGAGTTATTGTAAGACTAAGGTTGAGCCCTTAGCATGTGTTGATCTCTTAGAGATCGTTGAGACTAGAAGTTATAGACTTCTAGCAACCGTTTCATTCCTGATTCGTGTTGCTTGTTCGTACAGGCTTTCCTTGCTCCTTTCCTAAGGGAAACTGAGCTTCCTTGTGTGTTTTTGAGTTGTTCGTTGATATCTTGTGCTACCTTCGTGTGAGGTAAGTCTCTTGGACTTACTTAGCTTCATTCCGCGTATTAGTTGGATTGTTTTGGCTTGTTTGTGTTGCTATCATGTTTATAACAGATGATAGCATGAATTATAGTCTATATTTCAGGGTTTGTTTGGACGTTTTATCTTTCATAATCTGCATGTTTGTATGTGCATAATGTGATTTTACTACCATTTCATCTACCTTTGCGAGAATCGAGGTCTACACCTAGTTTTGTTGTAATTGCAGGTAATATGGTACGTTTTGCATCAAAAAGGAGCAAAAGGAGTCATGAGTCATTTGGAGCTACATCCAGGGAGTATAGCCATGGATTAAAGATTTACTTTGGAGCAGATTCAAGAGATTTCACATTCTGTCGTGACTCACCTCGGTTGACCAGAGATTCATCTCGACCGAGGCGATCCAGAGAAGCCGACTCGACCGAGGCGAACACCTAGGACGCGGCGAGAATATTTTATTCTTGGATGAGATCTTTTTAAATTTGGAAAGTGATCTTATATTTTTGGGCTTGGCTCCTGGAAGGAAGGAGATATGCAGAATCATATATTTTACCTATATTTATGGGAAAATATCTTTCTAAGATTTATTATCTTTGGAGGGTTATTTTCCTATAAAAAGGGTTGGATTTCCACAAATCCAACATCACGCTATACCGTTGATCTTGCTTACGAGAAGATCCCGCATACGCAGCAGCAGCATACTCCAGTAGGGAGTTTTGAAGAACCTTTTTGAAGGTTGAAGGAAGATTGAAGTCCATAGCTTTTATAGCTTTATTTGAGGGTTTTGTAAGATTGTCTTTAATTCCCTCATTGGTTGTCTAGTCTTTTTGGATTGTTATCCAAGGAACGCTTTTGTTGTGATATTTGATCCAGTTATTGAAGTCTTTTCCTTAAATTCTTCTTTGTTCAAATATTCACCTTCTTCCCATATATTTAATACTTTCATAATGATGATGAGTGGCTAATTTCCTTGTGTGATTCTAGGGTGATTGGCAGAAGGTTGTGGGAAAAACAATGATAGAATAATCTTAGATTCCAGTAGGATCCTGAAAGTTCGAGTCTTTAACCTTAACCCTAAGCATCTCGTTCGGTTGATGAACATCTCGGCCGGGGTGGAATTCTTCTGACCGAGGTGACTTATCCGAACCTAAACAGAAAGTTAAGTGTTAGAGTTTGCTAAATCCTATTCTTATTACACCTTCCTGGTTCAATGCAAGCTTAGGATGAGACTTACCCGGTAATTCCTTAGTTTTTGTATTAACGATCATAAGTGTAGGTAATAAAGGTTTATCCTTTATTGGAGTTTGAGTGTGCTTCCATCCCATCTTTGTGAGTTAGCCTGAGACTTACCCGGTAAAGGTTGATTCTATTCCCTTAGATGGTGTGTTAGTTTGAGGTTATAGTTCTTTATCTTGATTCCTTGAGACTTACCCGGTAATAGGAGTTACGGTTTAGGATTAGTGTGTAGTGAGACTTACCCGGTGATCTACTCCACTTTAGTAACACCTTCCCCACGCAAAAATCTCAGCTTTGTCCGCTTATCTATAGATCTTGAGTTGGAACCACAACTGGATGCTTTAATCCCTAGAATTGCATGTTTGCTTTATTGACTTCTTATTCATCTTTGATTGTGTTAATTGCTCTTGTGGTTAGTATTGACATAAGCATACCGTATTGACTTTGTTTCACCGAGTCCCTGTGATCGACCCCTGGAATTTTCTTGCTTTTACTACGATTGACCCGTACACTGCGGGTTCGCATCCTTGTTTTAAGCTTAAGTCTAGGGTTATAAATTTAAAGCTTGCACACACCGTTTGGAGCGAACAAGTTTTTGGCGCCGTTGCCGGGGATTTGGTCTAGATCGAGCCGGTACGGTTTGCTCTTGGGGCGCTTGCCCCGTGTCATCTAACCACTCTACTTGAGTGACTTTTGCAGGTTCTTTCTTAGGTATATGCGAAGAACCCGCACTGGGAAGGAAATCGTTCCTTACGATCCCGAACCAGAAAAGACATACAAGAGACGCTTAAGAGAAGCGAAGATGGCCCAACAAGACGATCGCGATCTTGCGGCCGAATTAAAAGAGACGCAAGATCTGCTACGTCTCAGCAAGGAAGAACTAAGGCAAGAGAAGGAAGAGAATCGCACCAAGACTGCAGCTATCGAAGCAGAAATAGCAGTCATCCGAAATCAGATTCTACAGCGACCGAGGGAAGATCCTCCTGTTGATCCTCGACCGATGCAGGATCCAGTAGCTGACCCTCGACCGAGGCAGGTTCCAGTACCAGATGCCCCGGCCGATGTACTTCCACCTCGGATGCCAGTCCGAGATGTTCTTCTTGCAGGAATCCCACAAACCCTAGGTCAAAGGATGGACCCTAATCAACAGCTGAGGCGTCCAGGGGTGAACCTAGGAGATCCAGCGGATCATGACTACGAAGTTCGACCGCAAGTTCTATCCATGATTCGCCAATGCCAATTCGGAGGGCTAGAGAAGGAGTCGCCGCATCAACATCTTCAAAACTACGAGATCTTGATGGAAACCTTGCGACCTTCCAGAATTGAAAATAACAACTACAAGCTAAGACCTTTTTACTTTTCTTTAAAAGATAGAGCTCTTACTTGGTATCAATCTCTTCCTCCAGGAAAAATTAGCACATGGGAGGAGATGACTACGGAATTCTTGACCAAATTCTTTCCCCCCTCGAAGACCGCTGAAATGAGAGGGAAGATCAATGCTTTTATCATGAAGGACAAGGAGAGCTTGTCCAAATCTTGGGAGCGGTTCAAGGATATCCTTTTGGATTGCCCACATCATGGGATTCCAAAGATCGAGTTGTTGGAGATCTACTTCAAAGGGCTGGACGGAAGCACCCAGTTCAATCTCCAACTACTCTCCGCCGGTACCTTCATGGACATGGCGATTGATGAGGCTTGGGACTTCATTGAGAAGCAAGCCTTGCACATGGAGAAATATACCCACCAAGGAGCTGAAGGTAGAGTTAAAAGAGTCAACTTTCAAGAGACTCAATCCAACAACAATCAACTCACGTCTTTGAAGAATGACGTGAAGCAATTGAAGGAGCTCTTGATGGCTCAAACTAAGAAGGAAGAGCAAGGGCAAAGGAACAACAACAATAACGGGTACCGTAACAACAACAACGGTCCCCGAAACAACAGCTACAACAACAACAATAGAGGATCCAATAGCAACAACTGGAGGGCGAATAACCAAAATCATGGTAACAATCATTCAAACTCCAACTCCAACGATTCCTCTAACCCTTTCCTCTCTTCCCCTTCTTCTTCTTCTACTCCATTAAAGAGTCAAGGGCAAGGATCAAGTTCGTCTCAGCCGGAAAAGAAAGACGCAGTTCTGGAGGCAATCTTGATCAAGCTTAGCGCTATGGAGAATTCTATGACTTCATTTTCGAGGGCCCAAAAGTCCCTCGAACAACAACTTGCTAATAGGGCGAATGAAGCGCCAAGAGATCCAAGGAAGCTTCCAGCGAAGACGGAAAGCAACCCTAAGGGCCAATGCATGGCCATAACGACGAGGAGTGGACTCAAAACTGCAGATCCAGTACCTCGCTCGACGCAGACCACCTCGGTCCAGATCCAGTCGAAGAACACCTCGACCGAGATGCCAACCGAGGCGGAGCAACAGAAAGCAGGAGGGACGACAGAAACTTATGTTCCACCTCCTGCATACAAACCACCACTTCCATTCTCTCAGTCCACAGCTAGAGCACATCTAGACAAGCACTTTGGTAAGTTTCTTGACTTGATGAATAAGCTACATATTAATATTCCTTTCCTTGATGCTATTTTAGGTATGCCCGCCTATGGGAAGTTCTTAAAAGAAATCTTATCAAGGAAGAGGAAGCTGGAGGATGTTGGTGAAGTTAGGATGACATCTAAATCTTCGGAGCTTATCAAGATCATGAAGGAAAAGATGCCACCTAAGTTAAGAGATCCCGGCTCATTTTGCATTCCCATTCAAGGTGGGGATGTCACTTGTGAAGCCCTTTGTGATCTAGGAGCCAGCGTGAGCATCATCCCGCTGGAGCTATGCACGAAGATCGGTCTTGGAGAGCCCAAGCCGGTCAAGATTCGACTTTACATGGCGGATCGCTCCATTACCCATCCCGTGGGCATTTTGGAAGACGTTCCGGTCAAGTTAGGTAACTTCTATCTACCCATATATTTTGTTGTACTTGACATTCCCGCAGATTATCCTGTTCCTATTATTCTCGGGAGGCCATTTCTAGCAACTTCGGGTTGCAACGTGGATTGCAAGAACGCCAAGTTGAAATTCAACGTTGGTGGCGATGAGGTGGAGTTCGCACTACTTGCAGCCATGAAAGGGGAGCAGCTAACTGATGATATCTTCAACATCTACGATGAAGAAGAATCAAGATAATTGGTGAGCTCTATCCTTGTTAATGATCCACTCGAAAGAGTTATTAGCTTCAGTTTAATGGAGGAAGGTATAGATGCTTCTTGTGATGCAGATATACGGAGCTTAAAGGCACTGGAAGAGGATCCAGGAGCTACAACTGAAAAGCTAGTCCAGGAGACGAAGATCTCCAGTCTCGGATCCAGTACCAGTACCTCGACCGAGGCACCTTCTGGACTGAGCGAGGCGACCGAAGAACATCTCGGTCAACGCCTGTGCGCCTCGACCGAGGTCGATGGCGAGACGATTCCAACTGAGATTGCAGAGAATAACAAATTTCTTACTCCCTTCTCTGACATTTACCCACTGTTGGCGGACCATTCCATCCACCAACTTTCTGATAATAAAGGTCCTTGGTATGCTGATATTGTGAATTATCTTGTTTGCCAGGAAACACCGCCCGAATTGACGTACTCTCAAAAGAAGAGATTCTTCAAGAAAGTACGACATTACTACTGGGATGAACCGCTGCTATTCAAGCGCGGACCAGATGGGATGCTTCGAAGGTGCATTCCGGAAGATGAAGTTTATAGCGTCATAAGGCATTGTCATTCACTTCCTTGTGGAGGTCACGCCAACACTGATAAAACATGCGCTAAGGTATTGCGTTCCGGTTTCTTTTGGCCTACATTATTTAAGGATGTACAATCTTTTGTTGTCTCTTGTGATGCATGCCAAAGAACAAGAAATTTATCAAGGAGAAACGAGATGCCACTTAATAACATCCAAGAAGTGGAAATCTTTGATGTATGGGGGATTGACTTCATGGGACCTTTCCCATCCTCCGGAGGAAACCTCTACATTCTCCTTGCGGTTGATTACGTCTCTAGATGGGTTGAAGCCATTGCTTCTCCCACTAACGACGCCAAGGTGGTTGTGAAGTTCTTGAATAGAACTATCTTTCCACGATTTGGAACTCCACGCATCATCATTAGCGATGGAGGAACGCATTTCATCAACCGGAAGTTCAAGGCACTTCTATCGAAGTATGGGGTAACCCACAAGGTATCAACCGCTTATCACCCTCAAACTAGTGGACAGGTCGAGATCTCGAATAGAGAAATCGAGGCAATTTTGGAGAAGACCGTCTCTAGAACGAGGAAGGATTGGTCCATGAAATTGGACGATGCTCTTTGGGCGTACAGGACCGCATTCAAGACTCCCATAGGTACCACCCCTTATAATTTGGTATATGGGAAGTCTTGCCATTTGCCCGTTGAATTGGAACACAAGGCGTATCAGGCTATCAAATGGTTGAACTTTGACATCAAGGAGGCTGGTGAGAAGCGACTATTGGAACTCAACGAGCTGGAGGAGCTGCGTTTGAACGCTTATGAGAATGTCAAAATCTACAAGGAAAGGACGAAGAGATGGCATGACAAGCGCATCGTCCCAAAGGAGCTTAACGAAGGAGACTTAGTTCTACTCTTCAACTCCCGCCTCCGCCTTTTTCCAGGTAAGTTGAAATCTAGATGGACCGGGCCTTACGTTGTGAAACATGTTTTCCCTCATGGTGCAGTTGAGATATGGGGCGAAACTAGCGGAAGCTTCAAGGTCAACGGTCATAGGCTTAAAAAATACCAACCGGAAACGCCGGTTGAGGAGGTTGCACCAATATACCTCATTTGAGACGCATCATGGTCCAGCTAGTGACCTTAAATCAAGCGCTTCTTGGGAGGCAACCCAAGGTATTGCTTTCTTTTCCCGTTTTCTAGTCTAGCTTAGATAGTTTTTTGTTTTTGCTTTGCTTTGATTTGTTTTTGGCATTCTGGACAGACAACAGGGAATATCTAAGGAAGGATGCATAACTGAAAGGACAGAAGTTCGAGATTTTGAGAAGACAGAAGCATCTCGGTTACTGTCAGAGCACCTCGAACGAGTTGATTCTTGAGCAACCGAGGCGACTAGGGTTTCTGCAGAACCACCTCGGTCCGTACCACCTCGGTCCAGTCGAGACCATCTCGACCGAGGTGACAGCAGATCCAGGAACGGTATAAATTGGGAAAAAAATTATTTTTACCTTTTTATCTTCTTCACCTCGACCGCGGCGACAGTCCACTTCGCTCTCTCTCAGATCTTACTCGTTTTCGAAGATTTCTACTTCTAAATTGTGATTGAAGGGTAGAGGAACCGATTGCAACAACAGATCTGCAAGAAAATCGAACGAATCGACCGAAACGAGGTAAAACAAGTCGAAACCCTAACTCGTTCATTCGTTTCGATTTGGGCTTTGGTTGCCCCTGATTCTGTTGAGAAAAGGCATAAGTACCCCTTAGGAAGCAATTGTAGTGATTTTGGGGGGAAAAGAACTGAATTTCTGAGAATTGGAATCGCAACTGTTGCGCCTCGGTCCGGTCGAACTGCATCTCGACCGAGGTGATTCTTGAGCCTTGTCAGCAACCGAGGTGGTCTGACAGTGTTGAGTGAAAATGAGTTCCGATCGTCGTTTAGCCCTCAGAGACAGATCCTCACCCTCCCCTTCTTCCTCTTCTTCCCGTCCTTACCGCCCGGTGATCCACGAGAGATGTCGGGTAGACTATGAGCGGATAGCTAGCCGTCCAGTTATCGCACCACGATTTCTGGACGTGTCGGCTTTCGATTGCCTAGGGTTAGATGCTGACCTTAGGAGGATGATTGCTACTGTGGGGCTGGATCAGTTTACTGAGATCCGAGCCCCAGCTTATTTGGAGCCGACCTTAGAGTTTGTTAGCTCCTTCTCCTACCTTCCCACAGACCAGTCTGTGAAGTACCGGTTGATGAACCGGAACTTCATAGTTCCTTTAGAGATATGGAGAGAGATTTTCGGCTTCTCTGAGCCCACCGCCACTGATTTCCCCTCCCGATCCGTAGCTAGGGAGTTCTGGGGGCAGATTGCCCATATTACCGAGCATGCAGACAGATGGCGCCCTGGAGATTCCAGGGAGAAGGTCATCTTCCATCCAGCTTTCAGACTAGCCCACAGGATATTTAGCGAGACACTTCTGGCGCGTACTGAGACGCCCCAGAAGATCCGACAGGGCGAGCTCTTCAGCCTCTACTGCATGGTTACAGGAGGTTTCCCAGACTTTGGCTTGCTCTTGGCAGAGGATCTGCACAAGATCAAGGCCAAGGCGAAGGGAGACATTTGCTGCGGAGGTCTAGTCACCCATATCGCTACCTATCACGGGATGGACCTCAGAGTTTGCACGATGGTGGCGGCTCCGAAGCCGCTGGGATTACAGGAGATGATCACACGGAGGATTTTGGTTCCTCGTGGTTTGACCACTCCAGACGTCGCTATGCCTTGGGAGCGGACTGCACCGCAGGGGATCCGCTGGTCTGCACAGTTCACAGTCTTCGATCCACATTACTGGCAGACAGCTTGGGCTCCTCTGATGGAGGATCATAGAGAGGCAGCAGCTGCCCCGGCTGAGGAGGAGGAGGATGACGACGACGAGGAGACAGTGGATGAGAGAGATGGTGGAGTCCCGATGGATACAGGGACGGATACTGCAGGGATGAGCGCACCGCCGATCATTAATTTGGATGATGAGGAGGAGACGGAGCCTGCACCAGCTGAGACTTCTCCAGTCAGACCTGCTAGACGCAGGAGGCGTGGAGTGAGAGATCGAGCTGCTCACCGACGGATCGATGACCTGACGGATCAGGTTATCGACTCATATGCTGCATTATCGCTGGATATCCGCGAGATGCAGGAGCGGCAGCACTATCAGCACATCATGGCCCAGCTTCAGTTCGAGCGTGTCATGGGCTATCCTTTCGATCCGACTCAGTATCCGTACGTGCCACCACCACCACCGCCGGATCGAGATTATTGAGGAGCTGCAGGATTTTCTTTATTATATTTTTATGCAGTTCAGCTATATATCCGGTGAGTTCTCTCATTTTCAGACTTTTATTTGACCCACTGGGACAGTGTGTCTCAAGTATGGGGTGTTTGTACTTATCTGACTACGTGATGTATTTATTTCGACTACTTTTGATGTATGACACTTTATTTATCGGATATTTTCATATTTATGCTTCAGTTGCCTTTATATGATTATCTGATATTACATGCATACCTACAGGTTATTTGATTGAGAAAAACGTCGAAACCGGAAAAAAAAAAAATAAAAATAAAAAAAAAAAAAAAAAATTTGACCTCGACCGGGGAGATTCTGGCCAAACGAGGCATTTCACCTCGGTTGAACCAAGAACATCTCGACCGAGGTGCGTAACAGAAAGTTTTCGAAAACGATTTTGTGTTACTTATCTGGATATGATCTCAGTGAAGATTCTGTTTACCTACTGGTTTTAAATTCTTTATGTGTTTGAAAGGTTTTATAATATGTTTAAGTTGCTAAATGCTTTGTATGAAATTATTAGCATGTTTAATACTTTATTTTTATCCAAATTATGTTGAATTTGAAGGTTGACACCGCAGGTTAAGTTCTCTCACTTTCTTCTTGGAAAGACCAAGGCAATTCATTCTCTTCTTCTTCTTCTTGATCATGCTTAGCCCCTCATATACATTTTGCCTCCCCTTACCTATCCGGGAATTTGGAAGCAAGCGAAGTGGTGAAAGCAAGTGGAGTTAAAGTTGAGAAGTGGCTGGAAGTGAAAGTGTTAGAAAGCAATAATAGGTTTGGGGAAGTCAATCATGAAGATGAGTAACTCGGCACCATTCACATAGCCGGGTGTTTGTGTCTTGCCAAAGTCGGATTGAGCGATATTCCTAACGGGTCATGGTATGTGCATCAAGGGTTTGATGCATCTCGAAAAATTGATGATTGCAGATTTCCTAGGCTTCGGTTATTGTGCACCTCTGTCCATGCATCCCAAAAAGTAAAGTAAAAAGAAAAAAAGTGTGAGATAAGCGAAGCTTATTGGTGGAAGATGTTGCAAGTCAAAATGAAAGTGAAGTTCATCCTTTTCCCGGATTCTAGCACCACATTACCTTACATACATCCCTACCCTACACGTTTCTTGACCTTTTCTTTTGGGAAGCCCTTGAGACCTTGAGCTTGTTGATTGACTTAGCGGTTTAAATCGGATTATACATGATTAATTTTAATAATTATGATTTATTATGCATTCTATGGTTTTATGCAAAGATGAACAACTTTCCTATATTTATAAAATGTTTTGATCATATTGAGTTTTTAAATCCCAGGAAGTACTCTCTTAGAGTGATCTATGATAGTTGCACACCATAAAATGTTTTTGAAAGACTTTTCATTGATTTTCATGACTTATAATCCATTCTATCTTATCTTTTATATGAGGAACTTGCTTGGGGACAAGCAAGGGCTAAGTATGGGGTATTTTGATAGCATGAATTATAGTCTATATTTCAGGGTTTGTTTGGACGTTTTATCTTTCATAATTTGCATGTTTGTATGTGCATAATGTGATTTTACTACCATTTCATCTACCTTTGCGAGAATCGAGGTTTACACCTAGTTTTGTTGTAATTGCAGGTAATATGGTACGTTTTGCATCAAAAAGGAGCAAAAGGAGTCATGAGTCATTTGGAGCTACATCCAAGGAGCATAGCCATGGATTAAAGATTTACTTTGGAGCAGATTCAAGAGATTTCACTTTCTGTCGTGACTCACCTCGGTTGACCAGAGATTCATCTCGACCGAGGCGATCCAGAGAAGCCGACTCGACCGAGGCGAACACCTAGGACGCGGCGAGAATATTTTATTCTTGGATGAGATCTTTTTAAATTTGGAAAGTGATCTTATATTTTTGGGCTTGGCTCCTGGAAGGAAGGAGATATGCAGAATCATATATTTTACCTATATTTATGGGAAAATATCTTTCTAAGATTTATTATCTTTGGAGGGTTATTTTCCTATAAAAAGGGTTGGATTTCCACAAATCCAACATCACGCTATACCGTTGATCTTGCTTACGAGAAGATCCCGCATACGCAGCAGCAGCAGCATACTCCAGTTGGGAGTTTTGAAGAACCTTTTTGAAGGTTGAAGGAAGATTGAAGTCCATAGCTTTTATAGCTTTATTTGAGGGTTTTGTAAGATTGTCTTTAATTCCCTCATTGGTTGTCTAGTCTTTTTGGATTGTTATCCAAGGAACGCTTTTGTTGTGATATTTGATCCAGTTATTGAAGTCTTTTCCTTAAATTCTTCTTTGTTCAAATATTCACCTTCTTCCCATATATTTAATACTTTCATAATGATGATGAGTGGCTAATTTCCTTGTGTGATTCTAGGGTGATTGGCAGAAGGTTGTGGGAAAAACAATGATAGAATAATCTTAGATTCCAGTAGGATCCTGAAAGTTCGAGTCTTTAACCTTAACCCTAAGCATCTCGTTCGGTTGATGAACATCTCGGCCGGGGTGGAATTCTTCTGACCGAGGTGACTTATCCGAACCTAAACAGAAAGTTAAGTGTTAGAGTTTGCTAAATCCTATTCTTATTACACCTTCCTGGTTCAATGCAAGCTTAGGATGAGACTTATCCGGTAATTCCTTAGTTTGTGTATTAACGATCATAAGTGTAGGTAATAAAGGTTTATCCTTTATTGGAGTTTGAGTGTGCTTCCATCCCATCTTTGTGAGTTAGCCTGAGACTTACCCGGTAAAGGTTGATTCTATTCCCTTAGATGGTGTGTTAGTTTGAGGTTATAGTTCTTTATCTTGATTCCTTGAGACTTACCCGGTAATAGGAGTTACGGTTTAGGATTAGTGTGTAGTGAGACTTACCCGGTGATCTACTCCACTTTAGTAACACCTTCCCCACGCAAAAATCTCAGCTTTGTCCGCTTATCTATAGATCTTGAGTTGGAACCACAACTGGATGCTTTAATCCCTAGAATTGCATGTTTGCTTTATTGACTTCTTATTCATCTTTGATTGTGTTAATTGCTCTTGTGGTTAGTATTGACATAAGCATACCGTATTGACTTTGTTTCACCGAGTCCCTGTGATCGACCCCTGGAATTTTCTTGCTTTTACTACGATTGACCCGTACACTGCGGGTTCGCATCCTTGTTTTAAGCTTAAGTCTAGGGTTATAAATTTAAAGCTTGCACACACCGTTTGGAGCGAACAACAGATAATTGGAAATAGGATTCACCCTTTGTTACCCTTAACTGACCCAAGTGTATTATAATCGGACGGTGACTACTTGTCTAGTTCTATAGGAGACTAGAATGTGCTCTTGCAACCCAGACCCGTAGGTAACGGATAGTACTGATCTATTCCTATTGGTAGACGGAAGCGGAGGCGAGTTTTGGGAGATTCTCGTGTGACAAAATAAGTTGAATTAGTAATGGATAACCTTAATGAAAGATAATAACCGGTTGATGTGTGAGCATGCTATGTGTTTCTTTACCTTATGTGTGTTTGTACCTTTATACTCTTACTTATACCTAGAATGTTAGCTAACGGTTTATACCGTTGTTGTAGATGTTCCGCAGGTTCAGGATGCTGCTGAGTGATCCAGATGGTGTGGTCAGCCGGGGTTCCCGTACATTAATAGGATGGGATTGTGTTTTTGTTTCGCTCGTTGTTTTCCTTTTGTTTTGACCCGGCTGTGGAGCTTTTGTGTTTCCTTCTGTTTGAACCTTTGGTTTTATATTAAGTTTTGGTTTTCATTCGTTTGTGTCTTGTTGTAAGATCCGTTTGTTGTTGCTACTCTGAGGGTCGGGACCCATTGTGCGGTCCTAGCCCGTAGCGCTTCAAGTTCTCAGAACTTGGGGTGTTACATGGGTAACATTTTACCAAACTTAAATAATGTTGTAAGATTAAGTCCACATGCCCAAACGTACCAATAATGCTATAACAGTATACTCAATTCATCAAACACATACACAATACTACTTAACAAAAAGAATCAAAAGCATATCCAAAATCTAGTAGAAATAGCCTACCCAAAAAATACAGATCTGGTTCCCGACAGCGACGGAGCATCAATGGCAAACTCTAGATTGAAGGACGGCAGAAACCCTAGCATCGTCCGCCATGATAGCTTCATCGGCAATCTAAGATCCTCTGCCTCGATTACGGTCTGAGTAAACCCTAGAATGAAGGACGGCGACGAAATCTGAGAAGCAGACCTGAAAGGGAGATCCACCATTTTTTATTCAAAGAATTGGGGAAATGAGTTTGGTTCTTGTTTTTGGCGGAGATACGTTCTTCAAAACCCAAAAGTGTGGTTCTTGTTTTCCCTCTCTCTATTTACAAAGCCAAAAAAAAGTAAACATCTAATCAAATTTTGTACATAAATGCATTGCCACCATCATTTCAATTTGGCCTCCCTATTTTTCTAGTTGCATGCCTAGTTTTTATTATTTTATATAGGGGCCCATTTTATAAAGAGCAACAATTTTGGGCCCTATACCGTCAATTCTTTCAAAATCGAACCCGTGCTAGAGTATATCCTGAATAATATTTTGTGTAGATGATTATGATTTGTATTCGAGTAGAACAATTTGAGATTAGCTATACGTTCTACTTCAATTTCAATTGATATTCTTTATATATACGTGTAGTTAAAAGCAAATATAAATATTATTTAATCATGTAGATACACATGCAAGTAGTATCGCTTGAGCAATATTAAACGTGCATGACTAATGCTTTACAACACTAGTATGCACGAATACTATTATGCACTACCGCCACTACTCATTGATGCACTACTTATATAACGAGATGCACAATTAATGTTATACGACACGCACGATTAATGATTTACAACACTAGTATGCACTACTATTTGGTGCACTAATCTATACAACATACACGACTTTCGTATGTGCGAAAAGAAAACATGCACGAGTAGGTGCATAAAACACTACACGAATCATGCACATATTAATCATACACGAGATTAAATTCAATAAACTTTGTATGCATGAATCGATAATTCTAAGCATGAATCAAAATAAAACATGCACTAGTAGTACAACTAATATAAGCACGGTAATATAAAAAACTCATGCACGATTTAGCACGAGTTCAATTTTGAAGCTCGAATGAATATGCCGGCAATGAGAAGCACGAATAATCAAACGATGATATTTTTTACTCATGTATTAATCAGAGCAAAATAATTTTGTTTCCATAAAAAAATTTCGTATAGTCTTATTACCATTTCCACGAGCATGTAATAAATCACAATAAAATGACATCTTATTTCCACGAGCACGTAATAAATTTTTATTTGTTTTCGTTTTTTTTTCCTATCCACATTGTGCATGAACATTCGTATTCATGAAAGTAAATGGCTAATCAATCATGTCATGTTCATTAAATTTAACTCATATAACCCTATAGTCATCGATTTCTTGTGTATTTTTATTGAAGATGATGAACTTAACGTTCATGTGCATGATTGTGATATTAATAATGTAATATATTCGTTAAGAAAACTAATATTATCATTTAGCATGAAAAAGAAATTGCATTAATGTGACTGGTTTTTTAAAAACTTGATATAAAATATCAAGTTATCACAACCATTGATTCTTGTCCATTCAACGACTGAGATAGGTTTTCATTCACCTTCGTAAGAGTGGTTCTCACCTGAACCAATCATATATATATATTAATAAACGAATGTTGTCATGGGGAATTGATCTCTTGTTGGTAGCCCCTCTCTCCCACCCTACTACCAGCCGGACAAGTTGGATCGCACAATTTTTTTTTTTTGTACAAGAACTATTGTACTAATTTTCTTTTACAAGAATTATTGTTCTAATTTTCTTGTACAAAAATTACTATAGCTAATTTTTAATAATTGTATACAAGTAACTCAAAAATATTAAAAATATTATTAGATTATTTTTTCCTATACACAAATAATTTTATTATTTCTTGTTGGAATTTATATAGAAGAATTAAATAAAAAAAATCTTGTGACATATTAAGAAAAGTTGATAAATTAAATAAGGGCAAGTTAGTCATTCATCAAAAAAGATGCCATATAATTAATTATTTATTGAGGTGGACAAATACTAAACAAAATATATCATTGAGTGCAATTTATCAAATACCCTCTTCTTTGTAATTGATTTTTGGGACATTATCACTAGCCCGCAAGTCCATATATTAACTTAAAGTCCTAGGTAATTAGAAATATGAATTAGCCAACACATGTAGCCCTATTATTCAGAACATAACCCAAAAATACCCAAAAATACAAAAGGTTTGGATTGAAAATTTATTTTATGTGAGTTATATGGGCGAAGGTTTGGGTAGCGTGCAATTCAAAGAGAGCCAAAGATATGAAGAAATTTAAAATTGGAAGGCTTGTTGTGAAACGTGTGACAAGGAGATGAGTTGTTTAAGGTGGAAGTGGGTAAACAGTTGATTAGGTAGACCGCGGTTTCAAGGGTATAGTCTCAAAATGTGAAGGTTAAGAAAAAATGGGTTAAAAGGGAATGTTCAGTGTCCACAATGTATCGGTGACGATTCTTAATGTCCGAAAAGGTTTTAGAGGTTTAAATTATATTTGTAGTAGTGGTGGGTTGTATTTAGATGTGTTATTTGCACTTGTAGAATTTGAGACGATATTAGGCAAATAAGTCAGAGGATGAGTGACGAAGGAGCCGATCTTCCTGGTTAAGTAGATGAGAGAGAATTATGTGAAGGGTTGGATGATTTGGTTGAGTGCTCAGAGAGGTAATTATAAAATCATATTTTGGGGAAGGCCAACAAAGAGGGACGCAACAAACTCCGAGTCATAGATGGATTAGTCTGCAGTCGTTGGGGGCACAAAGGATTTGTCATTGTTGAAAAAGATGATAATAAAGTTATTACCTTTCTTGATGGAAACTAGTTGAAGACGGGTTACAGGATATAAGCACTCACCTTTCTTGATGGAAACTTTGAAGACGAGTTTGAAGGATGTAACCACTAAAACGAGCAATGTAAAGGTCTTGAAGGTGAAGCCAAACATCAAGAGAGGAGGTGCATTCAATAACATGTGTGAGCACCTCTTCGGTGAAGGAGGAAGGTATTTCTTTCGTAATCCATTCGAGTTTATCATGGCTAGGAAAAGAGGGACTACCTAAGCTTAGGAGATAGTTTTCGCCAAGGGCAAGGACATGTTTTCAATATATTAGATATCGGTATCGATATTGGTATGAGATTAATATTCATATCCACTCGAGAAAGAGTTCAAGAGAGATAGAATAGAAGACGGATAAAAAAAATATAAGATATGTGATACCACTAGTTTTTGAAAATATCAAAAAGGAAAAAAAAGTGTAATAAAAGTATAATTGCATATCAAACTAATATTCATATACTTATATACCAAACGTTAGGCATGAGTTTTTTTTTATATGTCGTCTAACATTTTTGTAATTTTGTACTGTTTCAAGTGCAAATTTTCATTATAGCTTTAGAACAACAAAAAAAGATAATCACTAGTTGCACAAGAAGCCAGCAAGTATAAATCTTATAGCACATTCGGCTCATAAATTACATCAAATAACCAAGAGAAGCCCAATTACATATCCAAATACCACACACAATCATAGCCGAAACTCCTTCACACAAAAGAGAAGATAGAGTGACTATGAACCTTAAGCAGCGAGCGCACCTTTCTTTACTAGAATAGCAGCAAATAAAGAAAGAACAGCAGAAAGTTATCCATAAAGATCTTCAAGTGCGGCATATCTATACAGTTGATAAAGTTTCCTTCTCGTGCAGTTTGTTAACGATGCGGCATAAGAAACCGATAGCACAAAGTAGGTACCATTGACTGAACACAAACACAAGATCAATAATGTCTCACATGTGAACGAAATCGAGAGGGAAAAGCATGGATGCTAGCAGCACCGGAAGTTCTCGTTCAGTATGAAGTTGAATGCAAGCCTATGTTTCCTACTTTTGTTTAGAGTTAGGACACGCGATTAGATTCTCGTTATTTTCTTTTTTTTTTACTCGACAACCAAATCCAAAGCAAATTCGGAACAATGGGGAAACTTGTATCCAAAGAGTACAGTAAGTTCTCTGTGCAATTGCCTCAAATAGATTAACGTAGAGAAAAATTGGATAGAAATAATACAAGGTATGATAAGGAGATTGAGAAAGAGGGAGGAAGAACCTTGCTTATCAAACCCAACAAGATCAACAAGAGGAAGAGAAATCCATCTCTACATCTGCTGTTATAATCTACAAATATCAACCAAGTCCGGTTATTTGATGGATTGTCGTCTAACATTTTTGTAGTTTTGTACTGTTTTTTGTAAGTGCAGATATCCATTATAGTTTTAGAACAACAAAAAAAAATCACTAGTTGCACAAGAAGCCAGCAAGTATTAATCTTATAGCACATTCGGCTCATAAATTACATCAAATAACCAAGAGAAGCTCAATTACATATCCAAATACCACACACACAATCATAATAGACCCTTTTACCTATATTCACCTTCTCTGGTAGATGTTCATAAGAATGACCTAACACGACACGAACCCGTAACCCTATTCCAAGTATTATAATTAAACCATAACACATATCACACAATGCAGCCTTCCCACATCGACTGCAAAGACAATACTAGGAAGCTACTTGCTCTCACTCGAGGTTGTTTCATTTGCTCTTCAGTGTTCTCACAAGAAGTAGCTCAGCTGCTCCATCTTCCGGCTCCCGCCTTCCCCGTACAGCTCGTTCCATTGTTTCAGTTCGCTCATTACTGGTCCCTGAGACGCGAAACTTGAAGCAATTTGGCTCTTTGCCCACTTCATATCTTCCATGTTTAGAGCTCTTAGGTCGATCACTTCCTCCTCTTTACCTTCTTCTTTCGACTCTGTATTCTCGTCCTCCGAGTTGTTTTCCTGAGCCTTCTTCTTCTTTTCCTGGAACATATATAAAATGACAACTATTCAGCCTTGCAGGGAAGGAAAATGCTATGTAGGTCAACGAAACTGAAGCCCGATGATCGAATGACTAACCATAGCTTTATTTCTCTCTTTCTGTATCAGTTCACGAACAGGTCGATAGGCAGCAGTTATACACAGATTCTGATATTAGAAGATCACAGAAAGTTTCGGTCAAGCAACTTCTAAGAAAATACTAAGTTCGGAATCAGACGTGGTACGAAAATGAAGAACAAACCTTTAGATCACTTCCAGTGTATCCTTCTGTCATGATAGCAAGCTCCTTGAAATCCAATTCTTCAGTTTTATCTTTCGACAAGAGTGTGGTCAAGATCTTCTCGCGGTTCTCCGTGGATGGCAAACCAACCATTATTCTGCGCTCAAATCGCCTGATTATGGCTTCATCGAGGTCAAATGGCCTATTGGTGGCAGCAAGGACAAGAATTTGTTCGCCGGGTTTGGTCATCAAACCATCCCAGTGTGTCATAAACTCGTTCTTGATTTTCCTCATTGCCTCGTGCTCTCCAACTCTAGTCCTCTGCCCGAGCATGCTATCAACCTCATCAATGAATATGATTGTAGGTGAAACTTTTGCTGCCAAGGTGAACAAAGCTCGGACGTTCTTTTCATCTTCTCCAAACCACTTTGAGGTGATGGTAGACATCGAGACATTGATAAAGCTAGTTCCAGCTTCATTGGCAATTGCCTTAGCCAGCATCGTTTTACCGGTTCCAGGTGGGCCAAAGAGCAATATACCCCTGCAAGGCTTCAGCAGCCCGCCTTTGAAGAGGTCCGGCCTCTTAAGGGGAAGGAGGACTAGTTCTTGGAGTGATTCTTTCGTCTCCTCCAAAGCCGAGACATTGATAAGGGGAAGGAGGTCCGGCCTCTTAACAAGAATTCGAGCAAAGCCGAGTCGGCCCTGATTTGCAGAGCATGAGTCAGTGAGCAGCGGGGTTCCAATGGTTGAACCAATGCGAGCAAGCATGTTTGGTGACCAAAACCGATAATCGAGGTCATGAAGAGTAGCCCAAACCGGGATATAGCTAAGGCTGGAGTAATCAAGAGTCAACCCGTGAGGCCATCGTTTTAGGAGCATGGTGGAAGATCCATTAATCACCCAAGGGTTCCCATGAAGAATAGTGTTGAGATCCTCTTCGGAAGCAAAGTAGAAGATGAAGATGTCTTTCTCATTTCGAAGAATCTTTGGGGGTTGGATGGTAATCCAAGCGACTGACGCATATGAAGTCATCCTTTGGTAGCTGATGATTGAACCAAGGGGGAAGCCGTTTAGGGACATATTCCACTTTTTCGTTACGTTAGAAACATCTTCATTGATAAAGTTGATAATTCCATCCTCGAGCCCCGGAAGAATGTGAGGGGGGCATGATTTCAAGAGGACTTTTTGAGACAATCTCCTTGTACGTGGGGGCTTGAACATGAGATGGTGTGAGTGACGTTTGGGTTCATCTTAAGGGGGTTAGGTGGAGGAAAAAAATGGGCAGGCTGGGATTGGGGGACGTTTGGAATTGTCTCAATAGAAGAAGGTGGATGAAGAGTGTGAATTGGTTGATGTTGAGGGAGAGTTAAGGCGAAAGATGAAGGGGTTGGCCTTCCATCTGAGGGGTTGGTTAGAGCAGGAGTGAGAGCGGTGGGAGGAATTGATGGCAGAAGTCATGGGGGTGGTGGTGTAATGAAAATTATCGAACTTGCGGTACAATTTATAATTTTTACGTTTATGTCTTAGAAGTATGATATCACATAACTCTAATGATAAATCGCTCAAAACAGACAACTAATTTAGTCCATACAATTAAATAGATTAGATACAAATCGATCTACTTGACACATGTTTTAACTAAACGTCTTGAGTAATCAAGACGTTAATATTTACTTACATTAATCATATTGATGGTCAAACTAATTAGACCTTTTAACAAATTAATTTTACATTTTTGAACTGTAATGTTTTATATTCTAATTAAACACTATCGTTATTCCATTATGTAAAAAAAATTTCATTATAATTAATAATAACTTATTTTTTATATTTTTATATTTCAATGTTACCGCACTATAAATGTTTACAACTTTCAAAACAAAAAAGACCAAATGGCTTAATCATTGCCCAAAAATTGTGGGCTCACTTGGACATAATAATTTGATTAGACAATTGAGGGGTCGATATATGGAGGATTTTTTGGAAACCATGAATTTATTGAAACTGAAAGTGAAGTTTATTGGTAGATGAAACGTACTGCAGCTTATTGGTAGTCGGTTGAACAAATATTTTTCTTTGATAAGCTTGATGTGTATTTCGGATAAGGAAGTTTATTGTAGTTGATATATGTATACAATTATTTTAAAAGGTTTACTTTTTAATGTAATATGAATATTTTGGGTTATATTTGTAATATACCATTCAATAAGCTGACATAATCTCCGTAAGCTCCATCCATGTAACTCATGAAATAAAATGAATATAAGCAACAATAAACTACCATAATCTCCGTAACCTTGTGGTCTCAAACATCCACTCTAAACATTCTTTTTTTTTTTGTTCCTATGAGCTCATAAAAAGGAGGTCAAGAAGCAAAAGAAAGAACTTTAGGAAAATAAGAAAGCAAATTTCTCCACAAATCAATTTTGTATTTTCGAATTGTAATGTTTTATATTTTAATTAAACGTATCGTTATTTCATTCCGTAAAAACTTTTCATTATAATTAATAATAATAATTTTTATTTTTTATATTTCAATGTCATCGCAATGTTTACGACTTTCAAAACAAAAACAAAAAACAAATGGCCTAATCATTGCCCAAAACCGTGGGCTCACTTGGGCATAATAATTTGATCACATAATTGAGGGTAAAATGGTTAATTATGTCTTATACCACTATTACTCAAGGGGTACATTTAGTAAAACTAAAACTCAAAAAAGCCTAGTAAACCACATGGTTTCTTAAGAGTACCCATAGCATAAACTTATTTAGTAAATATACTCCTATTTAACTAACTCAATTCTTTCATATAGGGGAAATTATATATAGGGTAAAATTAGAGGGGTCTACAAAATAAAAACTATAAAAAAGAGTCTATTTAACTCACAATTCTTTCGACAGTTGAGGGGTCGATATATGGAGGATTTTTTGGAAACCATGAATTTATTGAAACTGAAACTGAAGTTTATAGGTAGATGAAGATGAAGATTATTGGTAGTTGGTTGAACGAATATTTTAATTTTGATAAGTTTGATGTGTGTTTCGGAGAAGGGAGCTTACTGTAATTGATATATGTATACAATTACTTTAAAGGGTTACCTTTTAAATGTAATATTAATAATTTGGGTTATATTTGTAATATATCATTCAATAAGCTGTCATAATCTCCGTAAGCTTCATCCATGTAGCTCATGAAATAAAATGAATATAAGCAACAATAAACTACCATAATCTTCGTAACTTTGTGGTATCAAACGTCCACTCTAACAATTCTTCTTTTTTTTTTGGGTTCCCATGAGCTCATAAAAAAGAGGTGAAGAAGCAAAAGAAAGAACTTTGAGGAAGATAAGAATGCAAATTTCTCCAAGGATCAGTTTTGTATTTTTGAACTGTAATGTTTTATATTTTAATTAAGTGTTATCGCTATTCCATTTCGTAAAAAATATTTCATTATAATTAATGATAATTATTTTTTATTTTTTTATATTTCAATGTTATCGCACTGTAAATGCTTACAACTTCCAAAACAAAAAAAAAATACCAAATGGCTCAATCATTGCCCAAAAATCGTGGACTCACTTGGACATAATAATTTGATTAGACAATTGAAGGACCGATATAAGGAGGATTTTTGAAAACCATGAAGTTATTGAAGCTGAAACTGAAGTTTATTTGTAGATGAAGGTGGAGTTTATTGATACTCGGTTGAACGAATATTTTTCTTTGATAAACTTGATGTGTGTTTTCGAGAAGGAAATTTATTGTATTTGATATATGTATACCGTTATTTTTAAGGGTTTACTTTTTAATGTAATATTAACATTTTTGGTTATATTTATAATATATTATTCGATAATTATCATAAACTCTATAATCTCCATCCATATAACTCATAATAATTTTTTTTCTTTTTTTTTGTTTGTATTCCCATGAACTCATAATTATTTGTGATATCTCTAATGGACCCTAAGCCCCCTGCCGTAGAGACTAGAGATCTTGGGTTTATTGGCACAAAAACTGATACCACATGGTGATGGCCGGCATGCATGTCCATACAATACTTGCCCTGACCCTCACTATTCATGCATGTGCTATTATTGAAACAATAATTAGCTTGAAAAAATAAATAAACAACTAATTTAAATTTGTACGGTCGAAATCGATCGATAAATTAGAATTTACCATAGATCATACGTCATCTTCGTGTTAAAACACTTTATAGATTGTCACTAGTCATTCTCGTATTAAATCACAGGATTTATTCTTAAATTTGGTCAAAACTTTGTTTTTTACTACTACCAAAATTTACTATAGATCATACGTCACCTCATGTTAAAATACTTTTTATTTCATATATCATGTGTATAGTAGACGATATAATTTTGATTAGGGCAATGATATATGCACGTAAAAAAAGTTATGAGGGACACACCAAATTACATACGTCTTACAAAGCGCACACCAAATTCGTACAAATTTTATTGTTTCAAATGGAGTCTCCATTGCTTCTGTGCGCCTTTCCAAGCGCACTCTATGGATGCAGTTTATGGGCACAATGTGTTTTTGGCCCAATTAAATGTTAATCACCAACGGACTTATTGACCCTTTGATCCATAAACTTATGGGCACCATGAATTAGGAATTAACTACTAATTATTGAGTATTAATTGCAAGAAAAGTCTGTGAAAAATGTGCCGACAGAGACAAGAAAGCTTCATACTCAGACAGACACCATCTGCACTTTTGATTCTCAAAGAGATTGAGGAGTAAGAATTCATGAAAGGGTTCTTTAACTTCCATTTCTGAACTAGGAAGAAATAGTGATTGCATCTTGCGTAAGAACAATGAATACTTTATGTGAGAATGGAAATATCTCCCGCCAATTATAAACTCGAATTTGTCACCCAGAATATTCACTTAATTGTAAATTTGGTCATGGTTTGCTGATTCAAAACAAGACCCAAGCACCGGAATTACTGTTGAAATATTGAGTACCCTCTGCAACATTTAAAAACCTTCATGATTATTGTCTGGCATATACAATATTCATCTATGCGCAATAGAAGGCGTACAACAAGGGTTTTTTTTTAAATCGTCCGCTTCTATCCAAGCACACGTAATAAGATGTATACAGGGGCTTCTTTTTTTGTTAACTCATGCACACACCATTTAATGGGCAATATGGTTAACCGAACTTTTACTACTATTATACTGATAAGATAAGAGTGTTCATAGCATAAACTCATTTAATAAAAATTCAATTTTTTAATCTAGAGAATTATATAGAGGGTAAAATTTGAGGGTCCTATAAAATAAAAGCCTATAAAATTATTTATGTATTATAAGATGCGCTTACATATTGGCGTGTCTCTGTAATATTTTCGTGTGTATATGATTAATGGCTTTTGATTATCGTTAGATTCTTTTTATTTACCCTTGTATGATTTTATTCTAAATTTATTATTTTTATAATTATTTATCTTTATTTTATATTATTGATTGTTTAAAATATTTACTATTATTTATTTTTTTTGGTAATGATTTACTATTATTTATATTGGGGCATTATTTACAATGCCTTAGGAATTCCTATATAAGGAGACCATATCTAGTGTCACAGAAACCACAAGGAAGAGATATATCCACATTAAAGTATTAAACTTCCAAGAAAATGGCGTTCTCCGTCCTTCGTTCACTCTCAAAGTCAGTGGCACGAACCACCACGAGAAGAATGAGCAGCGGTGCCTCGTCGGAGAGCAATGCCGTGTACGGTGGTGGGCCGAAGCCCGGTCAGCAGAGAGTAACGTTGGCGAATATCCGGCAGAAATACAAGCGAGGGGAACCCCTTACGATGGTAACGGCCTATGATTACCCGTCTGGTGCCCACGTGGACTCGGCCGGAATCGACATCTGTCTTGTGGGGGACTCGGCGGCTATGGTGGTTCATGGCCATGATAACACGCTTCCTATCACTCTCGACGAGATGCTCGTTCATTGTCGTGCAGTGGCGCGTGGTGCTAAACGCCCGTTCCTTGTCGGGGACTTGCCGTTTGGTAGCTACGAGTCTTCCACTCAACAGGTATGTATACGGGTGAATTGGATAATTATATATATATATATATATATATATATATATATATATATATATATATATATATATATATATATATATATATATATATATATATATATATATATATATATATATAGGGATAGGATCAAGTGAGAACAAGAGTTACGGTAAGAAATGAGAACAAACTTCGGCCATAAGATTAAACACAACCAACGTTCGTGATTCATTCTTAAATTTGGACATTAATTAGTTACATTTTTATACAAGGAGAGTTATATTTGGTTACCTTGTAAGAATAAAATTTATTTATTGTTAAGTTAAATGTACATATTTATTGTTAAGTTAAATGTACATGTTATTATTACCTTTTGTCGGTTTATTCTTTCGTCCTACCGGGGAAAAAAATTCGACTGCACGATATAGACAAATAATTGATGGTTATATTCATATGCCACTCGTGCTAAACGTAAACGTGCATGATGAAAGTTAGTTTGTTAGCTTTTAATTTGTTTTGTATATAATTAGAATTCTAATGTGAATTAACTTAAACGTGCATAACTTAAGCGTGCAATATGTTCAATAAGCGTGCATGATCTTAAGTGTATTTTATATGAACTTAAACGTGCAATATGTTCAATATAAGTGTGCATGATCTTAATTGTATTTTAGATGAACTTAAACGTGCAAGTTAGAACAAAACGATACGAAATGATGCACGAGTTATTCAAAAGCATGCACGATAAACGTACAGTGCAAATTAAAATGGGAAGTTAGTTAAAACAAAAAGTTCAAGATTAGAAATAGACTACACGTGCAAGTTCATATTATACTTATACACATTAAACATGCAAATTGAAAAATGTATGATGCATTCTTTCAAATTAAACGTGCAAGCTTACCCTTGATCCAATAAACAAACGTGAATAATTAACCTCCGAATGATAAATTTAGTATATGTGCATCAATTAATTATAGCAATACAATTTTATTTCCATAAAAATATATTCCGTATATCTTTATTACCAAATGCACGATCATGTAATAACTCCTAATATAACGATGTCTTATTTAGACCTTCAATCTAAACCATCTGTGCATTAATCTAACGGTCATTAGTTGTTCTTATTTCTTACGGCAAAACACGTTCTTACTGGATCCTGACCCTATATATATATATATATATATATATATATATATATATATATATATATATATATATATTAAAAAATAAAAAAAAGAAAGACCTATGTCGGAAAATAAACTATTAGGGTTTGTGGAGAAATTTGGATCATCAAATAACAAGTATGACACTACAATATTGATATACGGAAATATGCACGTTAGATCCGAGTCACACGTGAATTTTATTGATATCTAACCTAAACAAAAGTTATTTAGATCCGAGTCACACGTGAATTTTATTGATTTCTAACCTAAACAAAAGTTATTTAGATCCGAGTCCGAGCTCCGTTGCTTGAAGGCATAGGTACAAAAGTTACAAAAAAAAAAAAAAGTCTTGTCTTAGTAGGAATTAACGTTTTTCGTATGTATGCATAAGCAGGCAGTGGACACAACGGCGAGAGTTCTAAAAGAGGGAGGAATGAATGCAATTAAGCTTGAAGGAGCATCTCCAAGTCGAATCGCGTCTACAAAGGCAATAGTTGATTCCGGGGTGGCTGTGCTAGGTCATACCGGTCTCACCCCTCAAGCCATTAGTGTTATTGGAGGTTTTAGGCCTCAGGGTCGAAATGTTACGGGCGCTGTAAAGGTTTTTCTCTCCGTCTCTTTAATATCCACATCCTTCATATTATACAAAAGTTATTTATATCATAAACTTATTAAGAATTTTCGGGTTGTAAATTAGATGGTGGAAACTGCACTAGCATTGGAAGAGGCAGGATGTTTTGCGGTGGTTTTGGAGTGCGTCCCGCCGCCAGTGTCGGCCGCCGTTACATCAGTGCTCAAGGTTCCGACGTTAGGCATAGGGGCAGGACCCTTTTGTAGTGGTCAGGTATTGTCTTACCTACTTCTATTACACTTTTCTTCCTTTTTTTGATATACTCCAAAAAGTGGTAATATCACATATCTTATACTTTTTATAGCAGTTCGATTTGTGCTTTCTCTCGAAATTTTTCTTAGTGGATATCAATCTCATACATATCCATATATTGATACTCACGTGGATTTGTTTTAGGATGAAACCCGCTTTTGTTAACGTTGTACTTGAACCTAACGTGCATGTGGTCTTACAGACACTTGTTTACCACGACCTTCTAGGAGTGATTCGAGAGGCAGACGGCACGATGGTTACCCCTAGGTTTTGCAAGCAGTATGTTAGGAGTGGCGATGTGATGAACAAAGGCCTTATTAAGTTCAAAGAAGAAGTCAGCAATGGCGCCTTCCCAGGCGCCGCTTATAGCCCTTATAAAATCAGTGTCGCCGATATGGACGGTTTCTTCAAAGAGTTGCAGTCGATGGGCTTTGACCAGGCGGCTTCCGCCGCAGCTGATGCCGCCGAGAAGATGAACGACGCAAACTCAGGCCGAGTGGAGTCGCAGCTCTTGAGCAGTGCACAATGATCAGATGATTATGTTAAATTAGATGTCGACTTTGTTTCCATCTTCTTCTACAATTGCTTTCTTTATTTTACTTCCCTTGGTCAACATCAAAGTTTGTGATATTTGCGTCGCTTTTCATATATTTAGATTTTGTAAGGTAATGTTAAACTTGAACTCAACTTTAGTTCCAATGTTATTGGTAAAATCACGTTCTCGTAGAATATGTATCACATCTTATATAATTATCGTTATTCATACGAACTATTTTTACGAAGAGAAATGATAACTTTTAACAGATGCAGGATATTATGATAAACGACTTCGATTGAATGTTATTATGAGACTTAAACTTGACAATTTTATGTAACAATATTTAATCATTATGGGATATATTATAATCAATAATATTTAATGATTTATTATGGGATATATATATTTATTACTATCATCATCTAAAAAAAATTGAAAGAATTTGGCCTACTAGGCTCTTTTTGATTTTTGTTAAAAAAACTATACTTCATATTTTGTTACCACTTTCATTTAATGGTAGGTAAAACTAATTAACCCTTCTATTTATAAAAAATGTTTGTTATTTAATTGTAAGTTTTAATTTTTTTAAACTGAATTTATTTTTTTTTATTTTTTTTTATTAATTTTTTTTGTCTTTTTTATTTTCTTTATTTTATATTTATTTTTTGGAATGAAGAATTTTTCACATACCGGAATTTTCACATACTGGAATTTCACATACCGGAATTTTACATACCAGAATTACATATCAGAATTTTACGTACCAGAATTTTACATACCAAAATTTTACATACCAGAAATTCGTAACAGATTTACATAACAGAAATTTACATACAAGATATTCGTTATAAATTTGATGAATTTACATACCAAAACTTAAGTGTCTGTCCATTTATAATCTTAACAATTCACAAATTCTCAATCTTTCACTCATTTCATAAACAATACAATACATACATCTTTTTACACTACAATTAGCATTCATATTTACAACAGCAACAGGAAAGTTGAGGTCGAAATCGAGATCCACGAGTTCCAAGAGGTTGTTAGAGGAGCCGGTTTGGAGGAGCTATTGTAACGGGAAAAAGTGTGAGTTTGCGACCAAGCGTGAACCTGGTCCAAGAGAGCAGGGGCTGCAACAACATCCTCTACATAGATGATGATCCTATTAGGTTGTACTGTAATCCCATTAGGTTGCATTGTGTGCCTTCCAAAGTGAGCAATTGTAGGTCTCAACTTGGATATACTATCATGATGATCGTTTAAGTTTGTTAATATTCTAAATTTTATGAATTTTCCAGAGACATTGAGCTGCAGTGCAGGGCCAGAAAAGTGCAAGTAAAGGCAATGCTAGCTCAGAAGAATGTTCATCTCTCAACAACTCTACATAGATGTAAAACAAAAAGTTAAGTAAACAAGGACTTTTTTCCGCCACTAAGATCCCACATGCATGAAGCATGGCAATATTCAGCATCGAAATAAGTTCAAAGTAAAGGTCATCAGAAAAGGGGAGGACAAACATACTTTTTTGTATCTACACCTCCTCAGTCGAGCCTTTCCACCGGCAACCACCACCCCAGAGACATGGAGCCCATCCACCCACTCGAAGCCGGAGAAGCACCCCTACAACCCAACCTCGATCTTCTCTTCCGTTCTTCTGTCGAGCCTCTTCTATCGAGCCACCAACCGTTGGGATCTACATTCACCGGAGAAGCGCTTTCTCTGCCTTCGCCGTCGGAGCCCTGTGCAGTCCTTCCACAGCTGGAGATGCCCTTCTGGCCAGATTAAGCTTAGATTTCGAACGAATTTGCAATATAGAAAGACAATGAGTCTTTGCTTGTGATTTGCGGCTACCAGAGAGGGAAGAGAGGGGAGGAGAGTTAGGGTTCAAGGAGTTGAACGGTTAAAAAAAAAAAAAAAAAAAAGAGGGGCCTAGTTACTTAACAATAAATAAAAAAAGTCTAGTTACTAGTTATAAATTAAGAAAAGCCTACTTACCTAATTAGTCCAAAAATTTTTATTTTGGTTGGGCAAGAAAATATTATTCGATCATGTTCATTCATATACTTTTATTCATCATGCACATGTTTTTTAGAATTCGATCATCATGCCACCATGAACATAATATTCATGGTGCTCATTTTCAAATTTTCTTTTTTGTTTTCGTTTTTCCCATCCACATTGTGCATGAACGTTCGTGTTTATGAAAGTAAATGGTTAATCAACAGTGTCGTGTTCATTAAATTTAAGTCAAACAAAATTATAGTCACCAATTTCTTGTGATTTTTATTGAGCATGATGAACTTAACGTTCATGTTGATGAATGTGATATTAATAAGATAATAAATACGTTAAGAAAATTAACATTATCATTCAACATTGAAAGTAAACTACATTAATTGGATCAATTTTTTAAAACTTGATATAAAATATCTCATTATCACAACCGTTGGTTTTTGTTCATTCAGCGATTGAGATATGTTCTCAATCCTCTCCGTAAGAATGATTATCACCCGAACTAATTCATATATATATATATATATATATATATATATATATATATATATATATATATATATATATATATATATATATATATGAAAATGATCATGTCAAAACAAGTGTTACGGTAAGAAATGAGAACGGATCTAAATCATACTATTTAAATGATTCAACAGATATGACAATAAGAAATGAGAACGGATATAAACCACACGATTAAATAAGAAAGAATTTGGTGAAATAAGCTCTTTTTTATTGGTTTTTTACCTATCTATTTTTTCAGCACTCTAATTTACTTCCACTATTACTCTATTAGGGGTATATTTACTAAGTGAGATTATGTTATGGGCCTACTTAATTAATTAAGCAATATTGCTAAAAGACCTAGTTAGTGATATTGATCTTTAAATAATTCATCGGATATGAGGAGAATTATATTGAGGACATAATTAATTAAAAATTAGGTATTATCATATTAATAAGGTGAATAACTTCTTTTTTCTTAATGAGCAAACTATACAATTATTATTTGTCGGTAAATTGGTTTCACATTAATTAACTAGACTACACTAATTCTAGACTTATCCAAATCAATATTATGTAATTCTAATCATACTTATCCAAATTTCTCGAGCATTTTCATCTTCATTTAACATGTGCTCTGTTCCAATACTTTTCTAGGCACTAGTCGCGACACGCATGCTAAGCACGCACCTCATAAATTGAGTACGGATATGTGTTTGTGTAAATGTTTTTGTGCTTTGATATTAGTTGTGTTGAGGCGAGTGGAAAATGCGAGTGACCTTCAATTTAAGGTGAATAAGAGTTTTTAGCACAAATAACGAATTAATAAATAGATTTAGGAATTTGAGTATGCAAGGTGCAAACGTGGATATATTTTAGAATTGATACAATATTTTCTATAAATTACAAAACTATAAAGTAGTTTGTTGAATGAGGGGAAGGAAGAAGAGCATTTGGTTGTAAAACATCAACATTTCCACTTTTTCTTTTCTCCTACAAATTGCACTACAGTAATGTAAGATGAAACACATTCACAATTATATCAAAATAAGGTACGCACCACTTGTTGTGACTTTATTGCTTCTAAATAAGTTGATGATAAACATCATAATGTAAAGAGAATCAATAACGTAAGGAGAATCAGGAGATGTATCAAAAGCGAGTATGAGACCTGCCATGCAATATGCTCAAATCGACAAACAAAGATATGACAAGGAGTGAAGGAGATTGAGAAAGAGGGAGGAAGAATCTTGCTTATCAAACTCAACAAGATCAACCAAGAGGAAGAGAAATCCATCTCTACATCTGCTGTTATAATCTACAAGTATCAACCAAGTCCGGTTATTTGATGGATTGTCGTCTAACATTTTTGTGGTTTTGTACTGTTTTTTGTAAGTGCAAATTTTAATTACAGTTTTAGAAAAAACAATTTGGTTTACTAGTCTTTTTCTAGTTTTGAGAGAAGAGTGTGTAGAGTTTGAAAATAAATACAAAAGGTTGGGATATATTTACTTAATTGAACCATTAAAAAGCCTAGTTACTACTATAGTTTTTCAAAAAGGCCTAGTTACCAAAATTGCCCGTTTTAGAACAACAAAAAACAATAATCACTAGTTGCACAAGAAGCCAGCAAGTATTAATCTTATAGCACATTCGGCTCATAAATTACATCAAATAACCAAGAGAAGCCCAATTACATATCCAAATACCACACACGATCATAACATACCCTTTTACCTATATTCACCTTCTCCGGTAGATGTTCATAAGAATGACCTAATACGACTCGAACCCGTAACCCTATTCCAAGTATTATAATTAAACCATAACACATATCACACAATGCAGCCTTCCCACATCGACTGCAAATGATTCACCAGAAGCCCAAGACAATACTAGGAAGCTAGGTTGTTTCATTTGCTCTTCAGTGTTCTCACAAGAAGTAGCTCAGCTGCTCCATCTTCCGGCTCCCGCCTTCCCCGTACAGCTCGTTCCATTGTTTGAGCTCGCTCATTACTGGTCCTTGAGACGCGAAACTTGAAGCAATTTGGCTCTTTGCCCACTTCATATCTTCCATGTTTAGAGCTCTTAGGTCGATCACTTCCTCCTCTTTACCTTCTTCTTTCGACTCTGTATTCTCGTCCTCCGAGTTGTTTTCCTGAGCCTTCTTCTTCTTTTCCTAGAACATAGATAAAATGACAACTATTCAGCCTTGCAGGGAAGGAAAATGCTATGTAGGTAAACGAAACTGAAGCCCGACGATCGAATGACTAACCATAGCTTTATTTCTCTCTTTCTGTATCAGCTCACGAACAGGTCGATAGGCAGCAGTTATACACAGATTCTGTTATTAGAAGATCGCGGAAAGCTTCTGTCAAGCAACGTATAGAAAATACTATGTTCAGAATCGGACGTGGTACGAAAATGAAAAACAAACCTTAAGATCACTTCCAGTGTATCCTTCTGTCATGATAGCAAGCTCCTTGAAATCCAATTCTTCAGTTTTATCTTTGGACAAGAGTGTGTTCAAGATCTTCTCTCGGTTCTCTGTCGATGGCAAACCAACCATTATCCTACGCTCAAATCGCCTGATTATGGCTTCATCGAGGTCAAATGGCCTATTAGTGGCAGCAAGGACAAGAATTTGTTCGCCGGGTTTGGTCATCAAACCGTCCCAGTGTGTCATAAACTCGTTCTTGATTTTCCTCATTGCCTCGTGCTCTCCAACTCTAGTCCTCTGCCCGAGCATGCTATCAACCTCATCAATAAATATGATTGTAGGTGAAACCTTTGCTGCCAAGGTGAACAAAGCTCTGACGTTCTTTTCATCTTCTCCAAACCACTTTGAGGTGATGGTAGACATCGAGACATTGATAAAGCTAGCTCCAGCTTCATTGGCAATTGCCTTAGCCAGCATCGTTTTACCGGTTCCAGGTGGGCCAAAGAGCAATATACCCCTGCAAGGTTTCAGCAGCCCGCCTTTGAAGAGGTCCGGCCTCTTAAGGGGAAGGAGCACTAGTTCTTGGAGTGATTCTTTGGTCTCCTCCAAAGCACCGATGTCTTCAAATGTCACTCCAATTTCACTCGGCGGGATGACCTCAGGTCTAATGCGTTTTTCGAATTCATTGTCCGGAGGAACTTCCTGTTAGAATGACATGGATAAGTCTCTAGATAATGCAAAAGTGTCATCTAATCTTAACCAACATATTACACGTCGATCATCACATTAGATCATAGGAAGACATTTCACCTTTTTCGGAGCTGCGTTTTCACTCTCTTTCTTTGTCCCTAGACCTGATTTTTCAGGGTCTGCTTCAGATGTCACACCTTCAGCCTTTGCACTGACAGAATCCATTATTCCATTATCCTGAAAAAGACAATCAACACCTCACGAAGTCAAGAAATGTCGGCATGCCCCAAAGTGTTTCCGAGAACAGAAGCAGATCAAGAAAACGAACCTTGCCCACTTCTGCATTCCTTTCCAGCCTCACTTTACCCCCATTTTTGCCTTCCTCAAAGATACTCAACCCATGTGACAGACTGTTCATGCAAAGATATATATATTAGATTTTATCATAGACATAACAAGGATGAATAATGATACAATCCTGAAATCATCAAATTTACTAGTTCTAATCATAATCTGTATCTTTTTCATTTTCTGTTTCTTTTATAATTTTCCAAATTTTCACTTTATTTTCTTATTATAAAAACAGGAGCAATAATTCTGTAAAAGGTGAGACTTAATTGAAAAATTCAGAGGATTCCACAAATTGGCTGTCTGCGAGATTCTTGCACTCAGATTTCAATCTTTCTACTTTCATGTCTTGGTTCCTGACAAAATAATCCGTGCAAGTTAAAAGAGATCTCTTAGTTACCTGCTGGATGAAATAACAAGCTTTCCATTACGATACTCTGGCTCCCTGTGGTTCATGGATATTGCTGACATTATGATCTCTTCAATGTGGTTACTAAGGATTACCGTATCAGCTTCACAGACTGAATCCAGATCATCACACACCAGATCATTAGCTGCAAGTACCTCGGTAATGTGATTCTTATTATCTTGATACTGGATGACTTTCATATCGGTTTCTAGTTGTGTTTTCCAGCTGACCAGGTTACTCTCGTCCTGTGGGGGTCTAATCTCAATATTGTAAGGGAATAACGAGATGAGCCTCTCGTCCATGTAGCCACCACAATCACCGTCTTGATCCAGCATACGGGAGCCCAGTATCAGGACTGGTCCGGTGAGTCTCTTCAACAGTTTATCAAACAGATTGTAGAATTTGTCTGATTGAATAAAAAGACCCTCAATGTCCCTGAAGTATAATATGATTGGGCGAGTTTCTGATACTGAAACTATGACCTGCAGGTGAAACAAACCTTCCCATTATTTTCATGTTGAGACCACTGTGGTTAAGTCAGCCTCGTTTCAATGCACTTCTGCAATTATTGGGAGAAGGCCAAATATTAAGTTGTTCTTGTACATGAAAGCTTATCCCACATGTTACCTTGTAAAGTACTTGAAGGAATAGCTTCTCATCAAAAGCCCAGCTGGATGTGCGTCGAGGGGCTGCAAGGATCCAAGGAATCATGATATGACCATGGAATGTCAGAATATAAGATTAACGGAGCGAAAAATTAACCAGTCAAATAATTTGTACCACATAAGTGCCATCAAGAGACAGAAAATATGGTATGACCATGAAAGAAGTGAACACACAAATATACACATGAAATTATACGAACTCCACAAAAGTATACAATAAAAGAGAGAAGAACATGCTGCAACACTAAGGTCTTAACAAGCGGCAGTTTAAGCTAATTTTTCATCAAAACTTGATCAGCTGACAAGTACCTGAATTTGGAGAAGATTGAGAGGCCATGCTGCTCATATCAGATGATGTAGACGAATTTCTTCGAAGTGAAGTGTTAGCAGCAGCACCCTCTGTGCCCCTGTGGTGTATATGTGGCGTTCAGTGTTAATATAACAAATGGGATAAAATTTTACTTTACTATGATGCAGGCAATAATAATTGAGCCAATATACCTGGACTTGATGTCCGTTGAGCTAACTTGCCTACGCATTGTACCTGTAAGAAGCTTATCATTAATAGATTGCAAAGAGAAAATATTTTTAAATTGAATAACATAAGAAAGGTCCAAGCCTCGTTAGATTTTGTCATTTAGAGTGTCATCTGATAATTTGGAACTGAAACGGTCAACTCCATGAATGATGGGAAATGATACTAACATGACTCTAGAGTCCTCAAAAATAGACAAATCCCATAAAGCAAGCAGAAATCGTCACAGATTGCCATGTGAACTCAAGAGAAGCTGGTCATACCTCGAATCTCATCTCTTGGAGGTACGCCTGTCAAGGATCCAAACAAACTAGACATTTTATCGAACGTCGACCCTGAAATGGACTTCTTCAAACCCTTTGAAAAAGAAAAGACGGATATCGTTTAATAGAAGAAGAAGATAAATGAGCAACCGACCATCAACCAAAAGCCGAATATAAAAAATTTCATCTGAAGAAATAAAATCGGAAAGAAAGAGAAGAAAATAAGTTTATATTACGTTTCACCAAAACTTCACAGAAAGGATATGCAAGTCCATAGGCTATGTAAAAAAAATCAGTGGATGCTTCAGGTGAAAAACATAGAAGGTCATAATCTATCACAGGATCATGTAAATAAGCCAATAAAATACAACACACATAAGACATCACAGTATGCTTCGCCAATAAGCCAAATATTTAGTAAACTTACAGGTAATTGTTCCTTTCTAGAATAGCCATATTTGTTTTGGATCTGCAATAACCAAATAATATTGAACATTAGAAACAGTTATGTAACATAATTTTACACACCATAAAAGTGAAATCATTGTTAATTACCTTCACTGAAAAGTCCACCACATCAAGCAAAATCAAATTTGCTTCAAAGTGTTGTGCCAAAGCCTTGGCGAGCATTTGCTGGTAAAGTTCTGTAAGGAACAAATAGATTAAAACCAGCAGTGCATTCAACTAAACAACATATCAGAAAAAAGTATTCATAACGCTACGAACCAGCAGGCCCAGAAACCAGAACAGTCCTGCTTGACCGTGAGAGATTGCGAGTAAACTTGGAGATTTCAGCATGCTTCAAATGAACATATGCAGCACTTGTCAGCAAGGCCTTTGTTTGTTCACTGTCAATATCATCAAGAGAAAGAGGGTGTCAAATAAGAAACTAGAACATAACACACAAAAAAAAAAAGTTAGTTTTGATTAATTCTCCAAGTAACTCTTGTAAATTCACCTTCAATGGTTGTCTACAAAATGTAAATGGACAATCTTGGAATACTATCCATTATTTACCTCAGCTAACATAGTGATCTTCACAAATGGTAAACTTCCTTGTATATGCAGATTCTAAAAATCAGATTTAGTAACAGAGATCAAAAGCCTAAAAGGAACACCATACAGTAAAACAAAAAAATATGACAAATTTACAGAAACCCACTTGAGTATCACATGAAGCACATGCAGGATAGTATTATGGACCACCATAAGAGATGGAATTCCATACATCACATTAAATTGAAGAGCTCTAGACAACACAAGTAAGCTAAAATCAGATCAAGAGGCAAAAATCAGATCACTGAAATCTGTGGCTTGTAGATCAAGAGAGATCAAAGTAATCAAACTAATTAGCTTCTAAGCAAACTCTAAATATCTCTACAAATTTGCAGGTTAGGAAGACCTTCATTTTCCACATCTAATCTCACAGATATCGCTACAAATCAGCCTTAAAAATAATCAAACAACAAAAAAGATCATAAATATTCTATATGTTCCAAATATTATGACCAAGGAATGAAGTCTTCAAGGGTCAACTTCCTTGTCTGTCAAAGACATACTCAAAAAAAAAACAGATAAGATATTCCACCGATAAATTCAACAAATTCCATAGCAAATCAGATCATAAAGATCAACAGTACAGATTCAACAAAAAAAACGTTTTCTTAAAAAAATATTATGGAATATGAAAGGATGAGAATCTGAATGAACATATTCTGCATACCTTATGTAGTACGGAAACTCCTCGAAAGTGACCTTGCTATCCTTGCCATCAACCATCATCCTGAGTAACTCTTGTTCAATCTGCTCGGCGGTGACACTACCAGAGTTCGGATTTGACCCAACCCATTTACCCACAACCGATTGACCTGAAGCCAACCCGAGTCCGACTCCAACTCCGACTCCGACCCCTAACGCAGACAACAGCAAACCCCTTTGTTCCATCACAAGTAGATCTGATTAAAAAATCAAGTCTTTCTTTTTGGTTCTTTATTTTGTGGATATTTGCAGGAATCAAGAGAGCAGATATCTGGGGAAGGTGTTGCAGGCTTGGGGATTGAATGAATGAATGACTGGCTTGTGTGGGGTGTGAGGATTGAGTATTTATAGAATTGAAGAGGATTGGTTAACCATTTTTTTCTGGGTTTGTCTTTTTCTCTGATGGCCTTTCCTTACAAGACTCTACTTTGCTTCTCCGGTGAAGGCTGACTGGGCATTTTTGACTTTCCGGCGAAGTGCCTTTTTCTCTCTCCTCCTTTATTGTGTGACACTGTGCGAGCGAGTGCCTGGTTTTTCTCACTGTACCTCCATCTCAATTTCCTTTTATTTCTTCTATTATTTTTTGGGATAATTTCATAATATGTCCTGATTTTCAAAAAAAATAAACAACATGAACTCATACAAGGTCCGTTTGAAACTGTAGATGAAACTGAAAATAAAAAAATATTTAGATGATAAAATTAATGAGATGAGAATGAAAATAAGTTAAATGGATATTTGGTAAAATAAATATGATTGTGGGTAAAATTGTGAAAAAAGTATGTGTTTATTTATTTTTATAGATGAAAGAGATGGAAAAAAAAGAGTAAAAATGAAATTTTAGCCTCAATAATATTTATAGTTAAAGTTCAATGGGATCACACAATTCTCATAATCTAATTACTTTCACAATCTAATTTCGTTTATCTCCTTCATTATCTTACCAAACGATTAAGAGAATTATTTTGCCATCTTCATTCTTATAATCTTAATCCCCTTGATTTTTGACCCGGCCAAACGAAACTTTAAAAAATAAAAATTAAGCTACATGACCCGATACAAACTTTAAAAAAATGCGTGTATATAAATTATTACCTAATAAGTCATTTTTGATAAGGTTGTCGTATTATAGAAAGAAAAAATTAAAAGACAATCTTTTTAAGAACCATCATTTATTTGTTCACTAGTTGTCACATTTCATCATTAAATTGTATAATTTTAATAAAAAAATTAAAAATATTTTGGAAAAAAATATGAAAAAATCAAGAATAAAAATCTGGATTTTTTACGCAATATTTTTCGTAAAACTTTATGCTTGGACTTTTTTAGGGAATTTTTTCGAGTTTAATACCAACTATCACCTAAGAAAAAAAAATCCAACTTTTTAATTTTATTTAACTTCGTACAAAATATTGTCCAATAAAAAGTTACATACAAATTAGTTTTTTTAATCAGCCAAACATCTCTAGGTAATCCCTAAACTATCTTCTTCTTTTTTGATAATGGAAAGTCGTTATGATGAACTATCTCCTAGAGGTAGTTCATCTTAAAGCATCCTTACGGATGTCAACACGGAGTTCAAGGTCATCAGAGAAGTTGGTGTTGGGTGTCGAAATTCTGAGGTGGGTTAATCGGTCTCTTTAAATCTCTGAAAACATGCATAATATGAACTTCGTAAAAAAAACTGGAGGTCCAGCTTAGAGTCGGAAATAATCCCTAAACTATCTAAGGGTTTCATCCCCGGGTAATCCCTAAACTATCTATGGGTTTAATTAGTCTTTATTGTCCAATTTTTATTATTCCTATGGATTACCAAAATTTAATCACGATTAAGGTAAATTAGACATAATTTAACCTTCATTAATCTCTGGCTTAATTTCATAATTTCATTCTTATGGATTAACAAAACTTACTCACTAACAAAACTTACTCACGATTAAGGTAGATTAGACCTAATTTAACCTTCATTAGTCTATGACTTAATTTCGAAATTATAGGAAATTTTTTAATTTTTTCTCCGGGAATTTATTTTCACTCTCTAGTATTATTTGGGTCCTTTTGAGACTCTAATTAACAAAATCATAAATACGAATGTTGATAGGACATCAAATATGTCATATATGTAAATTTTCAAGAAAAATAATAATTGTCAAATATGTCATATATGTAAATTTTCAAGAAAAATAATAATTGTGAAAAGAGTCGCTAGTTTCTTTCTTAGCATATAAAAAATGTGGTTTAGAAATATGCACTTTTGAAGATAAATGTTGGTTTAGAAATAGGCATTTCTCGATATAATTGTTGGATAATAATCTTGATAATATTTCGGAATTATTATTCCGATTTTGAAAAGTTTGGACATAGGGTATATGCAACATTTTTGGGTTGGTTAAAGGATAACTATCGATTTCGATATAGGTAAAAGTTGTAAGTGTTATCTTTTTCTAATCCAAATTCAAGTCCGAAATAGCTTCTAGATTATAATTTCAATTCTCTACGAGTTATGTACTTTTATTTTCACGCACAGTCGTCGGAAGAACGGACTGTCGGAGCTCCACTAATGCACCACCATCCAACCACCGCCAAAAAGCCATCAACGGTAGTTCTCCTCCCTTGCTCTTGTACATCTCGGCGTGTTGATCCCGGAACTTCTTTTTTATCGTCAAACGGGTTAGTAACGAATAACATACAAATGAATTCATTTTGTAGTTTTCACGATATCCTAAATTGACTTTTGGTTCATCCTATCGGAAAAATGGAAACTTCATTATGCTCATATAAATACCGCACCCGCGATAAGACCCTACCACGACCGTGGCGACTAGGTTTCTACGACCGTTGGCTCCTGGAGCCGCATGTGCGGAGACTTCCTTTCGGCACCACTTATGTGGTTCCTAAAGAAGTCTCAAAGGACGACGACCGAAACGAAAATTTTGGTTGTTACACCTATAATATATATACCATGGGCTAAGCCTCCCAAGTATGGCAACCACGCATAGAGAAAGATTTGAGGATAGATCCTTGATATATCTCGTAATCACATGGTGGAATATCTAGTTTATGAGAAATTAGTATATATTCAGCAACAAAGTACCACAAAACATAGAATTGATAGTTATCACTCAAATTAAATTTCGATGGATAAAAATAGAAATGCACCTTTTGATTTATAGTAGGATACAATTGTCTCAACCACTATTCCTGGTTATGAAAAATATAAAAACACATCGATCATTCATGTCAAAATATTTGCGCTAAAGAAGGTTGATTAAGGCTCAACATATGGATATTCAAAGTATCAAAAATGCAATTAAACAGGTTTGGAAATCACTGTGGGGTATTGATCTAATTATATTAGATATATCTAAATTAATGATTCTCAGTTTCTCTCAAGTTAAGATCCAAAACTCCAAGTCAAGATGTTCATCGATAAACTCACAGAATTGGGTCATGAAGACTCTCAACGCACTTATGTCATCGACTACTCTAGAAGTGGAAGATTTCATCCAAAAATATTATTTTAACTTCGTGAAATTGATTGGCTACATTTATTTAGTACTACCTAAGTAGTTATAACTTAACAATGTAAAAATATTGCTTTAACTTTGTGATATTATAACATTAACCCAACATTCAGACAAGTATAGAAATAACTTTAAAAAAAGAATAAGAGAGTTTGAGATAGTAGACGATTCCAATAATGTAAAATATCGCTAAGCGGTCGATAAAAAGCCGTCAAGAAGCATAAATTCTTTAAATTAGTCGTTGAAAACATTTTAATAATGAGACCTTTAACAATTTTCGGTATCTCATATCACATGGAGAGACCCTTATTATTATTATTATTATTATTATTATTATTATTATTATTATTTTTATTCCGATAAAAAAAATTGTTTTAAAAATCTCTTAAGAAAATGTTGAAATTTGGGCAGCCCACTTTTGGTGACATGCTTGCGGTTTGCTTCATGCGAGACATAAAAAATAAAGTACGTTTAAGCTAAAATAAAAGAATTATGAATTGACAGTCAAATGGGTCGGTCAACATCCATCATCAATCACTTGCTACTCAATTTCATGCATAAATGTTCAATCTGTATTTGTTTGTTTTTAATTTTTTTTAAAAATTATTATACAAATACTATTGTAATGCTTGATTGCTTGTGATTTGTACGGACTACATTAAATTTTAATCTAATACTAGATTAAAAAGATATTATTTATTTAAAATTATCTATATTAAATAATTTTAAATATTATTAATTCTTCATAATAAATTGCATATAAAAATATATAAAATAGTTAGTGGTTTACGTAATTATATTTTATTGTTTATTAATTATAAAATAAAAATGTTTGATGCATTATATAGGTAAAGTGGTTTAGATGAATACCGTCGATGAATATAAAATATAATAGCAAATTTTTCTAAAATGTACGTAGAAAGATATTTAACTAAAAAAAATCTAAATAAAAATGTAAAAAAAAAATGGCAAGTG
>BSUD01000006.1:130698600-130723571 GCA_033239045.1 Fagopyrum esculentum | reverse complement strand
TTTTTTCTCTTGATATCAATATATATATACATATAACAAATTTCATATAAAAATTAGTGGTTTATGTAGTTGCATGCTATGATTTATCTAATTATAAAATAAATATATTTATATTATAATGGTAAAGTGAATTAGATGATAATATATTTGAAAAAAGTAAAATGAATTAAGAAAATTTGCTAAAATGTATAGGGAGGGTATTGATAAAAGTAGGTAGTTTATATAAAATTTAACATAATTAGTGTAATATTTACTTATAGATAAATGAATAGTTATTAGTGATATACGAAAATTTAACTATTTTAATCATGCAAAATAATAATAAATAAGTTTGGTAAATGTTATTATTATGTATTATATAATTTAATTGTCTTATTAACTAAGAGGTTAAGTATATGGAGATATTTAAAAAAAAAATTAAGTTTGGTAAGTAGATATTATGTATTATATGATTTAGCTATTTTAATATTTATGATGTTAATTGTATATAGATATTTAGAAAAATCAAGGTTATGTAAAAATAACATGTGACATTAAATACATAACATAATGACAACTGACAAAAAATTAACTATTTTATTCATGCAAAATAATAATAAGTAAGTTCGGTAAATGTTATTATTATGTATTATGTAATATAATTGTTTTAGTTAGTAAGAGGTTAAGTATATAGAGATATTAAAAGAAAAAAGTAAGTTTGGTGAGTAGATATTATGTATTATATGATTTAGCGATTTTAATATTTAAGATGTTAGTTGTATATAGATATTTTGAAAAATTAAAATTACGTAAAAATAATATATGGTTCGTCCGATAATAACTATGTCCACTTTTAAAGAGATTTTATAAAGAAGTTTCATATTACAGATGAGCGGATAATTTGAGGCAGAGGAAACACTACAATAAATTGATAACGAAATCCTAAAAAAAGGTCAAATATATGGCATGTGGCCCAAACTACACAGATACCATACCATTTGCGAGATTTCCGCTCTTAACCCAAAGATAATCCCGGATCATTCTCTGACTGAATCTACGAAATGTGACATATATCTCCGCACAAGTGTCAAGAATACACGATTCTTAGAAACGAAGCAAAAGCTTTAGAAAAGATGAATAAAAAAGAATGCATTTGTTAATAGAGAAGTGTAGACTTTATAGTATTGTGGGCATGCTTTCCACGGCAGCTTGGCAACTAAAGTGTCATTTCATGATTCACTTCCTTTCTACCAATTGTCTATTGACGTTAATTAGGGAATATTTGTTATTGTATTCTTGAATCTACTCATTCAAGAATACTTTATTATGTCACATTTTGTAACTTCATTCGTTGCCGCCCGTAAATCAACTTTCTAAAAGCTAGCTTCATAGGTTACACCTTTTTGATGTATCATAACTTAGATGTATAGACAAATATTTTCATTTCTAGCTTTAGTTGTTTTGGTGGTGATGTTTTCGGTATTCCATTTTCGTTCCTCGTCTTGTTCTCTAACGACTAATCTACCTATCGTTTTTACATTGCTTGTCGAGCTATTAGGACAATTGGGTTGAGGGCACACGTCCCGGACCCGCTCTGATACCATGTTACTTTTTCTTATATCCGTCTCGGACCAAATGACGTGGAGGGCACACGTCCGGTGAACCACACATATAAGAACACGGGGTTCCATCCTAAAACCAATTGACAATAGGAAGAGTAACCCGAATACTTATATGGTAGGTTCACTTAATTGCGTGTTATCGATGTGGATTCTTTCCCTTACATCTCAACACTACCTACAAGCATCGTTGTCGCTTGCAAAAAAGAGGAAACTAAGGAAATTCGATTGTCTCAAAAAGTAGGGAAAATGAAATTGCAGTTCATACGTATAACAATCTTTTGGTTATTTTTTTTAAACTTCTATGATAAGTTGAAATAATATTTATAAATAATAACACTTTCAAAAAATATTATTTCTAACCAAAATAAAATAAAATCACACATTTAAATAATTAATGTTCATTATAATTAATATATACCTATTAAAAGAATTTTAATAAATTGATGTTGTTAATTATTTCTGAATTGAACCATTTCTACTTAATATAGCATATAAATTTGGTGAAAATGGGTCACCGAAAGTTGTGTTATAGGAATTCGGCACAATTTGTGTCACATTTCCAGTCTCAATCAAAGCCAATAAAATACTTAATTTCCTATATATTAATTGCCTACTTAAATTTATGCATGGCTTTACAACAAGCAATCCACTAGTTTTTCAGTTTTTGTACCTCCAATTAAAAAGAAAGTGTTTTTGTATAAATTTTACATAAAATTCAAACAAAAGTACGGAATATTGATAAAATTAATTTGTAAAAAAAATTCTTAATCTTATTATTTATTAAAATATATTTAAAATTACAAGTTAATTAAAATAATAAAAATCAAACTCAAATTTGACCGAAAGAAGTATTGACTAAAATAAATATATTTTTACCTTTCTCAAGTAAGCAAAAGAATACTTTGCAATGAAATTAGGTATTGAAAAAACAAATACTTGTTTCTAAAAAGAAGAAAAACTTAACAAAAAAAACTATGTTATGAAAGAGTTGACTCTCTTTCTCTCAAAATATATTATCAAAGATAACTAAAAAGTTAAGAGTTAACTTAGCTAGCTAGTTAGCCATGGTGGATATATATAGGTGTCATCAATTGATCTATAATTCAATTAAAAAAATCAGAACTTTATTGGTCTATTATAATTAGGGTTTTATGTTTATCATGTTCATACAACTATTTGTTGCGGTGACTTCTTTTTAGAAGGTGTGATTCTGTTCGTGAGAAGGAGTCGTTGACAGATGATCGAAATCTAAAGACTTAAAAGAAGAGTCCAAATTTAAGGTTTTCACCGGTGGTCTCTGAGAGTTGTACTCTGCACTACTTCTACATTCATTGTCTCGTTTTTCTTCCTCTCTTTGCTTGTTTGTCACTTCTCTTGGTGCTCCTCCATCGGCTCGTTGTGATCAAAGTGTTCTTGTGTTGTATTTTTCCTTTTTGCTTGTTTTGGTTCTCTCATGACGGTTAGTCCGTCTGCCGACTTGTTCGGTCTTTCGATCCATTATACGGCGTGTCGTCTAGTACATCAGACCGCTTTCCTTTATAAAAAAAATTAAAAAAAATGTTAAACTAGAGTAATTTTTTCAAATATAATTAGGGTTTTATTTTTATCATCTTTTAAGTTTTAATTGTTGAATAATTGACGTCTTTCGTTTCTAAATTTTAAATAATATTTAATTTATTTAATTACAAATACATTATACAAATCTTAGAAGCGATCATACCCTTTATGATAATTCTCTTATATTATAATATATTTTTGATAATTATATAATTTTGAGCAAATTCATTTTAAAACCCATTATCATAACTTTTTATTAATCAAATATCAGTTAAAACTTTATAAAGTTTTAATAAACTGTTTGACCAACTATCTAACAAAATTTTAACTATTTACAGGAATGAAAAATCTCGTAAGCTTGTATTTTAAAATGCATTAGAATGTATAGTTTGTTATATGTTACTTCCTCCGATCATAAAAAAAGTTATTTTTTAGTCATTGACACAATTATTAAAAAAACTATTAAAAAACCTTAATTTTATAAAATTTTTTTTCAATTTTACCACTTATTAAATGTTCACCTCCCTTTTAAACCAATAAGTGAATATCATATTCTAATATTTTTAAATAAAAACAACTTTAAAAAACTATTCTTACAACTTTCTCTTAATTAATAACCTTGTAAATATAAAATGACATTTAAATTTGATTAAAATTTAGACCCTAAAAAGACATTTAAATATGATCGGAGGAAGTATATGAATCTAAGTTTGGTTGGACAAAAAACAGTTGCATCCCCAATTCAAAGGAGTAGTTGAAGCTACGTACGTGTGTATATCTTCTTACTAACCTATAATTTTAGCTTTTTGAGAGCACTAAATGTATCATTTTAACACCATATTTTGTAACTCCTATGGTTGTTACTCCTAACATTAATTACCCAATTAACCTCTAATATTAACTTCAAATTTAAAATATTTTACTACCCAATTAAATCTCTCAGTTAAGCCTTTATTTTTGTAACTCCTATGGTTGTAACTCCTAACATTGACTACTCATTTTAACTTCTAATATTGACTTCATATTTATCTATAAAAACTCTTCTAGAGAAAGGACCGGTGAGGTTATGGTGCTTGTAAGAGTTTTGGACATTCACTTTTTAAGGATTCTCTCAAACTCATTTTCTAGGCTGGAGAATATGAACTCCGTTTGTATTCCAGGTAAAAATTGGTTGTGCTTGCATACCTTCATCATTGAATATTGAGTTGTTCATTATTTTATCTTACATACGTGCATAAAAAATTATCTTAACTTGCTCTTTGGATGTGAATGTGTTTTTTGTTATGCAGTTCATTTGGTTGGAGTCTAAATATTTGTGTGCACATTGCTGCTTCTTCGAACCCTTCAAATTGGCATGAACCTGTTTCGGGAAAGAGAAAGCAACCCCGATCATCCTTTTAATATCCTTTATTCCTGTCAAGTCAGTTATTGAAGTTTGTGCTACGTCTATGGAGACCCGACACAATGGACAGCTTTTGCACTTCTCGTAGCATGAATTGTACCCCACAAAATTTGTACCTCAAGAAGCAATACAAAACAATAGTGAATTTGAATAAGTTAATTTCTTTTGGCTGTTTTTTTTTATATCTCTTTAGTCATCCAATTATCATAACTAATTTTGTTGGCACCATAACAAGAAAATTGATATCGTCGATACAATAATACACTTTAACAAAACTATTTTCAAGTCTAACATTTCAACTTAGAACAATCCGGGATAAAATTTACTATTCGAACATACATTTGATTTTGTTAACATTTATATTGTGAACTTATATTAATTTTGCTCTCGGTCTCTTATACATGGTTTGTTGTTCTTAACATCTTTGCTAAACACAATTTCATCTTTCAATTGGTCAAAATATATTTAAGACTATTTTTGTAACACTAATTGCCTCTTTTAATTAGATATGAGTTAATAATCAAATAAACTCAATGTTTTTGCAAATTAAATATTAACTTAATAGCTTAATATATTACTTTCAGACTTTCTAACACATTATATATGGACAAGAGTATGAACTTAATTATCTAATAAACTACTTTTGAAACAATTTTTTTAATACATAATTGACTCTTCTTAGACAATTTTTTACACATTAAATGTGAAATTTATAACCTAATAAACTTCTTTGAGACAATCTTGCACCATTATTTTCAAAATACGAGTTCTATATTTATTGATTTGGTAATGATATTAAAAATATAAGGTTAGAGCATCACTTGTATTCGAAAAGCATTATCACAAGACAACTGATTAGTAGTATCCTTGATGAAAAATATATATATGTATCATCTTATTATTACAACCGCGCGCAACGCACGCGGCCTCGACCTAGTATATATATATATATATGTGTGTGTGACATTCCTCTTATAAATGAATAATGAATATTAATAATGAGAAATAAATGAGTATTGGTATCTTTTGTGTAGCTGTAAGGGCCAATAGGCAGTTGTGATTTGTCATTTGTTGATATGTACATTTATGTATGTGCTATACAAATAATAATGAATAATGAATTCCTTAGTTGTCATGCAGGATGGGTCACAAAAGAAGACAAACAACTATTGGAATTGGAATTGGGTCCATCCAATTTGCTTCCTACTTTCCAATTAACATCACCAACAACAATATATACATGTGACTAACCCTATACGGTCCGATCTTAGATCGTAATTATTGGATCAGGACGGTCCATGATATTACGACCCGTCTGGTCATGAACTGTAATGTTTCGGATTGTATGTCAACACTTTGTTTCAAACTGTGTGATCAGGACTGTATTTTACAAAAAAAAAAAATTGAAAAAAAATCAAGGCAGTCCGAACCTGTCTATGAACCGTTTCATACAAGTAATGAAACGATCCGATCCGGTGCGTAAGATTCCGGTCCAGTTTGAACAGCCCTAATATGGATGTCGTTGAGGTCCTTGAGGCAATATTTGCATTGTTTTTTGTAAAAGAGTTTGCATGCTATTACGAGGAATAGCATAGTAAGTATGTAACTTTATTGAAATTGTATAAAATATAAATTATAATTTTAATGAAACACTGAACAGCAGCCGGCGCCATTACGCTGGGCCCATTCAATAAGGCTAAACACGGTGCAAAGTTTCTATGATATTTTGATATTACTTTTTACATCTATAATTATTTTAAATTATCATCGCTGAAACACAATATGGGTTATTTATTTATAATTAAATAATATTTTTAATATATATAGGCAACTGTTCAAATAAGACCTTTAATTTTCGATAAGACCGTACGGCTAACACGTATCCCAAATTTTTATTATTATTATTTATTTTTTTAAAATGAATAAAAATGATGGTGCAAAACTTATAAAGGATATTGCATAACTCATAAAAGTATAGTTCATGAATTATAATAGAATAATTCATAACATATAAACGATTAATTTATAAATAATTTGATATAATATATTAAAAATAATAGTTCATAAATTATACGAGAATAGTTCAAAATTTATAATAGGCCGTGTCAGCATGTCAGTCGGCCGCACAATTATACCTGAATAATAGGCCGTACCTGAACATCCTCTATCTATATATATATATATAACGAAGGTTTGATCGAAAAGGCAAAAGCAAAAGTGAGTGGGTGTGGGCAGTGAGTGGGTGTGGGCAGTGAGTGGCTTTGTTGGGTGGCATCTTTCTTTCTTTCTTTGTTAATCTTCATTGCCTTTTAACAGGTCAGCTTCACATGGCCTTCTTTACTTTTTTTTTTAGTTGAAGGGTATACATTAACCGTTTATTTTTATTTTTTTAAAGTGTTAGGAAAAGAAACCCAAATTGATGTTCATCTCCCCTCGGCAAGTAGTCTCTTGCCAATCAACCCTAGAAAGGTAATGAAGTACAAGTTTTTATTAAAACAAAACTCCATTACTTATATGACTCCCACAATTGGTCACTTGGTGGGTTGCACACTATGCCCACTACTCTCCCATCCTATTATAATTACTTTTTACTTTTTACACCTAATAAGCCAACTTATATATACTTACCTACCCATCATAATCTCTTATTTGGCCATTGAGATATGTTTCTTAATTAAAATTTGTTTGTTGATTAACATTTGTTGTCAAAGTTCGATATAGTCGGACGGTAAAGCGAGAGTCGTGTTCACACGAACATAGATTTACGTTAGACTTAAACAAACACATAAAGTCGATTAACTTTCATTCTAAAACTAATTGATAATAGAAGGAGTAACTCACCGACCTTTTATACTTAGTTACCCATGATAGTCTCTTATTTGGCTATATGAGATATGTTTGTTAGTTAGCATTTTTAATTCAACCATAATATTTGCAAACTTGACAAAAATATATCTCTATATTTTGTCAAAATCTGATATAGACGGACCGTAAATCGAGAGTCGTGTAAATACAAGCGTACATTTGCGTTAAACCGAAACCCATCATATAAACCCGATAGTTTCATTCTTAAAATGAATTGTCAATAGGAATAGTCCATCGATCCGATATGAGATAGGTTAGAGAGTTATTACAGTGTGCATGGAAATATAATGTGAGTGGTCCAAGTCAAGATCTCATATAAAGATGAGTCGACTACCACGAGGGTTACATTTGTCGTTTTCAACTACAAAAGTGCAAACACCTCTTTAAGTTGAGATGTGAATGCTTCCAATATATAATTAATTAAGCTCTAATTCTCTATCACACTTAGGGTCCGTTCGGCAACCCTCAAAATGGGGATTATTGAGATTATTTCACCATGCTCACAGATAATCTTGTTCGGTGCACTAGGATAAAAGGGATGAAGATTATTTTTGAAGATGAAATGGAAGATGAAAACAAGAATAATTTTCATCCTTCTCACACTAGATTATTGAGATTATTTGGTAGATGATAACAATCTATTCCAATTTTACCCTTGTATATACATTTTCTATAAATATATTATATTTATATATGTCCATTTACGTAATTTTACCCATAATAATCCTCATTCATATCAAACACATAAAAAATTATTTTTGTATTTCATCTCTTAAATCATCTACTATTTTCATCTCCTTTCATCTTCATCTTCATCTTCATCTTAATCTTAATCTTCATCTTCATCTACAATAATCTTTGGATCACCAAACAGACCCTTAGGTTTAAACATTAATATAAGCAAAGGAGATATAGTTGTAAACCACAAAGATTCTCAATTCTCATAATGAATATGGTATCTCTTTGAGATTTTTGTATTAACGGGTCAATACACGAACACGTATTTTGTTTTAGGACATATCAAATATATGTAACTTAAGTACATATAACTTTTTTTTGATTACGATTTTTTTTTTAAAAGGAAAGCAGTTCGAAACCATTAAACGGCGTGCCATATAGTGGGTCGAAAGACCGAAAAAGATCGGCAGACGGTCTAACCCAGACCAAGAGTTGTAATCTTGGATCGGTTCGAGCGAACCTCATTCTTGCCCATACGAAAGAAACTAGAGTTATCCAAGCTAGGATGGTTCAAATTCCGGCCCGGACTAGATCTGGACCAGTTTGGACCGAACATGACCCATAAATTTGTTGTTTGACCAGACTTGGATATGAACTAAATTTACAGGTCCGGTCTAGGTTGGACAAGTTTGTCAATTTTTTAAAAGGTGGGTCCAAAAAGTATAAATTTTGTTGACCCAACTGGACCCAGACCGGATTCGAATATTCAATTCAGGTCAGGTCCAATAACAAATTTTCGGCCAGGTCCGATCCAGTCCAGAGCGGATATTTGGAGGATGGAGAAGGTGAGCTGGGCCTATCAAAGCCCAATAACTTGATTCCAAACAGGCCCACTAAGTTCGGCCCAATTAGGCATTGCTTTCAGTTTTGGCTTCAACCAAAGAAGCGAACCCAAACCCAAAGCGGATCCTCCTGAATCAATAAGCTTAGGGTTTCTAAACCGATCCTCTTGAATCATTTTATCAATAAGCTTTGTGTGCAATACAAATCATAACACTTTTATGTCCAAAATGATGTCATATACGTCAATTCATTCTTCAAGATAAATTAACGACAATTTTAGACGTACCGGCGAAAATCGCTATTGGTAATCATAACTACGCACGCGAAGTGCGGAGTTTCGCTTTCATATCTGGATTCAAACTACGCGTTTGATAAGCGTAGTTTGAAGATTTTTTTCCACAGGTTGTTGCCCCGCCTGGTGCGGAGTTTCGCCTCCGTTCCTTATCCAATTTGGAGCCGTCTTGAGCCGGTGAAGATTTTTTTTTTAAATAACTGCACAACTACGCTAATAGCAAGCGTAGTTGGATTTTTTTTTAAACCAACTTTGGTAATGCCTATCAAAGTTGGAGTATCATTTTTTTTAAAAAAATAAATCACTCCAACTACGCTTACCATTAGCGTAGTCAAAGCTTCTTTTTATTTAAATATAACTTCAACTACGCTTACAACAAGCGTAGTTAATCGAATCCTATCGGCTTCGCCTCAGCATCAACTACTCACACCACAAGCGTAGTTAGAATCCGGAGCTGAAAAACGAAAATACGCATTTCGCGTGCATAATTTATATTAATAATAGTAATTTTACCCGGTACATCTACCGTCCGCCTAAATTAAAAGACGTATAATTTGCATAATCAAAGTTACAATAACTGTCAACGGGTCCAATCAAAACCAAAATTCCTCCATCTAGATTTGACAATGACGTAATCAAGGGTTTTGATTTTTAGAGAAAACCCTACCACATATCTCACAGACAAATCAGAAAAACTAAATAAATAATTGAAATAAAGATCATATATTGTAACATATTAACAATATTTGTGAAAATGAGTACAAGTATAATACTGCTACGAATGGACAGAAGATTGTTTGCAGTGAAGAACGGCGTCGGAGATGGAGCTATCGGAATCGCAAACATTCCGATAAACATCAGCTCCCACTTTACACCTTGTACTCGAATTCGACGTTCGCAGCATAATTCTCCAAGCCTTCCACAGCAAATTCCACCACTTCCTCTTCAGTCCAACTTTCCGGTTTCCGGCGGCCGGAGTATCAGGTTGCAGCGTCCGGCGGTTGAGATCGAGGAGACTGAGGTCGATGTCGAAGTATTCCGATGAGGAGTGGAGTCTCCGGACGTCTAACGAGAATCTCAGAGATTCCCCCATGAGTAATTCCATTGATGCCCTCGGCTTCCTCATCGTCTGCAGCCAATTCTCTGAGAAACTCTCTTTGCGATTTGAGCAAGAATCTCGGTTTTCTGGTTTCGCCATTAATGGGGGTTTTGTTAATCTTGTGAGTTTTGTCATGCAAGGGAGACAACGTATGAATGTATTTATAGATGGTACTTTGTGGTTGCGAGACTGCAAATCAAGTTATGTAGTTGAAAGGCTAGGGGTCCATATACGTGTGACTTAGAATGGATTTCATGGCTCCCAAGGATACTTTAGTTCACTATCTACTAAACGTTATGGTTGTTTGTTTTCACTAGTTAGTAAACGTTAGGGTTTTTACCGGTACACTATTAAGTTCCGTTTGGAAACCAAACTTATTGGAGACGAAGATGAAGATTATGGTAGTTGAAGCGAAACACGTCCTTAGAGGTCGTTTGATATCAATATCTTGATTAAAGGAATGAATATGAGTATCACTCGTATTCATACCCGATGTTTGGTATTTTAGGATATCGGTATAAAATTAATACCCGGATATCTGAATTAGGTATCAGAAGAGACCAAATGTTTCCTTCCTTCTCTCTCGACATTTCCCAACTTCCTTTCTTTTCTTCTTCTCCACACAAGAGTAGCTCTTCTTCCCTTCTCCCGCCTCCTGCTGCCACCAACCGGGATAGTCACTGCCGACCGCCTGCTGCTCTTGCCACCGCCCGGAGCAAAAACCACCACCGTTGTTGTCCCCTTCGCGCGAGGCCTCCAACGCCTTGTGCCGTTGCTGCCATGCTCAGCCGTCTCAGTTCGTCCCTCTTCCGTCCACCTCCAACCTGCTGTAGTTGTCGGAACTGTTGGTGGTTCATCCATCGAATTTCTATGGTTTTGAAAATCCATCTTTTTTTTTTTTCTTCTTATACCCATATTTTGATATCAAACAAGAATATAAAATATCATTCTGATACCCATATCTGGTACTTTTAATACGGATATCGATATCAAACAACCCATTTATATTTTCCCAAATGGTCCCTCTTGTGCGTAAATCTAATGTAAAATGGTCCTTTTTGTTCATTAAGTGCTTCTGTCGTTTTGTTTTGTTGTGTGTTAACATTTAGCAAGAAGATGGTTCTCCTCATAGTTGGCACTGTTTCAACCATTCAGTGAAACCATCAATTTATATATATCTTCAAAGACGACAACTTATACAAAACTAACAGACCTCTAAAATTCATGTCTACTTCCATAATATTTCATTTATTGTAGGCATCTTAAAAATAAATTTACCTTTTCTACTCAAAGTACTGTTTTTTATATGTTCTTCCTCACAAACAACTCTTCTATTATTCTAATAAGTTTTTCCTGAGTTTATGTTGACAAAAACTAGTACATATACAATGCCAGTGATCAACTGTCACTGACTGAGTGTGGAAGTAATTGACATCCAACAAGTAAACGAGACAAGCGTAAAATCTTTACAGGTTGGAACATCATTAAAAAGGAATCTTTGTTTATTTATCAAATCATGTAAGTATGTAACCATGTGATTTGGTGAATTCTCATTTATGATCTAATATTCTATCTTCTTAAAGTATTTTAAGACATTGTATCGTAGGATATTTTCTTTAGATAGAAAAATAAACGATTTACTTGATCCATTCATGGTTGGAGACGATTGAGTTAAATCATATCTTTTCATATGTTAATCCTCTATATATACTAAGTTTTTAGTAGGATAGAAGGTTAAATGTTTCGCAATTACATTTATGCGTACACGGAACTGAGTGAGTGAAGACAAAGAGAAGAATTGCGAGCTTTGTTGGGTTGTTTTGGGATAAGAATACTAAGGAATCTTAAGAGGTACTTAGATTGAAGAGTTTGCCAAAACATCAATAAAGGTTAGAGAAGAGTTAAAACCCTTTCTAATGGAGAGACTATAGAGGCAAGTGATTTTAACGTTGACCGACTAGTTGGACAATTAAGGTTTCTACTCTAAATAAGGTGTCTTATCGCTTTTTATTTATCAATTTATGTCCGTTGCCGTTCAATTCAACATACATTATTTTACTTGGACATATTTGAACTAATGAAATACAATGTTTTAAATTTCAGAACAAAATATTCAAATAATAAAACACAAATTTTGAGTACACATTATAAAAGTCAAATACATGCATTATAATTTTTTTTTGAAAAAACATAACCAAAAAAAAAATACAATAAGTATGAACAATACAAATATTTGAACTAATGGAATACGATATACGTGAACTACTAAAGTTTTTGTTATATAAACACAAACTTTGACATGTTAATATAAAAACTTAGACTAAAATTGTGAAACTATAATTTTTTCACAAAAAAGAATTTTACTAAAAATTATATTAAAAATATATATTTTTTAATTTCAACAAAATTTTTGTTCCATTTATATACTAACGGTCCGTTCCTAAGAAAATGAATGTTTAACTCAAATTTTATTAACTAACACTTTACATTTTAGCAACATAAAATTTATATGTTTGTAATTCCACATTATAAGAAAACATTACACCTAAACGACTTCCACCATAAACTTAAGGTATTTATGCTTGCATGACAAAGAACATAAAAAGGAGACGGTTTGGATGTGTTTCGACGGTGTTGAAAGAATCCAACTTCAACACATATTTGTTTATCTTTGTATCTTATCCTTTGTCAGTTTATTTTTTATCCCTTTATATTTGTCTAAAGAAACAATATTTTATCAATGAAATAAATAAGCTTTTAATTCACAAATCTCTTCGTGGTATCATTGCATTTTCCTTAACTTGAGCTTCTGCATAAAACAAAACCCTAGTTACGCCGTCATCGCCACCATCATCACGGCGGTGATGGCGGCGGAGGTATCATAGAAGACTTTAGTCGAAATATCAGAGAATACTTTGTCCGCGGTATCATAGAATACTTTGTCATCTGTTTCATCCTTAACACAAAACTTACCATAGGACCCTAATCAACCTGCGTCCTAACCCCCGAAACTTACCCTAGAACGCTAATAAATATGTGTGCTAAGGCCCGAAACTTATACTAGAACTCTAAGGCCCGAAACTTACCCTAGACGCTAATCAATATGCTTTCTAGGACCCGAAACTTACCCTAGGATGCTAATCAACCTGCGTCCTAGGGCCCGAAACTTACCCTAGTATGCTAAGTCATAGGGCTCGAAACTTACCCTAGGACGCTAATCAACCTGCGTCATAGGGCCCGAAACTTACCCTAGGACGCTAATCAACTTGCGTCATAGGGCCCGAAACTTACCCTAGGACGCAAAATCAACATGCGTCATAGGGCCGAAATTTACCCTAACACGCTAATCAACCTGCATTTTTTTGTAGGAATGAACCGTTAGCGTCCTAGGGCCTGAAGCTTACCTAGGACGCTAATCAACTTGCATCCCAGGGCCCAAAACTTACCCTAGGACGCTAATCAACCCGAGTCTTAAGGCCCAAAACTTACTCTAGGACGCTAATCAACTTGCGTCCTAGGTCCCATAACTTATCCCATGACGCTAATCAACATGTGTCCTAGGTCCCATAACCTACCCTAGAACGTTAATCAACATGCGTCCTAGGGCTCAACCTACCGGCGTCAAATCGACGCCAACAAAATAAAGAGCGATGAAGGAAGAGAGGTACATCAAGTCATTCTTCAAATTTCTATTGTTCAAGCTTTGAGTTGTTGAATCATATCTCCAACTTGAGGGGGAGTGTTATAGTATGAGCCTAGTATATTGGGTCGTATGTTAGGCTTATCCTTTATTTTTTTAGTATATCTTTTTATCTTATCCTTTTATCTCTTTATATTTGTTTATATAAACAATAATTGATTAGTGAAATAAACAAGCTTTCGATTCACAAATCTCTTCAATTATTAGATAATTTTTTTTCAATTAAGATTTCTCCTACTATATGATTGATACCGGCACAAATTATTCTACCATGTTACAACTTCAAGTTTTTTTCCAATTGAGAGAATCCCATGAATTGAACATGGTTTATGTGAAGATAAAAAAATATAGTGTTATTCACAAAGACACCATGTTTAAGCATAAATGGGTTTTGTACATTTTGGTTAACATACGAATGTCATGGTCAACTAAGAATAAGAAAAACGTTGATCCCGATACGAAGAAATCTAGTAGACGAGTCAATACGTCAAGATTGGTTGTTTGTTTGAGTTGGATGGTCCGTAGAAGGATCGTCAGAAATGAACATTGAGGGTTACTTGTGGTGTTCACAACCATGGTCTTTCAAACACCCTTAAGGGACATGCATTTTCCGGTCAATTGATACTCATACAATATTGAAAAGTGAACCAAGAACTCGGATCGGGTATAAAACGAGAAATATCTTACAAACTATGAAATTGGGTGACCCGCACAACGTCACGTCTACCCAACTTATTCATAATACCGGGTTGAAGTTAAGAAAAAAGGTTACCGAAGGACGAGAAACAATCCAACATGCACTCCATTATCCGGAGGAAATAAATTATTTTTTCGGTTTTCTGAGATGTCTTGATATGAACAAAGTCTTTGATTTATTTATCTCGCATCCGGGTTCGAGGTATTTGGCTGAGCTTATTTTTCTGTGTCATTGATGAGAGTTGAAACATGATCCTCAAATCTCACCAATAATACAAGATCCGATTGTAGTAAAAGAGTCAAGACGAATACTAGAAACACGGAATAATGATTTGACCGATTAATTATAAATTAAAAAAACATAACAAAGAGAAACAAAAGATACAGATTGACCAACAAAAAATATGAAAAATCAACCGATCAAGACAAAAGACGTAAGAATCATAACAATCGAATAACAAAAATCACGTAAGAGATAAAACAATCACAAGTCGGCCGATCGACTCAAGCAAGCCGGTAGATTGGTTGCGTAAAATTTTCAATGCAATTCGTAGAATTAATGGAGGGAAAAAGGGTTTGTATCGATGGATCCAATATCAAGTAATCCGAGAATAACTTAAATGTATATACAATAATGATAAAAGGATGGGAAATTCCGGTTGGTACCCCTGTGGTATGGGGTATTCTGGAATTTTCCCAATGGTTTTTTCAAGTTCGGATTTTGCCCTTCAGTTTTGAAAATTTTCGGATTTTGCCCATTGCAGTAAAATTTGTTAACCTTGGTTAAATATCTTAGTTAAGGTTTTAAAAAAATAAGGGGAATTGTTTTTTCACGTGCCCGACTTTCTTCTTCTTCTTCTTCTTCTTCTTCTTCTTCTTCCATCGAACTTCTAAGCTTGCTCACATGAGGATAGGTTTTCATCTTCCATCGAAGAGTTGAAGCTAGGTTTGGAGCTCGTTTGCGCCTTCAATCGAAGACTTGAAGCTGTTCTCCTCTTCCATCCAGGTTTGAAACCCTAATCTATCAATTTTGGAACCTGATAACACGATTTATGATCTAGATTTAGACACTCATTTAGATAGATTTTCCGCTCATTCATGCATGGTTTAGCATTAGTTCACGGTGTTTGCACTCAAATCACGTATTTTGTCGAGATAGACGTCTACTCGGACTTTTGCTTGCTTTGTAGGTGTTTTGGGAGATTTAAGAGCCTAATCGATACATCCGAGGGTCATTCCTCGAGATGACACACTTCCGGACTCATTGGAATGCAAGCTAAGGGCTAAGGAGGACTCATGGAACCTTGCCAACACAAACCATGCACCAAGTCATGGCTTAACGAGCCTAGGAGAGGCTTCTGGACAAAACCACGGTCTAAGCCCTTTCCACGGCCGTGGTTATGACCGTGATTCTTGCCAGGACCACATTGACAGCTGGCCACGATCTCTTCCATTGCTCTTGCATCTTAGTGGGTATTTAAAGGATTTTGCAGGCTGTAATTGGGGATCCTTCTCCTCTCTTTGACCTACCTTTCTTCCCCAAAACATTTGGCCATTGTTGCCTCTCTTCCAAGCACCCATTAGGGGTGTTCTTGGAAGAGATTAGTATAGATTCTCGTTTTAGAGTGAGATTAGAGTCGTTTTGAGTGAAGAGTTCATTGTTGACAACTTGGATTAGCTCTTGGAGCCTTGTAAGAATTTGGTAATTTCTATTCTATGCTTTTAATGTCTTTTCTTTGGATTGTTCTTCATCATTTGACCATGACTTGCAAGCATGCTTTATTTGTGGAGATTGATCTTGAAATGAATGTTGTTGGCTAGATAGATTACGATTCTAGGGTAAGGAAAGAAGGGTTATGGCTAGAAGCATGATAGGATGAACCTAGATTTTTACCCTTGGATGATTTGTGTTGTTGAAATCCTAGTGTTTGTTGAGCTTAATTTAGCTTAGGATCACCTAATTCTATCAACCTAACTGAGGGAAGAGATCTACCCGATGATTTCCGATCTTAGATACCTAAGATGACAACCCCTAGGTAATGGTGAGCCTCACAAGCCGCCATTGGACTAAGTGTGCTAGGATAGTTGTTTAGGACTTCCCTTTCCGAGACTTACCCGGTAAGGATAGGTTAGACCCCTAGGTAACAATCCGGTTTGTGTAGAATTCCTATCCTTAGGTTCTTAGAGACTTACCCGGTGATGAGACCTTAGGAATGGACTAGTGGACCATGAGACCTACCCGGTAATTGATCCCAATCTAGAAACACTTATTCCCAACATATCATAGTTAACCCGATGAATGAATAGATAGCTTGAGTCTATGCCATAACCGGACTTCCAAACTCTAGAATCCGCTTTGTTATTTCCATTCTCCTATCTTTTGTGTTAGTGTGTTTGAGTTGCTTGATTGTGTTCATATACTTGTGATCTTTGTTTGATCACCCAAAAACCTCCAAAAACATCGTGTTTTACATTTTCTTTATTCCTCATCTTATCTTAGTCTAGATTTACACTATCTTCGATCATTGAATGACTTAGTTTCACCTCAGTCCTTGAGTTCGACCTCGGAATACTTTCCTTTCTACAAAACGACCCGTACACTGCGGGTTTCGCTAGGTAGTTTAGGATTTAGTTCGAGTTATAAATGTAAAGCTTTTTGTGCTATTTCCTAGCGTAACAAGTTTTTGGCGCCGTTGCCGGGGACTAGGTTAAGATTAAGTCATTTGTCTTGATTGTTTTTAGTGTTTATCTTTCTTGTTACTTTTGATCTTGTGTTGTTTTTGTCTTTGCCTTTTCATGTTTGCCATGGACGGATTGTACCTCCAAGACGACCTTGACAACATGGAGTATGAGGAGTGGATGGAAGGCCAAGATCTAGGACCTCTCCATGATGAGTTTGAGTATTGGGAGGAGTTCAATGTCTATCATGAGTCCCATGATCAAGCTCACATGATTACATTACCTCATGAGGAACCTCACCATCAACTTCATGAAGATCGATTGGAATCAATGCTAGAGAAAATGTTGAGGAAGATGGATGATCTAGAAAGCAACCTTGCTTCCATTTCTAGTTCTCACATGGAGCTTGAAGCGGAAGTATGTCATCAAGAGGAGGTTCACTATGAGGAGATCCAAGAATTGCCCGATTCAACCATAACCAATAGAAGCCTTGAGGAAGAGTTGAATGAAGCTCGAGAGCAATTGTGGCTAAGGGATTTGGCCCTGAAGGAAGAAAGGAGATTGAATACCGAGAGAGAAGAACAAATGAGGAGGGAGATCGAGGAGATTAGGAATGCTCTTATGCTAAGAGATCCTACCATTCTTCAAGGTTCACCTCCATCTCCTTCACCTTTAGAGGAGTGCAATGAAGTATTCTCATCCCCGGACATCCTTGCCATCAACCCCGAAACCATTGTTAGCATGAAATATTGTGATATTTTAGGCACGTTTTCTAAATCGTATTTGATTCATATTGATAGTCTTTGATTGATCTTTGCGCATATGTGAGCTAGTATTGCCTATATTGTCAATATGGATGTCTACACTAGTTCTATGTTGATTATAGGTGATTTGGAGCTATTTCCGAACGAAATCGAGCAAAGGAGAGTTGAGTTGATATATCCATAGATCGAGGACACTTTTTGGAAGCAAATTGGAGTATTAGATTAAGGAATGCACGAATGAAGGGAAGAATCACGTTCTTGCACTAAATTACGCCCTAAAATACGGCCGGAATCCAAACCACGTTCAGAATTACGGCCGTGGATTTAGAGTCAGAATTCGATGTTCATTCCAGGGGATATTACGGTCGTGGAACTAACCGTAATTGTTTTCACGCCCAAGAATTACGGCCGTGGAATCTTCCACGACCGTGATCTTGGCGAATCTTTTCGCCACACTTCGAAGCCATGATCTTTTGAAGAATGGGCCGGGCCGACACTTTGCCCTGCATTATAAAAAGACGGAAGAAAGGAGATTTCAGGATTCTCGCTTATCGCCGCTTACCCTCGCTTACGATCAGGAACGCATAGACGTACATTATCGCTTAGCAATCGACGCTAAGGATTAACGCTTTCTCATTTTGGAGGCATTTTTGGAGATCTCATTGGAAATCAAAGTTCGCATTGGAGAGTTGCTCAAATCTCGCACTTTCAGTGGAGATTGCTGTTGTGATCTTCGGATTTGTGAAAGACCGAAGTTCTTGGAAGATTTTGCAAGAAGATCTCTCTTCTTGTTTAGGTTCGAATCGGAAACGGATTGACATCCCGTTTCTCTTCTTTCCTAAAGTTGTGATTCGTTTACTCCGTTTTGAATCTTTTGATAAACATTTGTTGTGATCTTGAGATTCATTTGAAGGTTATTGATAGTTCTTGAAAGTTTTCATCTTTTACTCCTTAATTCTTGAATTGATATCAAAATGACTGTTATTGGCTAAAAACCCTTAACAATTCTAAGGTGAAGGGTTGATAGTTGTGGCATAGGTGATGATAGATCGATCGCAAACAGATTAGACCCTGAGAGTTAGAGAGAATCGTCGACAACCAAAAATTACGGGCAGTTCTTGAGTTCCACGACCGTGGAATCTCAAGATCCAACCGTAATTTCCCTCTAGTTTACGAGCCTGCTTTTACTTTAATCCAAAGTTAAAGATTTGCTTTAACTTAGTTTAGACTTGTCTTTTCTAGGTGGTAGTGAAGCCTCAACAACCTCTACCTCGATTGTGAGCCTCAATAACCTCAATCGGTTAAGTTAGTCTTGATCTTTAGGTTACAAGTTTGGGTATTTGACATTAATCCTCGCCTTTAGAACCTTTCTATATTGAGCCTCAACAACATGTATAGGGAGTATCTTTTAGGTGAGTTACATAAGGTTTTTGGAACCTCAACCGTACGATTACCTTACATTAGTATACCTTTGCATATCTCTACTCTGTCTTTACATCATTAGTATATCTTGAATCTATTGCCGCAACTGGATACCTGGATCTTTAGGGTTGTTGTTTTCCCAATATTTGCAAAACTCCCATATTTACTTGCTTGATAACCTGCAATCAAATTTGTTCCCACCCAAATCCCTGTGTTCGATACTCTGGAATTCTTGCTTAGCTACCTCGATCCGTACACTGCGGGTTCGCTGCTTGATTCTAGTTTTATAAATTTAAAACTTATTTGCACACACCTCTAGGGGCGAACAAGTTTTTGGCGCCGTTGCCGGGGATTTGGTTTCGGCCGAATTCGGTAACCGGTTGTCAAGCTTGGGAGCTTGCTCTCGTTATTTGATATTGTTTTAAGTGTATGCGCAGGTCTAGGAACACCGGAGATCTCTTACCTCTTGATCAAGAGCTAGAGAAAACCTTGAGGCAAAAGCGCAAGGAAAAGAAGATGACCGAAGGAAACGAACGTGATTTCCAAGCGGAGCTAACAGAGAAGGAAGCTCAACTCCGCTGGAATGAGAACCTTCGCGTGGATGAGATGAATCGACATCAATCCCAAGTTAACGCTCTACAGGATCAGATGTTCCAGATGGGATTTGTTCGCCCCTAGAGGTGTGTGCAAATAAGTTTTAAATTTATAAAACTAGAATCAAGCAGCGAACCCGCAGTGTACGGATCGAGTAGCTAAGCAAGGATTCCAGAGTATCGAACACAGGGATTTGGGTGGGAACAAATTCGATTTCAAGTTATCAAGCAAGTAAATATGGGAGTTTTGCAAATATTGGGAAAACAACAATCCTAAAGATCCGGGTATCCAGTTGCGGCAATAGATTCAAGATATACTAATGATGTAAAGACAGAGTAGAGATATGCAAAGGTATACTAATGTAAGGTAATCGTACGGTTGAGGTTCCAAAAACCTTATGTAACTCACCTAAAAGACACTCCCTATACAGGTTGTTGAGGCTCAATATAGAAAAGAACTAAAGACGAGGATTAGTGTCAAATACCCAAACTTATAACCTAAAGATCAAGACTAACTTAACCGATTGAGGTTGTTGAGGCTCACAATCGAGGTAGAGGTTGTTGAGGCTTCACTACCACCTAGAAAAGACAAGTCTAAACTAAGTTAAAGCAAATCTTTAACTTTGGATTAAAGTAAAAGCAGGCTCGTAAACTAGAGGGAAATTACGGTTGGATCTTGCGATTCCACGGTCCTGGAACTCAAGAACCGCCCGTAATTTTAGGTTGTCGACGATTCTCTCTAACTCTCAGGGTCTAATCTGTTTGCGATCGATCTATCATCACCTATGCCACAACTACCAACCCTTCACCTTAGAATTGTTAAGGGTTTTTAGCCAATAACAGTCATTTTGATATCAATTCAAGAATTAAGGAATAAAAGATGAAAACTTTCAAGAACTATCAATAACCTTCAAATGAATCTCAAGATCACAACAAATGTTTATCAAAAGATTCAAAACGGAGTAAACGAATCACAACTTTAGGAAAGAAGAAAAACAGGATGTCAATCCGTTTCCGATTCGAACCTAAACAAGAAGAGAGATCTTCTTGCAAAATCTTCCAAGAACTTCGGTCTTTCACAAATCCGAAGATCACAACAACAATCTCCACTGAAAGTGCGAGATTTGAACAACTCACCAATGCGAACTTTGATCTCCAATGAGATCTCCAAAAATGTCTCCAAAAATTGGGAAGCGTTAATCCTTAGCGTCGATTGCTAAGCGAGGGTAAGCAAGCGTATGCGAGATCGCTAAGCAGGCATGACGGAATCTCCTTTCTTCCGTCTTTTTATAATGCAGGGCAAAGTGTTGGCCCGGCCCATTCTTCAAAAGATCATGGCTTTGAAGTATGGCGAAAAGATTCGCCAAGATCACGGTCGTGGAAGATTCCACGGCCGTAATTCTTGGGCGTGAAAACAATTACGGTTAGTTCCACGACCGTAATATCCCCTGGAATGAACATCGAATTCTGACTCAAAATCCACGGCCGTAATTTAGGGTAAGAGCGTGATTCTTGCCTTCATTCGTGCATTCCTCAATGTAATACTCCAAATTGCTTCCAAAAAGTGTCCTCGATCTATGGACATATCAACTCAACTCTCCTTTGCTCGATTTCGTTCGGAAATAGCTCCAAATCACCTATAATCAACATAGAACTAGTGTAGACATCCATATCGACAATATAGGCAATACTAGCTCACATATGCGCAAAGATCAATCAAAGACTATCAATATGAATCAAATACGATTAGAAAACGTGCCTAAAATATCACAATATTTCATGCTAACAAATAACCCCATACTTAACACTTGCTTGTCCCTAAGCAAGGTCTTTCAAAAAGCTTTAAAACAAGAGTTAGGATGAAATATGTGTACCTTCTTTTGGTGAATGTGATTTCTAAAGAATAGATCATTCTCAAACCTTGCTTCAATCGTTCATCAAACTTTCACACACTCAATCAAAGAGTAAAAAGTAAAGAGAGTTCATGAATCAATTTAACCTCTAAACAAGCATCATAACCTTCAAACTTTATCAAAATCAATCATAAGAACTTCAATTTAGATCACCAAGTCATATAACATTCTTTTGATCTTAAGGACTTTCAAAGAAAAGGTCTAGAGTATGGAAGGGAAGGGAAAACTTTAAGGGGAAGTGGTGCATAAATCCGGGAAAGTGGACAACTACCTTCTTCTTCTTATGCGGTTCCCGCAACACTTCACTTAGAGCTTCGCTCTTGCTTTTCATTTTTCGACTTTACTTTTGGAGTTATGGATAGAGGTGCACAAAAACCGAAGCCTAGGAGATCGGCGTTTCTCAAATTTGCAAGAGATGCCTCAAACCCTTGGCGCACATACCATAATCCGCTAGGAATATCGCTCAATCCGACTTTGGCAAGACACAAACACCCGGCTATGTGAATGGTGCCGAGTTACTTATCGTCATGATTGACTTCCCCAAACTTATAATTTCTTTCTATTCAATTGATTGCAAATAATTGCTCTCATGGCCCTCCCACATCAAACATGCCTTTTTCATTCACTTTTCCAAGTTCCCGGATAGGTAAAGGAGGCTAATATTTCAATGAGGAGCTAGATGATCAAGGAAAGAAGAAAGAAAATATCGAATTGCCTTAATCATTTCAACAAGAAGTATAGGAACTTATAATGTGATTTCAACTTCAATTTCCTAATATGATTTAGGTAACGTTTTCACATTATAAAACTTGCAAAAGAGGTAGAATTCATTCATTTGCATTCTTTTCGATTTACCATCCTTTTAAGCATGCAATCGTCATCAAACTCAATTCGCAAGTAGTGATTATCATGGAATTCATCTCAATTCATTAGAAGCACAAAATTTTTAAAATTTTCAATTTTTATGGGTTTTTAAAGTTCTTTTTCATGCAATGCAAAAATAAAACGTGTAACACATAATGAACATGCAATGATAGTCTCGGAATGAAAGCAACATATAGAGTAGAGTTATTACAAACATTTAGTACATCCCACCCCATACTTAGGACGAACATTGTCCCTAATGTTCACAAGAAAGAACAAAAGAAAGAAAAGAAAAAGAAACTCACAAGTGGTGGCGGGAGTGTCTAAAAACGAGCGGTCCGGTCATCAATCACTGCGGTAAAATTTCAAAAATTACGGTCTATCGGGGCATTCCACGGCCGTGGAAATGTACGGACCCGTAATTTTGGTGATTTTTCACAGGCCTTTGAGAATTACGGCCACTGTAGCAACGACGACCGTAATTTAGACCGTGGAACTCTCTGTAAAGCTTCAAAGTCCAAATTTCGTCACTTCTCTTCGACATTATTCTTCCTTTCCCCTTTTCCATCGATACTTGGGTTGCCTCCCAAGAAGCGCTTTGTTTAAGGTCCGTAGCTAGACCAAACTCGCACTTATTCGAGTGCGGTAGGTGCAAACTCCTCAGCTTGGAGTTCCGGTGTGTACTTCTTGAGTCGTTGGCCGTTCACCTTAAAACTTCCGCTAGCTTCACCCCATACTTCAACTGCACCATGGGGAAAAATACGCTTAATTAGAAAAGGTCCAGTCCAACGAGATTTTAACTTACCTGGAAAGAGGCGAAGTCTCGAATTGAAGAGGAGAACTTGATCTCCTTCTTGGAAGTCCTTTGGAATGATATGCTTATCATGCCAACGCTTTGCTCTTTCCTTGTAGATCTTAGCGTTTTCGTAGGCGTTCAAACGGAGTTCATCCAGCTTGTTGATGTCTAGGAGACGCTTCTCTCCCGCTTCCTTCATGCCGAAATTCAGCCACTTGATAGCCCAAAACGCCTTGTGCTCCAGCTCTACCGGCAAGTGACAAGACTTCCCATACACAAGGTTGTATGGTGTGGTTCCTATGGGAGTCTTGTACGCAGTCCGGTACGCCCATAATGCATCATCTAGCTTCAAGGACCAATCCTTCCTAGTCCTTGAAACCGTCTTCTCTAGAATTCCCTTGATCTCCCTATTTGAGATCTCAACTTGTCCACTCGTTTGTGGATGGTAAGGGGTAGCGATCTTGTGAGTAACCCCATACTTGGCTAGAAGAGCTTCAAAGCGACGGGCTATGAAGTGAGAACCTCCATCACTAATGATCGTCCTTGGCGTCCCGAATCGTGGGAAGATGGTCTTGTTGAAGAACTTGACCACAACCATGGCATCATTTGTGGGAGAGGCAATTGCTTCTACCCATCTAGAAACGTAGTCCACCGCCAATAATATGTATTGGTTTCCACAAGAAGATGGGAATGGTCCCATGAAATCGACTCCCCATACGTCGAAAATCTCCACCTCTTGGATGTTGTTGAGGGGCATCTCGTTCCTTCTAGAAATATTGCCTGTTCTTTGACAAGCATCGCAACAAGAAACAAAGGATTGCACATCTTTAAATAAGGTAGGCCAATAGAATCCAGATTGCAATACCTTTGCGCTAGTTTTGTTGGTAATCGTACGGTTGAGGTTCCAAAAACCTTATGTAATTCACCTAAAAGACACTCCCTATACAGGTTGTTGAGGCTCAATATAGGAAGAAACTAAAGACGAGGATTAGTGTCAAATACCCAAACTTATAACCTAAAGATCAAGACTAACTTATCCGATTGAGGTTGTTGAGGCTCACAATCGAGGTAGAGGTTGTTGAGGCTTCACTACCACCTAGAAAAGACAAGTCTAAACTAAGTTAAAGCAAATCTTTAACTTTGGATTAAAGTAAAAGCAGGCTCGTAAACTAGAGGGAAATTACGGTTGGATCTTGAGATTCCACGG
>BSUD01000006.1:130570514-130698590 GCA_033239045.1 Fagopyrum esculentum | reverse complement strand
TTGGTGAATGTGATTTCTAAAGAATAGATCATTCTCAAACCTTGCTTCAATCGTTCATCAAACTTTCACACACTCAATCAAAGAGTAAAAAGTAAAGAGAGTTCATGAATCAATTTAACCTCTAAACAAGCATCATAACCTTCAAACTTTATCAAAATCAATCATAAGAACTTCAATTTAGATCACCAAGTCATATAACATTCTTTTGATCTTAAGGACTTTCAAAGAAAAGGTCTAGAGTATGGAAGGGAAGGGAAAACTTTAAGGGGAAGTGGTGCATAAATCCGGGAAAGTGGACAACTACCTTCTTCTTCTTATGCGGTTCCCGCAACACTTCACTTAGAGCTTCGCTCTTGCTTTTCATTTTTCGACTTTACTTTTGGAGTTATGGATAGAGGTGCACAAAAACCGAAGCCTAGGAGATCGGCGTTTCTCAAATTTGCAAGAGATGCCTCAAACCCTTGGCGCACATACCATAATCCGCTAGGAATATCGCTCAATCCGACTTTGGCAAGACACAAACACCCGGCTATGTGAATGGTGCCGAGTTACTTATCGTCATGATTGACTTCCCCAAACTTATAATTTCTTTCTATTCAATTGATTGCAAATAATTGCTCTCATGGCCCTCCCACATCAAACATGCCTTTTTCATTCACTTTTCCAAGTTCCCGGATAGGTAAAGGAGGCTAATATTTCAATGAGGAGCTAGATGATCAAGGAAAGAAGAAAGAAAATATCGAATTGCCTTAATCATTTCAACAAGAAGTATAGGAACTTATAATGTGATTTCAACTTCAATTTCCTAATATGATTTAGGTAACGTTTTCACATTATAAAACTTGCAAAAGAGGTAGAATTCATTCATTTGCATTCTTTTCGATTTACCATCCTTTTAAGCATGCAATCGTCATCAAACTCAATTCGCAAGTAGTGATTATCATGGAATTCATCTCAATTCATTAGAAGCACAAAATTTTTAAAATTTTCAATTTTTATGGGTTTTTAAAGTTCTTTTTCATGCAATGCAAAAATAAAACGTGTAACACATAATGAACATGCAATGATAGTCTCGGAATGAAAGCAACATATAGAGTAGAGTTATTACAAACATTTAGTACATCCCACCCCATACTTAGGACGAACATTGTCCCTAATGTTCACAAGAAAGAACAAAAGAAAGAAAAGAAAAAGAAACTCACAAGTGGTGGCGGGAGTGTCTAAAAACGAGCGGTCCGGTCATCAATCACTGCGGCGCCGGTGGAGGTGGGAATGGAGAGAAACTCGGATCATAGAACCGCCCAAACTGCTAGCGGTAGACGTCCCTCATCATGTGGTCAAGGTCGTCTAAGCGTCCGTCTCTAGCGTCCGCCCGGATCTCTAGTGCTCCGACTCGCTCTGAAATTCCGGTAGCCCAATCCGGCATGCTCTCATACCATCCCGGGGCGCGATCATACCATGTGGGGGCATCGGCTGGTGCTGGTGCTGGTGGTGGTGCTGCTGGCTGCGCCGTGGACCAAGGAGGGGGTGTGTCGTACCAAGTGGGAGGTGTAGTCATCCACGTGGGCCTCTCACTCACGCTAGCGCGGCGAGATGACGAGCCTGAAGCTCTAGCTGGGCGTGGAGAGCGCCTAGGTACATCCGGAGCTACCTCCGGCTGATCCGGAAACGTGCCGAACTCCTGCTCCGCTCCTCCACCACTCTCGTACTGCTCTCCCATGTCCTCCTCATCCACAACCGGTGGTGGAACGTAAGGGGGAGCTACAAGCCTGTTCGCATGCATCGCAGCGAACGTCTCCTTCCAATTGTGGCGTCCTGCCACAATGGAATACTCTGGCAGCCACTCAATGCCCCTACCCGTCCTACTCTCCCAGGGCATGCCCGCATAAGGCGGACCTCTATGTGTGGGGAAGATGAGTCCCCTAACCATAAAAGCATGTAGCCCTAATGGAACCGCCGGTATACGTGTGCAAGCTGAAAAATCCACTCCAAACGTCCTAGCTATGTGGGTCACTATCCCACCATATCCAATATTCCCCTTCGATTTGTTCTTGAGTTTACTCATCGTCGCCGCCAAAAGAGTAGCACAATCTGCGCGGCATCCATAAAGCATAGCGTAAAGAAGGAATAGCTCATTCGTCTTGATCTTTTGGGGCGTCTCCGTCCTAGGAAAGAGACACTCCGAAAGAACACGGTGAGCTATCTTCAAGGCTAGATGGTACATCAATCTAGCCTTGGTATCGGCGGGTTGCCAACGGTCCTCGTCGGCGTAAATCATGGCCACTTCCGCCCAAAAGTCCCTGGCGGAAACGCCTCTAGGAAGTCGACCGTTATAGGTCTCATGGAACCCGAAGATGGTTCCGAACTCAACAATACTCAAGTGATAGTCTCGGTTCATGAGACGGAAAGAGACGGTCCTATCAACCGGGCTGTGCTCAAAGGATGTCACAACCTCCCGGGTAATCTCCTCATAAGCGTCTTCACGAATGTTTGTGAAGACTAGCAATCCGGCTCTATCCAAGAGCCATGTGAGATCCTCAACAATGTTGAGAGGATGTAGATCCTCCAACAACAAATACCTAGGGCCAATCACTGCCCTCTTCTCTATTTTCTCAAACGCGGGAAGGTAGTTCTCATGTATAATCGGGATGCTAGGGTGAGGTGGTGAGGATGGAGGTGAAGGTGAGGATGGTAGTGAGGGGGATGAGGGTGGTGGTGCCCTAGAGGTGGAGGGATTCCCTTTCCTTTTCTTACTTTGCTCCCTTTTCTTCTCCTTTATCCTTCCCGACATTCTCCTCACAAAGTCCATTCTGTTCAAAATTACGGGCTGTTCTAAGTAAACCACGGCCGTGGAACCTCCAGAGACCGTGATTCGTCTCAAAAGTTCGTAAATCCCAGCAAATCAGCACTCAATCTCAACAAGCAGGCAGTCCTAATCTAATTTCCTCCAATCTCAATCAATTCTTCCTAAAATTTCTAACAAAAACGAACTAAATCCGCGAGAATCGAGAAGAAAGAAATAACCTCTTTTTCGGATTGAAAAATCCAAAATGTGTGTTTGTTGATCGATTTCCACTCGATTTGTTGCTTGGATCTTGTTCGTGGTTGGATTTACTGCAGTTTAGGATGAAGAATCGTTGAAAACGATTAGGAAACGAGGAATTGGGAGAGGAGGAGTGTTTTCGGTTTCTAGGTCGTGGAATTGGGGAAAATTGGTTAAGTGTTGTGAAGAATGTGGCTTATATAGTGGCCGGCAAAATTTCCAAAAATCACGGTCTGTCGGGGCATTTCACGGCCGTGGAAGTGCTTTAGACCGTGATTTTGATGATTTTCCAAAGGCATTTGCAAAATTACGGTCACTGTAGCTATGACGACCGTAATTTGGACCGTGGAACTCTCTGTAAAGCTTCAAAGTCCAAATTTCGTCACTTTTCTTCAACATTATCCTCTCTTTCTCCTTTTCCATTGATCCTACAACCAAAAACACGAACATACCGGAAGAAATCGAGGAAAATAAAGCGAGGAAAATCTATTCTAAGTTAAACTATGAATTGAAAACGAAAAAACGAAAATGCAATACCTTGGGTTGCCTCCCAAGAAGCGCTTTGTTTAAGGTCCGTAGCTAGACCAATATCGTACCTATTCGAGTGCGGTAGGTGCAAACTCCTCAGCTTGGAGTTCCGGCGTATACTTCTTGAGTCGTTGGCCGTTCACCTTAAAACTTCCGCTAGCTTCACCCCATACTTCAACTGCACCATGGGGGAAAATACGCTTAATTAGAAAAGGTCCAGTCCAACGAGATTTTAACTTACCTGGAAAGAGGCGAAGTCTCGAATTGAAGAGGAGAACTTGATCTCCTTCTTCAAAGTCCTTTGGAATGATATGCTTATCATGCCAACGCTTTGCTCTTTCCTTGTAGATCTTAGCGTTTTCGTAGGCGTTCAAACGGAGTTCATCCAGCTTGTTGATGTCTAGGAGACGCTTCTCTCCCGCTTCCTTCATGCCGAAATTCAGCCACTTGATAGCCCAAAACGCCTTGTGCTCCAGCTCTACCGGCAAGTGACAAGACTTCCCATACACAAGGTTGTATGGTGTGGTTCCTATGGGAGTCTTGTATGCAGTCCGGTACGCCCATAATGCATCATCTAGTTTCAAGGACCAATCCTTCCTAGTCCTTGAAACCGTCTTCTCTAGAATTCCCTTGATCTCCCTATTTGAGATCTCAACTTGTCCACTCGTTTGTGGATGGTAAGGGGTAGCGATCTTGTGAGTAACCCCATACTTGACTAGAAGAGCTTCAAAGCGACGGGCTATGAAGTGAGAACCTCCATCACTAATGATCGTCCTTGGCGTCCCAAATCGTGGGAAGATGGTCTTGTTGAAGAATTTGACCACAACCATGGCATCATTTGTGGGAGAGGCAATTGCTTCTACCCATCTAGAAACGTAGTCCACCGTCAATAATATGTATTGGTTTCCACAAGAAGATGAGAATGGTCCCATGAAATCGACTCCCCACACGTCGAAAATCTCCACCTCTTGGATGTTGTTGAGGGGCATCTCGTTCCTTCTAGAAATGTTGCCTGTTCTTTGACAAGCATCGCAACAAGAAACAAAGGATTGCACATCTTTAAATAAGGTAGGCCAATAGAATCCAGATTGCAATACCTTTGCGCTAGTTTTGTTCGAACTAGCGTGTCCTCCACAAGGTAGTGAATGACAATGGCGGATGACACTTTGCATTTCATCTTCCTGCACACATCGCCGAATGATGCCATCCGGACCTCTCTTAAAGAGGAGAGGCTCATTCCAATAGTATTCCCGGACGTCCTTGAAGAACTTCTTCCTTTGTGCATATGATAGTCCGGGTGGTATCTCCTGGCAAACCAAATAGTTAACGAAATCAGCAAACCATGGTTCGTTACCTTTGGAGACTACTTTGATGCACTCCTCTATGATATGTAGGTGTTCGTCCGGAAAGGAGTCATCAATGGGTAATTGGTCGTCTTCTAGATGTGTTAGACGACTCAAATGATCCGCAACAGAATTTTCCGAGCCTTTCTTGTCGCGGATCTCTAGATCGAATTCTTGTAGGAGAAGAATCCATCTAATCAGCCTTGGCTTCGCATCTTTCTTCGCAAGAAGGTACCGGATCGCAGCATGATCCGTGTAGACAATCACCTTTGCACCTACAAGATAAGAGCGAAACTTGTCAATAGCGTAGACAATGGCTAAAAATTCCTTCTCTGTAGTGGCGTAGTTGAGCTGAGCTTTGTCTAGCGTCTTGCTAGCGTAGTATATGGCGTGGGTTCGTCCTTCCTTTCGTTGCCCAAGGACAGCTCCAATAGCTACGTCACTAGCATCGCACATAATCTCGAAGGGGAGAGTCCAATCCGGAGGTTGGATAATAGGTGCTGAGATTAGAGCTTGCCGAATGGTGTTAAACGCATCTAAACATTCCTGCGAAAACTCAAAAGCCGCATCCTTCATCAATAGATTAGTGAGAGGTTTTGATATCTTAGAAAAGTCCTTAATGAAACGTCTATAGAATCCAGCATGTCCTAGGAAACTTCTTATCCCTTTCACCGAAATTGGGGGAGGAAGTTTCTCTATGGTCTCTATCTTAGCCTTGTCTACCTCTATCCCTCTACTAGAGACTAAGTGACCTAACACGATTCCTTCCTTAACCATAAACTGACACTTCTCCCAATTAAGAACTAGGTTAGTGTCTTTACATCTTTGCAAAACAAGAGAAAGGTTAGAAAGACAATCGTTAAAAGAGGAACCGTAAACGGAGAAGTCGTCCATGAAGACTTCCACGATTTCCTCTACGTATTCGGAGAAGATGGCCATCATGCACCGTTGAAAGGTGGCTGGGGCGTTACAAAGCCCGAACGGCATTCTCCTATAGGCGAACGTACCCCAAGGGCACGTGAATGTGGTCTTCTCTTGATCATCCGGATGTATCGGAATCTGAAAGAAGCCACTATAACCGTCAAGGTAGCAAAAGTATGAATGTTGTGCTAACCTTTCAAGCATCTGATCGATGAATGGCAATGGAAAGTGATCCTTCCGCGTTGCATTGTTGAGCTTGCGGTAGTCTATACACATTCGCCATCCAGTTACGGTTCGGGTAGGAATGAGTTCGTTATTCTTATTGGTGATGACCGTCATTCCTCCCTTCTTTGGAACCACTTGAACCGGGCTCACCCACTTGCTATCGGAGATAGGATAGATGATACCTGCATCAAGAAGTTTAAGAATTTCCTTCTTGACAACCTCCTTCATGGTCGGGTTCAACCGCCTTTGAGGTTGTCTTGAAGTTCTAAAGTCCTCCTCCATTAGTATCTTATGCATGCATAGGGAGGGTTTAATTCCTACTAAGTCCTCAATAGTGTAGCCTATGGCTTTTCTATGTTTCCTAAGGACAATCATGAGCTGTTCATGTTCATCTATGCTTAATTCGGAACTAACGATAACCGGAAAGGTAGAATTAGATCCAAGAAAAGCGTACCTTAGATGAGTAGGAAGTGGTTTGAGTTCCATCGATTTCGGAGCTTCCAATGATCCTTGAGGAGCTCCCGACGCTTCCTTAGAAGTTTCTAAGGATGTTGAATGGGTTGGAGAAGAATTAGAAGAAGTTGAAGAAGTATGCCGGCTATCCTCTTCCACGGTCAAAATTACGGTCTCCTCTGGTGTTCCACGGCCGTAATATCCCCTGGAATGGAGGCCGATTTTGGTCGTGGAATCCACGGTCGTGGAATACAGGGTATGACCGTGGATTCTAGTATTCTCAGCCTCATCGTGGAGTTTCTCAAACTCCACTTCATGCATTTCTTCTTGTGCTTCCAAGGCTTCAATTTCCTCTTTGCACTCTTCTTCGTCTCCTTCATTGGTTAGACTCATAGTGATAACCTTTTGTAGAGGATCGTTAAAGAGAATCGCACTCACCTCCTCCCTAGACAAACCTTCTTCATCTTGGACATCGTAGATATCCTCGTCAAAGATTGGCTCCTTCACTAGAGTATAAAGAACGAACTCTACTTTTTCCTCTCCAATGTCAAAGGCGAGTCTCCCATTCTTGCAATCGACCATGCAGCCGGAAGTTGCAAGAAACGGTCTTCCGAGTATGATCGGGACCGGGCTATCTGCAGGAATGTCAAGCACGACAAAATCAATGGGAACAAAGAATTTACCTAGCTTGACCGGGACGTCTTCTACAATGCCGACGGGACGAGTAATGGATCGATCCGCCATGTATAACGTCATCTTCACCGGTTTAGGGTCGCCTAAACCGATCTTCCTGCACAACGCAAGTGGTATGATGCTCACACTTGCTCCTAAGTCACACAAAGCGTCATATGTGACCTCTCCCACTCCAATGGGAATGCAAAATGACCCCGGATCTTTCAGCTTTGGGGGCATTTTCTCCTTCATCGTCTTGATGAGATCCGAAGAATCCGAACTCATCTTGACCTCTCCAAAATCTTCTAGCTTCCTCTTGTTAGAGAGGAGTTCCTTCAAGAACTTGCCATAAGCCGGCATACCTACAATAGCATCAATGAAAGGTATATTAATATGCAGCTTGCTCATGAGTTCTATAAACTTACCGAATTGCTTGTCTAGGCGCGCTCGCGCTCTAGATTGAGGGAATGGTAGGGTAGGTTTGTAAGCTGCAGGAGGGACATAGACGTCTTCCTTCTCCTTCCCCTTTTCTTTGTCCTTCTCTACGGGGACTTCAACGAACGTAGGCTGCGGATCGGTGGTAGTCACTCCGCTCCTAGTTGTAATCGCCATTACCCTTCCTTTAGGGTTGTCCTCCGTCTTTCCTGGAAGTTTCCCTAGATTTCTAGGAACTTCTTCCGCATGGTTGAACATTTGGTTTTCCAAAACCTTTTGAGCTTTGTCAACCTTAGAAACTTGATCATCAATCTTGATGATGTGGTTCTCCAACCCTTGAAGCTTTCCCAAGATCGTTTCCAACATGGGATCAGACTTTTCTTTCCTTGAAGTGTTTCCTCCATTAGATGATTGCCCCTGGCTTTTCAAAGGAGTAGAGGAAGAGGAAGGTGGAGTTAGTGAATTAGAATTGGAAGGATAGGAGTTACCGGAATTCTGTTGATTGGAGCGCCAATTGTTGTTGCTTGAACCCCGATTGTTGTTCCAATTGTTGTTGTTCCGGTTGTTGTTGTTTCCATTCCAATTGTTATTCCGGTTATTGTTCCGGTTATTGTTGTTGCGGGTGGTGTTATCACCGCCATTGTTGTTGTTGCCCAAATAGCCAACATCCTTCCCTTGTTGCTTTGGGAAGTTGGTCTTGATAGTTTCCTTCAACTCTTTGATCTCATTGTTGAGGGAGAAAATCTGATTTTGAGCTTCATGTGTGAGCTTCGCTCCTTGCTCCACACGATTTCCCTCCACTTTCCGGTGGGAATACTTCTCTATGACTCTTGCTTGCTTCTCAATGAAATCCCAAGCGTCATCTTCTCTCATGTCCATGAACGTTCCACATGAGAGGGATTGGAGGTTGAATTGCGTTCCCGCATCCAGCCCCTTGTAGTAAATCTCCAGTAAGGCAAGCTTGGATATGCCATGATGAGGGCAATCCAAGAGCAAATCCTGAAACCTTTCCCAAGATTGAAACAAACTTTCGTTAGGTCTCATAGAAAAAGCATTTATCTTACCTCTAAGTTCCGCTGTTTTGGAAGGCGGAAAGAATTTAGTGAGAAACTCCGCAGAAAGGTCTTCCCATGTGTCTAGTTTCCCATTAGGAAGAGCTTGATACCAAGACAACGCTTTCCCTTTCAAAGAGAAGAAGAAAGGTTTAAGTTTGTAGCTGTTGGTAGTGGCGCTCTTCGGCCTCATTGTCTCCATCATGCACTCAAAGTTCTGCAAGTGCTGGTGTGGAGATTCGGCACATGTACCGCCAAACTGATTTTGGTGAACAAGAGTAATAACTTGAGGGTTGAAGCTAAACCCTTGTACATCTTCAGCTTCAAAGTTCACGCCCAAACGGCGTGGTTGTTGTGTTGGATCCATTCGTTGGCCAAGAGTTCTTGGCTCATTATCCACACATTCGACCCTCGCATTCCTAGGTGGAGCGCGACGATTTGCAGCTTCTTGTGGATTGAAAGGATTCACATTGACCGTAGGGTCAATCTCTTCTAACGGTGGCATGGAAGAGTCACTCTCATCGGCGGATGAATGACTTCTTCTTCTTCTAGACCTTGACGTCCTTTTTGAGGATTTCTTGATCATTTTATTCTTAAGCTCGCTCATTTGTAATCCCATCTGGAACATCTGATCCTGTAGAGCGTTGACTTGGGATTGATGTCGATTCATCTCATCCACACGAAGGTTCTCATTCCAGCGGAGTTGAGCTTCCTTCTTTGTTAGCTCCGCTTGGAAATCACGTTCGTTTCCTTCGGTCATCTTCTTTTCCTTGCGCTTTTGCCTCAAGGTTTTATCTAGCTCTTGATCAAGAGGTAAGAGATCTCCGGTGTTCCTAGACCTGCGCATACACTTAAAACAATATCAAATAACGAGAGCAAGCTCCCAAGCTTGACAACCGGTTACCGAATTCGGCCGAAACCAAATCCCCGGCAACGGCGCCAAAAACTTGTTCGCCCCTAGAGGTGTGTGCAAATAAGTTTTTTAAATTTATAAAACTAGAATCAAGCAGCGAACCCGCAGTGTACGGATCGAGGTAGCTAAGCAAGGATTCCAGAGTATCGAACACAGAGATTTGGGTGGGAACAAATTCGATTTCAAGTTATCAAGCAAGTAAATATGGGAGTTTTGCAAATATTGGGAAAACAACAATCCTAAAGATCCGGGTATCCAGTTGCGGCAATAGATTCAAGATATACTAATGATGTAAAGACAGAGTAGAGATATGCAAAGGTATACTAATGTAAGGTAATCGTACGGTTGAGGTTCCAAAAACCTTATGTAACTCACCTAAAAGACACTCCCTATACAGGTTGTTGAGGCTCAATATAGAAAAGAACTAAAGACGAGGATTAGTGTCAAATACCCAAACTTATAACCTAAAGATCAAGACTAACTTAACCGATTGAGGTTGTTGAGGCTCACAATCGAGGTAGAGGTTGTTGAGGCTTCACTACCACCTAGAAAAGACAAGTCTAAACTAAGTTAAAGCAAATCTTTAACTTTGGATTAAAGTAAAAGCAGGCTCGTAAACTAGAGGGAAATTACGGTTGGATCTTGCGATTCCACGGTCGTGGAACTCAAGAACCGCCCGTAATTTTAGGTTGTCGAAGATTCTCTCTAACTCTCAGGGTCTAATCTGTTTGCGATCGATCTATCATCACCTATGCCACAACTACCAACCCTTCACCTTAGAATTGTTAAGGGTTTTTAGCCAATAACAGTCATTTTGATATCAATTCAAGAATTAAGGAATAAAAGATGAAAACTTTCAAGAACTATCAATAACCTTCAAATGAATCTCAAGATCACAACAAATGTTTATCAGAAGATTCAAAACGGAGTAAACGAATCACAACTTTAGGAAAGAAGAAAAACAGGATGTCAATCCGTTTCCGATTCGAACCTAAACAAGAAGAGAGATCTTCTTGCAAAATCTTCCAAGAACTTCGGTCTTTCACAAATCCGAAGATCACAACAACAATCTCCACTGAAAGTGCGAGATTTGAACAACTCACCAATGCGAACTTTGATCTCCAATGAGATCTCCAAAAATGTCTCCAAAAATTGGGAAGCGTTAATCCTTAGCGTCGATTGCTAAGCGAGGGTAAGCGAGCGTATGCGAGATCGCTAAGCAGGCATGACGGAATCTCCTTTCTTCCGTCTTTTTATAATGCAGGGCAAAGTGTTGGCCCGGCCCATTCTTCAAAAGATCATGGCTTCGAAGTATGGCGAAAAGATTCGCCAAGATCACGGTCGTGGAAGATTCCACGGCCGTAATTCTTGGGCGTGAAAACAATTACGGTTAGTTCCACGACCGTAATATCCCCTGGAATGAACATCGAATTCTGACTCAAAATCCACGGCCGTAATTTAGGGTAAGAGTGTGATTCTTGCCTTCATTCGTGCATTCCTCAATCTAATACTCCAAATTGCTTCCAAAAAGTGTCCTCGATCTATGGACATATCAACTCAACTCTCCTTTGCTCGATTTTGTTCGGAAATAGCTCCAAATCACCTATAATCAACATAGAACTAGTGTAGACATCCATATCGACAATATAGGCAATGCTAGCTCACATATGCGCAAAGATCAATCAAAGACTATCAATATGAATCAAATACGATTAGAAAACGTGCCTAAAATATCACAATATTTCATGCTAACAGGATTACAAATGAGCGAGCTTAAAAATAAAATGATCAAGAAATCCTCAAAAAGGACTTCAAGGTCTAGAAGAAGAAGAAGTCATTCATCCGCCGATGAGAGTGACTCTTCCATGCCACCGTTAGAAGAGATTGACCCTACGGTCAATGTAAATCCTTTCAATCCACAAGAAGCTGCAAATCGTCGCGCTCCACCTAGGAATGCTAGAGTCGAACGTGTGGATAATGAGCCAAGAACTCTTGGCCAACGAATGGATCCAACACAACAACCACGCCGTTTGGGCGTGAACTTTGAAGCTGAAGATGTACAAGGGTTTAGCTTCAACCCTCAAGTTATTACTCTTGTTCGCCAAAATCAGTTTGGCGGTACAAGTGCCGAATCTCCACACCAACACTTGCAGAACTTTGAGTGCATGATGGAGACGATGAGGCCGAAGAGCGCCACTACCAACAGCTACAAACTTAAACCTTTCTTCTTCTCTTTGAAAGGGAAAGCGCTGTCTTGGTATCAAGCTCTTCCTAATGGGATACTAGACACGTGGGAAGACCTTTCTGCGGAGTTTCTCACTAAATTCTTTCCGCCTTCCAAAACGGCGGAACTTAGAGGTAAGATAAATGCTTTTTCTATGAGACCTAACGAAAGTTTGTTTCAATCTTGGGAAAGGTTTCAGGATTTGCTCTTGGATTGCCCTCATCATGGCATATCCAAGCTTGCCTTGCTGGAGATTTACTACAAGGGGCTGGATGCGGGAACGCAATTCAACCTCCAATCCCTCTCATGTGGAACGTTCATGGACATGAGAGAAGATGACGCTTGGGACTTCATTGAGAAGCAAGCAAGAGTCATAGAGAAGTATTCCCACCGGAAAGTGGAGGGAAATCGTGTGGAGCAAGGAGCGAAGCTCACACATGAAGCTCAAAATCAGATTTTCTCCCTCAACAATGAGATCAAAGAGTTGAAGGAGACTATCAAGACCAACTTCCCAAAGCAACAAGGGAAGGATGTCGGCTACTTGGGCAACAACAATAGCGGTGATAACACCAACCGCAACAACAATAACCGGAACAATAACCGGAATAACAATTGGAATGGAAACAACAACAACCGGAACAACAACAATTGGAACAACAATCGGGGTTCAAGCAACAACAATTGGCGCTCCAATCAACAGAATTCCGGTAACTCCTATCCTTCCAATTCTAATTCCCTAACTCCACCTTCCTCTTCCTCTACTCCTTTGAAAAGCCAGGGGCAATCATCTAATGGAGGAAACACTTCGGGGAAAGAAAAGTCTGATCCCATGTTGGAAACGATCTTGGGAAAGCTTCAAGGGTTGGAGAACCACATCATCAAGATTGATGATCAAGTTTCTAAGGTTGACAAAGCTCAAAAGGTTTTGGAAAACCAAATGTTCAACCATGCGGAAGAAGTTCCTAGAAATCTAGGGAAACTTCCAGGAAAGACGGAGGACAACCCTAAAGGAAGGGTAATGGCGATTACAACTAGGAGCGGAGTGACTACCACCGATCCGCAGCCTACGTTCGTTGAAGTCCCCGTAGAGAAGGACAAAGAAAAGGGGAAGGAGAAGGAAGACGTCTATATCCCTCCTGCAGCTTACAAACCTCCCCTACCATTCCCTCAATCTAGAGCGCGAGCGCGCCTAGACAAACAATTCGGTAAGTTTATAGAACTCATGAGCAAGCTGCATATTAATATACCTTTCATTGATGCTATTGTAGGTATGCCGGCTTATAGCAAGTTCTTGAAGGAACTCCTCTCTAACAAGAGGAAGCTAGAAGATTTTGGAGAGGTCAAGATGAGTTCGGATTCTTCGGATCTCATCAAGACGATGAAGGAGAAAATGCCCCCAAAGTTGAAAGATCCGGGGTCATTTTGCATTCCCATTGGAGTGGGAGAGGTCACATACGACGCTTTGTGTGACTTAGGAGCAAGTGTGAGCATCATACCACTTGCGTTGTGCAGGAAGATCGGTTTAGGCGACCCTAAACCGGTGAAGATGACATTATACATGGCGGATCGATCCATAACTCGTCCTGTCGGCATTGTAGAAGACGTCCCGGTCAAGCTAGGTAAATTCTTTGTTCCCATTGATTTTGTCGTGCTTGACATTCCTGCAGATAGTCCGGTCCCGATCATACTCGGAAGACCGTTTCTTGCAACTTCCGGCTGCATGGTCGATTGCAAGAATGGGAGACTCGCCTTTGACATTGGAGAGGAAAAAGTGGAGTTCGTCCTTTCTACTCTAGTGAAGGAGCCAATCTTTGACGAGGATATCTACGATGTCCAAGATGAAGAAGGTTTATCTAGGGAGGAGGTAAGTGCGATTCTCTTTAACGACCCTCTACAAAAGGTTATCACTATGAGTCTAACCAATGAAGGAGAAGAAGAAGAGATACATGAAGTAGAGTTTGAGAAACTCCACGATGAGGCTGAGAATACTAGAATCCACGGTCATACCCTGTATTCCACGACCGTGGATTCCACTACCAAAATCGGCCTCCATTCCAGGGGATATTACGGCCGTGGAACACCAGAGGAGACCGTAATTTTGACCGTGGAAGAGGATAGCCGGCATACTTCTTCAACTTCTTCTAATTCTTCTCCAACCCATTCAACATCCTTAGAAACTTCTAAGGAAACATCGGGAGCTCCTCAAGGATCATTGGAAGCTCCGAAATCGATGGAACTCAAACCACTTCCTACTCATCTAAGGTACGCTTTTCTTGGATCTAATTCTACCTTTCCGGTTATCGTTAGTTCCGAATTAAGCATAGATGAACATGAACAGCTCATGATTGTCCTTAGGAAACATAGAAAAGCCATAGGCTACACTATTGAGGACTTAGTAGGAATTAAACCCTCCCTATGCATGCATAAGATACTAATGGAGGAAGACTTTAGAACTTCAAGACAACCTCAAAGGCGGTTGAATCCGACCATGAAGGAGGTTGTCAAGAAGGAAATTCTTAAACTTCTTGATGCAAGTATCATCTATCCTATCTCCGATAGCAAGTGGGTGAGCCCGGTTCAAGTGGTTCCAAAGAAGGGAGGAATGACGGTCATCACCAATAAGAACAACGAACTCATTCCTACCCGAACCGTAACTGGATGACGAATGTGTATAGACTACCGCAAGCTCAACAACGCAACGCGGAAGGATCACTTTCCATTGCCATTCATCGATCAGATGCTTGAAAGGTTAGCACAACATTCATACTTTTGCTACCTTGACGGTTATAGTGGCTTCTTTCAGATTCCGATACATCCGGATGATCAAGAGAAGACCACATTCACGTGCCCTTGGGGTACGTTCGCCTATAGGAGAATGCCGTTCGGGCTTTGTAATGCCCCAACCACCTTTCAACGGTGCATGATGGCCATCTTCTCCGAATACGTAGAGGAAATCATGGAAGTCTTCATGGACGACTTCTCCGTTTACGGTTCCTCTTTTAACGATTGTCTTTCTAACCTTTCCCTTGTTTTGCAAAGATTTGAAGACACTAACCTAGTTCTTAATTGGGAGAAGTGTCAGTTTATGGTTAAGGAAGGAATCGTGTTAGGTCACTTAGTCTCTAGTAGAGGGATAGAGGTAGACAAGGCTAAGATAGAGACCATAGAGAAACTTCCTCCCCCAATTTCGGTGAAAGGGATAAGAAGTTTCCTAGGACATGCTGGATTTTATAGACGTTTCATTAAAGATTTTTCTAAGATATCAAAACCTCTCACTAATCTATTGATGAAGGATGCGGTTTTTGAGTTTTCGCAGGAATGTTTAGATGCGTTTAACACCATTCGGCAAGCTCTAATCTCAGCGCCTATTATCCAACCTCCGGATTGGACTCTCCCCTTCGAGATTATGTGCGATGCTAGTGACGTAGCTATTGGAGCTGTTCTTGGGCAACGAAAGGAAGGACGAACCCACGCCATATACTACGCTAGCAAGACGCTAGACGAAGCTCAGCTCAACTACGCCACTACAGAGAAGGAATTTTTAGCCATTGTCTACGCTATTGACAAGTTTCGCTCTTATCTTGTAGGTGCAAAGGTGATTGTCTACACGGATCATGCTGCGATCCGGTACCTTCTTGCGAAGAAAGATGCGAAGCCAAGGCTGATTAGATGGATTCTTCTCCTACAAGAATTCGATCTAGAGATCCGCGACAAGAAAGGCTCGGAAAATTCTGTTGCGGATCATTTGAGTCGTCTAACACATCTAGAAGACGACCAATTACCCATTGATGACTCATTTCCGGACGAACACCTACATATCATAGAGGAGTGCATCAAAGTAGTCTCCAAAGGTAACGAACCATGGTTTGCTGATTTCGTTAACTATTTGGTTTGCCAGGAGATACCACCCGGACTATCATATGCACAAAGGAAGAAGTTCTTCAAGGACGTCCGGGAATACTATTGGAACGAGCCTCTCCTCTTTAAGAGAGGTCCGGATGGCATCATTCGGCGATGTGTGCCGGAAGATGAGATGCAAAGTGTCATCCGCCATTGTCATTCACTACCTTGTGGAGGACACGCTAGTTCGAACAAAATTAGCGCAAAGGTATTGCAATCTGGATTCTATTGGCCTACCTTATTTAAAGATGTGCAATCCTTTGTTTCTTGTTGCGATGCTTGTCAAAGAACAGGCAATATTTCTAGAAGGAACGAGATGCCCCTCAACAACATCCAAGAGGTGGAGATTTTCGACGTTTGGGGAGTCGATTTCATGGGACCATTCCCATCTTCTTGTGGAAACCAATACATATTATTGGCGGTGGACTACGTTTCTAGATGGGTGGAAGCAATTGCCTCTCCCACAAATGACGCCATGGTGGTGGTTAAGTTCTTCAACAAGACCATTTTCCCACGATTCGGGACGCCAAGGACGATCATTAGTGATGGAGGTTTTCACTTCATAGCCCGTCGCTTTGAAGCTCTTCTAACCAAGTCTGGGGTTACTCACAAGATCGCTACCCCTTACCATCCACAAACGAGTGGACAAGTTGAGATCTCAAATAGGGAGATCAAGGGAATTCTAGAGAAGACGGTTTCAAGGACTAGGAAGGATTGGTCCTTGAAACTAGATGATGCATTATGGGCGTACCGGACTGCGTACAAGACTCCCATAGGAACCACACCATACAACCTTGTGTATGGGAAGTCTTGTCACTTGCCGGTAGAATTGGAGCACAAGGCGTTTTGGGCTATCAAGTGGCTGAATTTCGGCATGAAGGAAGCGGGAGAGAAGCGTCTCCTAGACATCAACAAGCTGGATGAACTCCGTTTGAACGCCTACGAAAACGCTAAGATCTACAAGGAAAGAGCAAAGCGTTGGCATGATAAGCATATCATTCCAAAGGACTTCAAAGAAGGGGATCAAGTTCTCCTCTTCAATTCGAGACTTCGCCTCTTTCCAGGTAAGTTAAAATCTCGTTGGACTGGACCTTTTCTAATTAAGCGTATTTTCCCCCATGGTGCAGTTGAAGTATGGGGTGAAGCTAGCGGAAGTTTTAAGGTGAACGGCCAACGACTAAAGAAGTATACGCCGGAACTCCCAGCTGAGGAGTTTGCACCTACCGCACTCGAATAGGTACGATATTGGTCTAGCTACGGACCTTAAACAAAGCGCTTCTTGGGAGGCAACCCAAGGTATTGCATTTTCGTTTTTTGTCTTCGATTCATAGTTTAGCTTAGAATAGATTTTTCTCGCTTTATTTTCCTCGATTTCTTCCGGTATGTTCGTGTTTTTGGTTGTAGGATCAATGGAAAAGGAGAAAGAGAGGATAATGTTGAAGAAAAGTGACGAAATTTGGACTTTGAAGCTTTACAGAGAGTTCCACGGTTCAAATTACGGTCGTCATAGCTACAGTGACCGTAATTTTGCAAAAGCCTTTGGAAAATCATCAAAATCACGGTCTAAAGCACTTCCACGGCCGTGGAATGCCCCGACAGACCGTGATTTTTGGAAATTTTTCCGGCCACTATATAAGCCACATTCTTCACAACACTTAACCAATTTTCCCCATTTCCACGACCTAGAAACCGAAAACACTCATCCTCTCCCAATTCCTCGTTTCCTAATCGTTTTCAACGATTCTTCATCCTAAACTGCAGCAAATCCAACCACGAACAAGATCCAAGCAACAAATCGAGTGGAAATCGATCAACAAACACGCATTTTGGATTTTTCAATCCGAAAAAGAGGTTATTTCTTTCTTCTCGATTCTCGCGGATTTGGTTCGTTTTTGTTAGAAATTTTAGGAAGAACTGATTGAGATTGGAGGAAATTAGATTAGGACTGCCTGCTTGTTGAGATTGGGTGCTGATTTGCTGGGATTTACGAACTTCTGAGACGAATCACGGTCTCTGGAGGTTCCACGGCCGTGGTTCATATAGAACAGCCCGTAATTTTGAACAGAATGGACTTTGTGAGGAGAATGTCGGGAAGGATAAAGGAGAAGAAAGGGGAGCAAAGTAAGAAAAGGAAAGGGAACCCCTCCACCTCTAGGGCACCACCACCCTCATCCCCCTCACTACCATCCTCACCTTCACCTCCATCCTCACCACCTCACCCTAGCATCCCAACCATACATGAGAACTACCTTCCCGCATTTGAGAAAATAGAGAAGAGGGCAGTGATTGGCCCTAGGTATTTGTTGTTGGAGGATCTACATCCTCTCAACATAGTTGATGATCTCACATGGCTCTTGGATAGAGCCGGATTGCTAGTCTTCACGAACATTCGTGAAGACGCTTATGAGGAGATTACCCGGGAGGTTGTGACGTCCTTTGAGCACAGCCCAGTAGATAGAACCGTCTCCTTCCGTCTTATGAATCGAGACTACCACTTGAGCATTGTTGAGTTCGGGACCATTTTCGGGTTCCATGAGACCTATAACGGTCGACTTCCTAGAGGCGTTTCCGCCAGGGACTTTTGGGCGGAAGTGGCCATGATTTACGCCGACGAGGACCGTTGGCAACCCGCCGATACCAAGGCTAGATTGATGTACCATCTAGCCTTGAAGATAGCTCACCGTGTTCTTTCGGAGTGTCTCTTTCCTAGGACGGAGACGCCCCAAAAGATCAAGACGGATGAGCTATTCCTTCTTTACAATATGCTTTATGGATGCCGCGCAGATTGTGCTACTCTTTTGGCGGCGACAATGAGTAAACTTAAGAATAAGTCGAAGGGGAATATTGGATATGGTGGGATAGTGACCCACATTGCTAGGACATTTGGTGTAGATTTTTCAGCTTGCACACGTATACCGGCGGTTCCATTAGGGCTACATGCTTTTATGGTTAGGGGACTCATCTTCCCCACACATAGAGGTCCGCCTTATGCGGGCATGCCCTGGGAGAGTAGGACGGGTAGGGGCATTGAGTGGCTGCCAGAGTATTCCATTGTGGCGGGACGCCACAATTGGAAGGAGACGTTCGCTGCGATGCATGCGAACAGGCTTGTAGCTCCCCCTTACGTTCCACCACCGGTTGTGGATGAGGAGGACATGGGAGAGCAGTACGAGAGTGGTGGAGGAGCGGAGCAGGAGTTCGGCACGTTTCTGGATCAGCCGGAGGCAGCCCCGGATGTACCTAGGCGCTCTCCACGCCCAGCTAGAGCTTCAGGCTCGTCATCTCGCCGCGCTAGCGTGAGTGAGAGGCCCACGTGGATGACTACACCTCCCACTTGGTACGACACACCCCCTCCTTGGTCTACGACGCAGCCAGCAGCACCACCACCAGCACCAGCACCAGCCGATGCCCCCGCATGGTATGATCGCGCCCCGGGATGGTATGAGAGCATGCCGGATTGGGCTACCGGACTTTCAGAGAGAGTCGGAGCACTAGAGATCCGGGCAGATGCTAGAGACGGACGCCTAGACGACCTTGACCACATGATGAGGGACGTCTACCGCCAGCAGTTTGGGCGGTTCTATGATCCGAGTTTCTCTCCATTCCCACCTCCACCGGCGCCGCAGTGATTGATGACCGGACCGCTCGTTTTTAGACATTCCCGCCACCACTTGTGAGTTTCTTTTTCTTTTCTTTCTTTTGTTCTTTCTTGTGAACATTAGGGACAATGTTCGTCCTAAGTATGGGGTGGGATGTACTAAATGTTTGTAATAACTGTACTCTATATGTTGCTTTCATTCCGAGACTATCATTGCATGTTCATTATGTGTTACACGTTTTATTTTTGCATTGCATGAAAAAGAACTTTAAAAACCCATAAAAATTGAAAATTTTGAAAATTTTGCGCTTCTAATGAATTGAGATGATTTCCATGATAATCACTACTTGCGAATTGAGTTTGATGACGATTGCATGCTTAAAAGGATGGTAAATCGAAAAGAATGCAAATGAATGAATTCTACCTCTTTTGCAAGTTTTATAATGTGAAAACGTTACCTAAATCATATTAGGAAATTGAAGTTGAAATCACATTATAAGTTCCTATACTTCTTGTTTAAATGATTAAGGCAATTCGATACTTTCTTTCTTCTATCTTTGATCATCTAGCTCCTCATTGAAATATTAGCCTCCTTTACCTATCCGGGAACTTGGAAAAGTGAATGAAAAAGGCATATTTGATGTGGGAGGGCCATGAGAGCAATTATTTGCAATCAATTGAATAGAAGGAAATTATAAGTTTGGGGAAGTCAATCATGACGATGAGTAACTCGGCACCATTCACATAGCCGGGTGTTTGTGTCTTGCCAAAGTCGGATTGAGCGATATTCCTAGCGGATTATGGTATGTGCGCTAAGGGTTTGAAGCATCTCTTGCAAATTTGAGAAACGCCGATCTCCTAGGCTTCGGTTTTTGTGCACCTCTATCCATAACTCCAAAAGTAAAGTCGAAAAATGAAAAGCAAGAGCGAAGCTCTAAGTGAAGTGTTGCGGGAACCGCATAAGAAGAAGAAGGTAGTTGTCCACTTTCCCGGATTTATGCACCACTTCCCCTTAAAGTTTTCCCTTCCCTTCCATACTCTAGACCTTTTCTTTGAAAGTCCTTAAGATCAAAAGAATGTTATATGACTTGGTGATCTAAATTGAAGTTCTTATGATTGATTTTGATAAAGTTTGAAGGTTATGATGCTTGTTTAGAGGTTAAATTGATTCATGAACTCTCTTTACTTTTTACTCTTTGATTGAGTGTGTGAAAGTTTGATGAACGAATGAAGCAAGGTTTGAGAATGATCTATTCTTTAGAAATCACATTCACCAAAAGAAGGTACACATATTTCATCCTAACTCTTGTTTTAAAGCTTTTTGAAAGACCTTGCTTAGGGACAAGCAAGTGTTAAGTATGGGGTTATTTGTTAGCATGGAATATTGTGATATTTTAGGCACGTTTTCTAAATCGTATTTGATTCATATTGATAGTCTTTGATTGATCTTTGCGCATATGTGAGCTAGTATTGCCTATATTGTCAATATGGATGTCTACACTAGTTCTATGTTGATTATAGGTGATTTGGAGCTATTTCCGAACGAAATCGAGCAAAGGAGAGTTGAGTTGATATATCCATAGATCGAGGACACTTTTTGGAAGCAAATTGGAGTATTAGATTAAGGAATGCACGAATGAAGGGAAGAATCACGTTCTTGCCCTAAATTACGCCCTAAAATACGGCCGGAATCCAAACCACGTTCAGAATTACGGCCGTGGATTTAGAGTCATAATTCGATGTTCATTCCAGGGGATATTACGGTCGTGGAACTAACCGTAATTGTTTTCACGCCCAAGAATTACGGCCGTGGAATCTTCCACGACCGTGATCTTGGCGAATCTTTTCGCCACACTTCGAAGCCATGATCTTTTGAAGAATGGGCCGGGCCGACACTTTGCCCTGCATTATAAAAAGACGGAAGAAAGGAGATTTCAGGATTCTCGCTTATCGCCGCTTACCCTCGCTTACGATCAGGAACGCATAGACGTACATTATCGCTTAGCAATCGACGCTAAGGATTAACGCTTTCTCATTTTGGAGGCATTTTTGGAGATCTCATTGGAAATCAAAGTTCGCATTGGAGAGTTGCTCAAATCTCGCACTTTCAGTGGAGATTGCTGTTGTGATCTTCGGATTTGTGAAAGACCGAAGTTCTTGGAAGATTTTGCAAGAAGATCTCTCTTCTTGTTTAGGTTCGAATCGGAAACGGATTGACATCCCGTTTCTCTTCTTTCCTAAAGTTGTGATTCGTTTACTCCATTTTGAATCTTTTGATAAACATTTGTTGTGATCTTGAGATTCATTTGAAGGTTATTGATAGTTCTTGAAAGTTTTCATCTTTTACTCCTTAATTCTTGAATTGATATCAAAATGACTGTTATTGGCTAAAAACCCTTAACAATTCTAAGGTGAAGGGTTGATAGTTGTGGCATAGGTGATGATAGATCGATCGCAAACAGATTAGACCCTGAGAGTTAGAGAGAATCGTCGACAACCAAAAATTACGGGCAGTTCTTGAGTTCCACGACCGTGGAATCTCAAGATCCAACCGTAATTTCCCTCTAGTTTACGAGCCTGCTTTTACTTTAATCCAAAGTTAAAGATTTGCTTTAACTTAGTTTAGACTTGTCTTTTCTAGGTGGTAGTGAAGCCTCAACAACCTCTACCTCGATTGTGAGCCTCAATAACCTCAATCGGTTAAGTTAGTCTTGATCTTTAGGTTACAAGTTTGGGTATTTGACATTAATCCTCGCCTTTAGAACCTTTCTATATTGAGCCTCAACAACCTGTATAGGGAGTATCTTTTAGGTGAGTTACATAAGGTTTTTGGAACCTCAACCGTACGATTACCTTACATTAGTATACCTTTGCATATCTCTACTCTGTCTTTACATCATTAGTATATCTTGAATCTATTGCCACAACTGGATACCTGGATCTTTAGGGTTGTTGTTTTCCTAATATTTGCAAAACTCCCATATTTACTTGCTTGATAACCTGCAATCGAATTTGTTCCCACCCAAATCCCTGTGTTCGATACTCTGGAATTCTTGCTTAGCTACCTCGATCCGTACACTGCGGGTTCGCTGCTTGATTCTAGTTTTATGAATTTAAAACTTATTTGCACACACCTCTAGGGGCGAACAACCATACATGAAGAGCCCACTTGGAACGGATGCAACAGAGGGAACCACGGCCGTGGAGGACAAACCACGACCGTGGAAGACTACAGAGAGAACCACGACCGTGGAGTACAAACCACGACCGTGGAAGGCTCTGTAGTAGTCCATCCTGAGCCAATCTCAGCTCCCTCCGACCCTTTCTTGCTTGCCCGGAGTACACACGAAGATTGGAGCCCCTTTCCTAAGGATTCTCCATTATTGAATGATGGAGGCAAGCATGATGGATCCATGATGGTTATGAAGTACTTCAATGAAGGATTCTTCCCAAGAATCGGCTTTCCTCGGATCATAGAGGATGAGGATGACAAGCATTTCACCGGTATGACCGCGGAGTACAAATTGCCTAAGTATGGGGTGACACCTATGGTTGCAACTCTATACTATCATCAAGGAAGCGGTGATGAAGGAGTCTACTACTCACCGGTGAAGAGAGAACTTAAAGCTTATTTGGGCATCAAGTGGCCCTTGCTTGTCATCATGGATTCCGGGAAAAGATGGTTGCTTGGACTCCTCAAGCAAACCATGGTATTCGAGGTGGATTAACATATCCACGGAGTTTGGTCAAGCTAATGACCTAAAAGAAGCGCTTAATGGGAGGCAACCCATTGGTACAACTCTTTCCCTTTTCTCTTTTGCCTTTGTTTTTGCTTTTGTGTGTTTTTGTGTTTTGTGTTTGTGGTAGATTTTAGGTAATGAGGAAGCCTTGCAAGGCGAGTTGATGACGATGATTCCGTTCTCAAACATGGGTGGAGCGGACGTGAGGCTTGGACGGCTTGAGGTGTCTTGTTAGATGGAAGAGCTCCCATCTCACATATACCTTGGCGCGGGTCTCGACGCCGGAATGATTATGAAGAGCTCTCTACCATGCTTGATCAATCATCCATCACCACCACTCCACACGAGTTCATCCCAAATACCGAAGCAAACCATTTTACATTGTGAGAACCTTCTTTCACTCTCTTTACTTGAACACCACATTGGGGACAATGTGTTTCTAAGTATGGGGTGGAGTTTGCATGATCTTTTGCATGACTAGCATCTAGAGTAGTTTCTTTTTAGTCACATGTTTTATTATATCTTGCATTATACATACATATTTCGAAAATTCCAAAAAATCAGAAAATTTAAAAATTTTGTGCTTTCTAGGCTTGGATATGACCCTAATGATGAACCTTGTCTTGTGGATTGGCTATGGATGGCCTTGTGTGTTTAATTGATGATGCATATGTGGACTTGAAATACTTATCTTGAATTCCATGAATGACTTGTGATTATGATGCTTGCCTTGATTTAATTGAGGATTGAAAGTCGAAATTGCATGCTAGTTCTTGCACATCAATTAGGAGTGATTAAGGCAATTCATCTTCCTCTACTTCCCATCTTGATCATGTTGCTTGAGCACCTCAATTGAGATAAATTTGACCTCTTTTGACCCATCCGGGAATAGGAACATGTTAGTGTGTTGATGTGTGTGAAAAGCAAGTGTAGGGTGAAGAAGTTGATATTATGAATGTTGTGAATGAAGTGCTGAAATTGTTGTGAAAGTGTAGCCAAAAATATAGGTTTGGGGACGTTGGCTTAAATGACAAGTAACTCGGTACACTTCACATAATCGGGTGTTGGTGCCTTGCCAAAGTCAAATAAACCGATAGTCCTAACGAGCTTTGGTATGTGTGCCCGGTGTGGATGCACCTCGAAAAAAAATAGAAAAAGCCCGAGGATGGCTAATCACCAAGGTTTCGGCTTTTGTACACCAATGCCATTGTCTCAAAAATAAAAGAAAAGAAAGAAAAGAAAATGAAGAAAAAAATATACACTTGAGGGAAGTTGATAAGAAATGTGAAGTTGTGGTTGTTTAGTTCCTTTCCCGGATTAGCAACACATAGCCTAGAAAATTCCCACCTAATTACAACGTTTCTTGGCCTTCTATTTTACAAGTCCTTTTGACCTACTTGCATGTGTGTAAGACTAAGTGATTTAGATTGGATATGCTCATGATCATCTTGACTTCTTCATCTTTACATTTCATTGCATGCTATCAAGTTAAGTGTAATTGTCTTTCCATGCTTTCATTTACTTGATACATAATTGCTTGTCCATTGCCATGAAACATGACTATGAAGGTGATCCAATATTATAAGCACAACTCCAAAAAGATTTTGCCATTTTTCTGCATACATAAATCATGTCATCTCTTAGTCTATAGTTGGGAATTTGCTCGGGGACGAGCAAACCTTAAGTATGGGGTATTTTGATAACACGATTTATGATCTAGATTTAGACACCCATTTAGATAGATTTTCCGCTCATTCATGCATGGTTTAGCATTAGTTCACGGCGTTTGCACTCAAATCACGTATTTTGTCGAGATAGACGTCTACTCGGACTTTTGCTTGCTTTGTAGGTGTTTTGGGAGATTTAAGAGCCTAATTGATACATCCGAGGGTCATTCCTCGAGATGACACACTTCCGGACTCATTGGAATGCAAGCTAAGGGCTAAGGAGGACTCATGGAACCTTGCCAACACAAACCATGCACCAAATCATGGCTTAACGAGCCTAGGAGAGGCTTCTAGACAAAACCACGGTCTAAGCCCTTTCCACGGCCGTGGTTATGACCGTGATTCTTGCCAGGACCACATTGACAGCTGGCCACGATCTCTTCCATTGCTCTTGCATCTTAGTGGGTATTTAAAGGATTTTGCAGGCTGTAATTGGGGATCCTTCTCCTCTCTTTGACCTACCTTTCTTCCCCAAAACATTTGGCCATTGTTGCCTCTCTTCTAAGCACTCATTAGGGGTGTTCTTGGAAGAGATTAGTATAGATTCTCGTTTTAGAGTGAGATTAGAGTGGTTTTGAGTGAAGAGTTCATTGTTGACAACTTGGATTAGCTCTTGGAGCCTTGTAAGAATTTGGTAATTTCTATTCTATGCTTTTAATGTCTTTTCTTTGGATTGTTCTTCATCATTTGACCATGACTTGCAAGCATGCTTTATTTGTGGAGATTGATCTTGAAATGAATGTTGTTGGCTAGATAGATTGCGATTCTAGGGTAAGGAAAGAAGGGTTATGGCTAGAAGCATGATAGGATGAACCTAGATTTTTACCCTTGGATGATTTGTGTTGTTGAAATCCTAGTGTTTGTTGAGCTTAATTTAGCTTATGATCACCTAATGCTATCAACCTAAGTGAGGGAAGAGATCTACCCGATGATTTCCGATCTTAGATACCTAAGATGACAACCCCTAGGTAATGGTGAGCCTCACAAGCCGCCATTGGACTAAGTGTGCTAGGATAGTTGTTTAGGACTTCCCTTTCCGAGACTTACCCGGTAAGGATAGGTTAGACCCCTAGGTAACAATCCGGTTTGTGTAGAATTCCTATCCTTAGGTTCTTAGAGACTTACCCGGTGATGAGACCTTAGGAATGGACTAGTGGACCATGAGACCTACCCGGTAATTGATCCCAATCTAGAAACGCTTAATCCCAACATATCATAGTTAACCCGAGGAATGAATAGATAGCTTGAGTCTATGCCATAACCGGACTTCCAAACTCTAGAATCCGCTTTGTTATTTCCATTCTCCTATCTTTTGTGTTAGTGTGTTTGAGTTGCTTGATTGTGTTCATATACTTGTGATCTTTGTTTGATCACCCAAAAACCTCCAAAAACATCGTGTTTTACATTTTCTTTATTCCTCATCTTATCTTAGTCTAGATTTACACTATCTTCGATCATTGAATGACTTAGTTTCACCTCAGTCCTTGAGTTCGACCTCGGAATACTTTCCTTTCTACAAAACGACCCGTACACTGCTGGTTTTGCTAGGTAGTTTAGGATTTAGTTCGAGTTATAAATGTAAAGCTTTTTGTGCTATTTCCTAGCGTAACAGAACCCTAATCCCTAATTTCCCTAAACGTGCAAATGCCAGCTTTGTCGAAAGATGAAGCTGAGGCTGCCAATGTCGAAAGATGAAGCTGATTCAAACAAAGCACACTGTAAAACACGAAAGCTGAATCTCCAATAAGTTGGCAACTTGCCAACTAGGAACCGGGATTTGTACTTTTTTAAACCTCACAATAAGTTGGCAACTTGCCATACGAAGTGTCATGATTTCCAGCTTGGAGCTCCTCTAAAAAAAATTTTCTTGTTTCATATACCTTGTTTTCTTTATCCGAACACCATATCTCAACTTAAGAAGCTCATTTATCTCCTTCCTTGAAATATCCGGATTCGCCTTTACATCATCCATTATCTTCTCTATGGCCCAACACATGGTTGTCATGGGATTAAACTCAAACAATCTCGTGCAAGTATGCTCTTATGTTAACTTTTTGACAGCCCAAGTATATCCATTTGGGAGTTTAGAAGCATGCAATCTCCATTCACACCTTGGATCAATATAAGTAGGGTTTGTTTGAAGATTCAGTTTTCATGTTTTCATGTTATACAACTTGGTTTGTTTGAATCAACTTCATCTTTCGACATTAGCAGCATCAACTTCATCTTTTGACAAAGCTGACATTTGCACGTTTAGGGAATTTAGAGATTAGGGTTTCAAACCTGGATGAAAGAGGAGAACGTCTTCAAGTCTTCGATTGAAGGCGCAAACGAGCTCCAAACCGAGCTTCAAGTCTTCGATGGAAGAGGAAAACCGATCCTCATGCGAGCAAGCTCAGGAGTTCGATGGAAGAAGAAGAAGAAAGTCAGGCACGTGAAAAAAAATTTTCCCCTTATTTTTTTAAACCTTAACTAAGATATTTAACAAAGGTTAACAAATTTGACTACAGTGGGCAAAATCCGGAAAATTTTAAAACTGAAGGGCAAAATCCAAACTTGAAAAAATTGTTGGGCAAATTCCGGAATACCCCATACCACAGGGGTACCAACCAAAATTTTCCTAAAAATATTCCGAAATCCAAATCACCACAACAATGAATTAAAAACTCAATTGATAATAGTTATATCAAAATATCATAAATACTATGTTAGGAAGGTAACAACTGTACAAAACTCTCACATTTTGTAAAATATTAGAAGTATCAATCATTCAACTTTCACATCTTACATTTAACACCTTAAAGTACAAATATGTTAAAATTAAATCTATACACAACTCTCACATGTAACATAGAAAAATCCTAAACTACCATTACACATAATTTAAGACATAATTATATGGAATTAAGGATAAATATTATTATCAACATCATAGATTATTCATGCAAAATTGGGCTCTTCAAACCTCGTAACAAAAGAAAGTAACAAGACACCATCTTACAAAATTTCATCTTTTATTTACCAAATAAGACAAAACCGGTCAGCCGATTGGCTAGTGTAGGTCGGTTGACTCGTACAACTTGGATCGTGAAAATCTTGAATGCAAGTTGGATAATTAAACTAGTGGTTAAAACTTCTTATTTGTTGGGAGAGTATATAAATTAATTCTCCTAAGGTTAGAGGCTAATCCTACATACAAATCCCGATCTCTAAGGAATAAAACATTAAAAGCTAAATCATATCTTCCAAGTAAGAATATCTCTAATCAAAGATATGATTATGACATAGAAGAGATACATCGTCTAAAACGGATACGGTCGGCTGGACTATCCGACCGATCTTGTAGGGATTCCGTTAGTTGACTTGTCGCGAGCGACCTTGTAGGGATTCCCTAACTTCCTTACTATCAGGGAGAATTGTTAGTGTGTTGTAGATATTCTTCCGCTAATGATTTTATTTCAGCTCCCGGAGGGCCTAAAATGCCTGCAATATCACAAACGTACTAGTAAACTTGCAAAATACCAAAAGGAATTTTTTTTTACCATAATGTGATGCATACTACACTATATGCTCAAAGTATGAATACAAATGATGGTGGAAGAAGACGCTAACATGAATGTTATCAAATTCTCCATCCTTGATCCTTACTTGTCCTTAAGTAAATACAAAGGGATAACTTTATATGAAAGACTTGTATTGTCTAAACTAATAAGATCAAGCTCATTCAAAACCAAAGTCATCACCACACACATGATAGTAATATGGATAAGTCAAAGCTCATAAGTTTCATGGTCACTCAAAGAAATGTGTATAACTCTCTCACGTGTTGATATGGGGATTAACCTTAATTGGATGACCCGATCTTTCGACACTGAAAGACTTAATAGAAAGACACTAAATAAAAAAAAGAAATGGAAAATAAGATGATCTGATGGTGGATGGATCGATAGATGGATAGATCAAGGTCCAACCCTAAGTAACAACTCAGAAGCACGATAAGACGCGATGAACCTTGTCACACAACCGACAATCATTATGTATAACCCGACTGTATTAATTTATGATGTTGATGGTGATCTATATCCCTTGGAATGTTTATCTTTAAGAGTTATGGTAGTTTTGGGTTGTCATTTGCAAAATGCGAGATCTGAGTAGAGGTTGTTTTATTACTATATGTTCTTTCACGTGTTGATGGAAAAATACGAGAGCCGGTTCACTCATTTCATATTCCATAAAATGCGATAACCGAGTAGAATTGTCCCCCGCATAACATGATTACATTTTATTATGGATTTATCAATTGCAATTTATATATGTATGTCGTGGTGATCTTGATCGTGTAACTCTTTGATTAATCCTTAATACTTTGAAAACCTTGTTACGTGCAAAGTCCTTGCTTATGAATCTAACAACGAACAATTATTCCCTCTCCCTTATTTTTACTATCTTCATCTCATCTTTCTATAAGGGTTGACCGGTCTGAATAAGTCGGCAAGCCAGTTTGGTTTTCCTTGCCTTCATGATTTATACTCTCGTTCTTTCGTTTTCTTATGGTCACGTGCTTCGATCGGCCAACTAGTCGACATTAATCGGACGATTGATCTTCGTGTTTTTGTTTCGTTTTATTATATATTGGTTTCATTATTAATATGTCAAATCAATTTGTTACTTTCTCTGAGTTCGATCATCATCCTATTACTACAACTAGACTTTGAAATTATTTGCGATATTTAAGTTCGCGTTTCAACCCTCGTCAAATATAATCTGTAAAGTAAAACTAGTATCGATTTTCTATCTGACAGACACCGATGCAACACTATGCACCAAATAAATTTACTCTAAATTACAAAATCAACAAAAGACAATATTTTAAGAAAGAGAAAAACAGAAGCATTAGGTATGATCATATCTTTTATAGGTGGTACATATTTTAGGTTGTCATACACATCGTTGGTATCTAATGTGGATAGCTATCCGTTTGGTATAGATAGAAATGCCCCGAAAGTTAGACAAGGGTCCCATTGATTCCGTATTGTCTAGGAGGAAAACAAATGAACCCACAAGAGATCCAAGAAACAATGGCCAATGTCATTAAGCCAAGCTGTCTGGGAAAGAAAGGAACTCTTGCCTGATGGGTTACTTTCAAGAACATGAACCATATAATAACTCAATATTGCATCCACTTCATTTCGATCATACCGACGAATGTTTTTATGCTGTCCTTGACGGCTCAACAAACTATTAGTAGAATATATGTCCTTCTAATCACATCAAAATGTCTTGACTAATCAATATATGTATAGATGGTGTTTAGGGTTTGAAGTTTTCTAGGGTTTAGAAAATTAGTCCATATAGTATACATCAAATGCATGTATTAAGTATTTCTAGATCTATTTTTTATAATTAAAAATATCAATATTAGTACAAGCCCCACGATGTCAAACGGGACTGACGGATCGGGTTCGTTTGGGTCACAATAAGTTTGTGTTGAAACCGGTCAAATTGGGTTTTCAAACGGTTTATTTCGGGTTGAGTCAAATATCAATTGTTCGGGTAACCATCTAAAATAGCATTAGGAATAGACAAACCAAGACTGTGGTTTCCAACTCACGTAACTATCGATCCAGCGGTTCGGCGAGCATAGAAAAACCCATGAAGCATTTAGAAATCCGGAAAAGACAAAAAAAAAAACCCTTCACTTGTGGCCCTTCGGTTTAAAAAGGTACAAAGACCGAAACTTTTTACGATGATTATAAATCTTGAAGCTTAGATAAACTAGTACTCTCAAAACCAAGTTCTTTTAAATGAATCCAATAAAACAAACTTCGTTTTTTGCCCTTCACTTGTTTTATCTAGACCAAATAAAATATCACTTCTTTCAACGGTAATTAAAAGGTAAAAATAAAGCGTTTTGAAAAGAAGCAACATCAATATCTCAATCCATATATATATATATATATATATATATATATATATATATATATATATATAGGGTCAGGATCCGGTAAGAACGTGTATTACGGTAAGAAATAAGAACAAATAAGGATCGTTGGATCAATGCACGAACAACTCAGATATTGCGTCTAAATAAGGTATATTATATTGTGATTTATTACGTTCTCCTGAAAATGGTAATAAGACTATACGAGATTTTTTTTATGGAAACAAATTTATTTTGTTAAATATCATATTGGAGTTTAACTATTCGTGCTTGTCATTGCTGGCGTATTCATTCGATCTTCAAAATTTAATTCGTGCTAAATTGTGCATGATTTTTTTATATTGTCGTGATTATATTAGTGTTGTACTACTCGTACATGCTTTATTTTGATTCGTGCTTGAAATTATTTAATCATGTATATCAAATTTATTGAATTTAATCAATATGTGCATGATTCATATAGTATTTTATTCGTGTAGTACTCGTACATTTGTGCATTATATAGTACTCGTGCATGCTATCAAGTTTGTGCATTTATTAAACGTCCGTTTGTGCACCACTAATCTACCATTTAGTGTTTTATAGTACTCGTGTATGTAGTGTTTTATAATACTCTAGTATTTGTTAAACGGGCTTGTGCATTTAGTGTTTGTATTCGTGCATGTGTTTACTATTAAGTCGTGCATTTGTGCACGACTACTCTATTTGAAATGGATTGTGCACGTACGACTAATCTAGTGCACTACTACTCTAGCATATTTTACAATTAGTGCATTTAATTTTGGACGAGTATATACCAATACCATTTCTGTCTTTCATGGCGTTTGAATTTCTTCTGACGTCGAAATGAAATAATAAATGAGGTAAGAATTAATTAATCATATAAATTAGTAATTATCTTTAATACATAAATGGTAATAGTATATATTTATCCAAAAATATAAAGGTCTTTAATTAGTATACAAAATCATATTGAATTATAAACGTCGATTTTGTTTAATCATGTGGTTAAGGTTTGTCCTCATTTTTTGCCGTAAATTATGTTTTTACTTGATCCTATATATATACATATATTTGTGTGTTGTGTGTAAACAATAAATCAAATTATTATAGGGATCATCCAATTATCAAATCAGGAAGAAGTCTAGTCAAATATAATTGAATTTAAAGCAAAAACAATCTATAAAATCAAAAAGGACATAGACTCATAATTGTTTAGTTCCAACGGAACAAACCTTCATAGCAAAGCTAATAACTACTTGACGCCTAGAATAAGGAGGAATGATAAGACTACTAAATTCAGGAGGAATCAGTGTATCTAACCTAAGTCTGAGATATGCTTATATAGGGGGGAAATAAGAGTCTAGGGTTACACTGAATATATGCTTCCCAAAGATAAAATCGGAGATTCGGAAACTCTTTATAGCGGCGCCGAAACGGCCAACCAAACGGCAACACAAAGGTCACCTTACGACCATATACATGCCATTTGATGGACGTTTAGCTAAGTTATTGCAAAGCTCTTGATCTGGGTTTCGAAGTTGGGATTTGACACCAAAGTCTCGATGCAAACGTCCACTCTACAACCGTTTGGCCGTTCATCTTTGCCACTTCATGCGTTTATGCTTCTAATCTCAAAATTTTCACTTCAAAGTTAATCACGCGGACTTCGTGTTGCAGTTCCTCAGTCATATGGATCTTCTCTTCGGTCCTAACTCCATGTAGGATACAATATTGGCGCATTTGATGTCGTAAATGTCTTAAGCACATCGATTACAAAAAGTGGACGCTTTCCATACAAATAGGCATATATCGGATGGAAAAGAGGGTAGGATATGCATGAAAACAAGGTGTTAAAAGTGTTACATTTGACACTCATCAGGTCCTTCCTCTATGCTTTCTTTGAATGGTAGTCGATATTTTATGTTGTTTGTTGATGACTATTATAAATTTGTTTGGGTTTATTTTTTAACAGATAAGTCTCAGGTTTTTAACATTTTTGTTCAATTTCACAAAATAGTGAAAACTCAATTTGGTTGTGATATTAGAAATCCGTAAACTGATTGGGGTAGAGAATTTCGTAATGTATCCACATTTCACCGATCTAGTGACATTCATCATTGGATTTCTTGTTCTTATACTCTGGAAAAAAATGGTGCGGTTGAGCGTAGAAACCGTATAATTGTTGAAAAGGGCTTAACATTTCTTTTAAGACCACAACATACTTACATAATCAAACTATCACTCAAACACTTGATTTTAAATCCTCGTATAAAAAATTATATGATAAACAATCTGACTATGAGTTTTTTAGAAAGTGTTGGTTGTCTTTGTTTTTCCTTCATTCGACCCTACAACACCACCAAAATGGATTTTAGCTCTCTTCGTGTACGTTCATTACTATAGTGATTCACATAAGGGTTATTTGTATTTTCATCAATCAACGTCTCGTATTTACATCTCGCATCATGTTTTTTCAATGAGGACCATTTTCCTTTTGTGTTGATGTCTCTTGTTCCACCTAGCCCGACACGATCTTCCACAACCCTCTCTTACATCACTCCTTGATCATGTTGCAACTCGTGATCATCAGCCAAATATCCCTCCAATACCACAACTTCTCCCACTCCTCCTAAACCACCTTGTCCAACAATGACTCTTCTCCTTCTCTTTCTCGTGACTATGCTCCCATCACTACCGGATTGCAGATAATAGTTATCATCTTATGTGTACTAGAGCATAAATAAATTTTCTTACATTTCAAAAAAAAAAAAAAAAAAAATTTCTTACTCCTCGCTTGTTTAATACCACTCTCTCCTAGCCTAACTTTGAACCCCGCACAGTGGCTCAAACCTCTAAAATTTCCTTATTGACAAAGTGCAATGCTACATGAATATAACGCCTTAATGAAAAATAACCATTGGTCTCTTGTTCCACGTCCCTCTCATGCAAATTTGATTGGTTGTAAGTGAATTTTCAAGATTAAATGTTATCCGGATGGAACAATGGATTGTTATAAGGCACGTCTCGTTACAAAAGTTTTTGTTCAAGCGAAAGGAGTCGACTTTTTCGAGACATTCAATCATGTGGTTAAACCCACCACCATCCGCTTGGTACTTTCTATTACTCTCTCTCATAGATGGGTCACCCGTCAATTCGACATAAACAACGCGTTCATTAATAGCGACCTTTCTAAGTTGGTTTACATGAAGCAACCAAGTGGATTTTTAGTGTTTGTGTACGTTTTTAAAACACAAACACTAAAAAACACAAACACTCCCAAAAACACTAGAAAACACTAAACACTAGTTATCTCAATGGCTTAGCAATTAATCTTAATAAACAATTAATTTAAAAGTTCATAATTTTAGATTGTACGGTTCATAGAGATTCTTACATATTACCGTAAGAATGATTCTCATCTAACCCTATATATTATAACTCTAATTAACTTAAGAAGAGTAATATGAAAACCGAAAGTTAAAACTTTACCAAAATCAAAAAAAAAAAAATCTCTATTAAAGCATTTGGAAAAACTCTCCAACAAGCTCATTGATAATCTAGTGAAAAAAAGTCTAATATTTCTTTAAGGCCCGTTTATTTTAAACTACGAAAACGAAAACGAATTGGAAACGGATCTAGTCCCTATGTATATCCTTATTCATAAAATTTTTTGAAATCATTCCTTGTGGTTTGAACTAATTATAGGGAAACAAAAAAAAAAAACATGAGACCACAAGAAATTATTACAAAAAAAATTCATGAACAAGGTGTATATATGGACTAGATTAATTTCCATTCCGTTTTCGAAATTTAGAACAAACGGGCCCTTAATCTCTATAATGTAAAATACTACGTAATTTTAAATAGAAATATCCACTCCAAAAATTACACAAGAAACCATTACAAACAAACAATAACTCTCCTAATCATTAACTTATCAAATATTGGTGAGCTTTTTGAATCGTAAGTGTTTAACACATGATAAACAATTGTCACCAAAGTCAAATAATAATGGGTGACAGACATGTATTATCATTATCTCACTCTATAGACCACCTAACTCAAACACTTAAATGTGAGCGTTTTTATCGGATAATTTACTAATTATTATTATTATTATTTATAATTAAATAAGTCCAAAAATTCTAAAAAAATTATGTTTGATACCCTCAAGGTTTTTCTTTTTCCGGTTGGTGACCAAGAAGTTTTATTTTTCTGATTAGTGTCCTCCAGGTTTCGATTTAGTCTATTTCATGTTCAATTTTTAACCCAACCGTTACTTAGTTTTTTTCTGTAGGGAAAAAAAAGGATACTCTTTTTTGCTCGATACATCCTATATTGATTACGAACAAAATACAATTGCTTCATCATTTTCTCTTCTTTGTTGAAATTTGTCATTGTTGCCTTCTTCCTTTTCGAAATTTAGGTTTGATCTCTTCTAGGTGAATTTTGTTCTTTGAATTTTTGGGTGATTTAGAATTAGCATTTGATTTATGAATTTGATTTTCGGTTAAAAAAACATCGATTTTTGGGTGACTATTGAACTTTAAGGGTATACCGGAAAGCGATAATGTTGAAAACGGCCCTGAATTTGTGCAAGGATGAGTTTTAGGAGACAAAACCATTACCTGAATTGCATTTGCATTGATAAATTTGTGTGAGGAAGAATTTCGATTTTTGGGCGAATACTATCAATTTCTCTATAAACTATATTCTCTAATCGGAAACTGAAAATTATCAAACACAAGGTACATTATTTTGTTATCTGATGCTATTTCCATATCTCATCTATAAGCCAACAAATTTTCAAGGTTTAGAATGTTTATTGTCTTAGTTTTTGCAAACAACCACTGAAGAGAGAGTCCCATGGGATAATTGATTAATAGTTTACCGTTGTTTCCCCCTTATTTTTTTAGTTTTTTATATTTTAAAATATAAACTAACATAAAATCTACTAAGTGATGGTTGAGTTAAAAATTGGGCAGGATCAAACCGAAACTTCGAGGTACTACCAGAAAAATAAAACTTCGTGGTCAGAAATAAAAAAAGGCGAAACTTCGTGGACACCAAATGGAATATTCCAAAAATTTATCTAAATTAATTATATATATATAATAGGGTGTGGTTCCCATGAGAACGCCCCTAACGTGAGAACATGAGAACAATCGTACACCGTTAGATGGTGAGTATTAAGGGTTGAGATTTAGAGTAGATTTCATAATTAATAATAACTACGAATAATAATAATTAGGAATCCAACAATAACTACGAATAATTCACTCAACCAACAATAACTACGAATAATACATTAAACGATATAACACCTTCGTAACAAAACTAATAATAATTACGAATTTGTTCTCATGTTCTCACGTTAGGGGGTGTTCTCATAGGATCTATACTCTCTCTCTCTATATATATATATAGATAGAGGGTGTGGTTCCCATGAGAACACCCCTAATGTGTATACATGAGAACAATCTTAGACCGTCGGATGGTGAGTATTAAGGGTCGAGATTTAGTGTAGATATCATAATTAATAATAATTATAAATAATAATAATTATGAATAACCACAATAACTACGAATAATTCACTCAACCAACAATAACTACGAATAATACATTAAACTAGGGGTGGGCATAAATCCCGCTTAATCCCGTCCCGTCCCGCATCCCGTCCCGATCCCGTCCCGATCCCGGCGGGATTTGAAAAAAAAAATGTCTATCCCGTCCCGTCTCGTCCCGCAAAAAATTTGCGGGACGGGACGCGGGACGAAGACTTCCCATCCCGCTTAATCCCGTCCCGTCCCGCATATATATATAAATAATATTTTTATATTTTTATAAATATTATATAGATAATCAATATACATAAATTATAATTTTTTTAAAAAAATTTTATTTTTAAAATTATTAAATTGATGATTTTCATCATTCATTCACTCATTCTCTACTACTCATTCGGTTGGATCTAAAATATTAGAGTTTCTGATCTCCCTTGATTTAGTCTGTTTGCCGCCTTGCTCTGGTCCGTTCCATCGACACCCTTGCTCTAGTCGGTTTCATCGTCCTTGTATTTGTGGATTACCACAATTGTAATCGATAGTTAAATAAATATAATTTTCATTAAATTATCTGTTGTTATTTTTTGAATGTGAGTCGGTAAAACACTTTGATGTAACTTGAATTTGTTTTCAATGTATAAACTACTAATGTAGGCGTCATGAATCGATAATTCGGTATCGAGTTTTTTTTCCGATCATTTATGTCTTTAAACACGAGAGAAAACAAGTATACATATTAAATATAATCGGTGCGTAGTTTTCGCGGGATTTGTCCCGTCCCGTCCCGTCCCGTCCCGTCCCGTCCCACATGGGACAAGGCCCGCGCGGGACGAAGAAAAAATGTCTTAAATCCCGTCCCGTCCCGTCCCGCAAATAATTTGCGGGACGGGACGCGGGACGACCCCTATCCCGTCCCGTCCCGTCCCATGCCCACCCCTACATTAAACGATATGACACATTCGTAACAAAACTAATAATAATTACGAATCTGTTCTCATGTATACACGTTAGGGGTGTTCTCATATGATATACACTATATATATATATATATATATATATATATATATATATATATATATATAAAATTTACTTTTTTTAGATTTTCCTTTTCAAATCTAATGGAAGGAAGACATATTGTAGGATAAAAAGAGAATGTGCAAGTGTATGAATGGATTTTGAATGTCTCGGCCGACCATAATACTAATCAACAACATATATGACTTTCTGATGATCCTTTTTGCTATGCCCAACTTTGTCAACAATCTAGTTCAACTAACCATGCAAACGTGTCCACCTTACCACTTATTAATCAATTTCTTTGCACTATTATAAGTAAACATGCAATACCAATGCTGCACTGTTTTTGCCTAAATGGGATACTCCAATATGGTTTCAAACAAGCCCAACTTTTGCTCATTTGGAGTTCTAAAACATGCCCTATTGTTGCCTGTGGCATTTTTGTATGCTGGGTTCCTATTCGGTACAGCCAATTCGCAACTTCAGATCGGAACTCGGTTGCTAGCGAGTGACAACAAGGCGTGGCTCTCGGGAAACGGAACATTCCAGTTCGGGTTTACTGAGGTGGACTCAGATGACCGGTTGCTGTTGGGGATTTGGTATGCAAATACTCCTGGAGATAGGGTTGTGGTCTGGTCAGCTAACAGGTAAGAGGTTATATTTCTCTATTTTCATATATATACATATTGATTTCGGTAAGGAGGCTCCTTGTAGAGGAGTAACGAGAAATTTTATTCATTTTGATACTATATATACTATGAGTTCATTTTTTAGGAAAAACTACAAAAACTGAACTCGGTTGTATACAAAAAGCAACAAAATTTTCTCCTCAACTCCTCTCCACAGTGAGCCTCCTCACACGAGTCAACCCTATGTATATGGGTGGACAAAAAAAAGCTCATATTTGGTTATGATATATGCTAAAATTTCTCTTTTTCTAAAGAAAAATCTTCATAAAATTACTTTTTTTTGTGTTGCTATTCATATACTAAATTCTACCAAATAAAGATATCAGATATCAATATTATATCTATATTATATCTTGATATCGATATCTGATAAGCCCTTAGTGTATACCATTTTTCCAAAATAGTAATGAAAGTGGATTACGTAGGATTTTTTAAAAGTTGAACATGGTAAGTAAAAGCTGAACGACGTGTAGAGAAGTTAGAAAGAGATAGCAAAAACCCTGAATTCCACTTATCATCACTCTTTCTAGCCTTCACCAAATTCTTTGCAGGTTTATATCCATCTAACCCTAACAAAAACCCAACCAATCCCACTCTATTTCACTTCACAGAAACACTCCGGTGGGCAAAGAAGCAGCCGTCCAATTCGACGCCAGCGGAAACCTCATCCTCCTTGCAAGCCTCAACTCAACCTCCCACCCAATATGGTCAACCAACACCACTGGAGCCGACACTGCCGTCCTCGAAGACACTGGCAATCTAATCCTATACAGCTCCGACAACCCCCGTCGTCGCTTATGGGAATCCTTCTCACACCCATCCGACACTCTTCTCCCTGGACAAACCCTCGGCGCTGGAGTTGAGCTGGTGTCCAGAAACTCCGGTGCAGGCTACTACACCCTCAAGATGCTGCAGCAGCCGACGTCACTCAGCCTTGCTCTTAGCTATAACATCCCTGATCCGTATGGAGCTGATACGTACTCGAATTATTCGTATTGGGATGGGCCCGAGATTTCGAATGTCACTGGTGATGTTGTGGCTGTGTTGGATGATGAGGGCAGCTTTGGGATTGTGTATGGTGACTCGTCTAGCGGCGCGGTTTATGTGTATAAGAATAATAGGGATGATCGGGGATTGTCTTCTGCCGCGAATCAGTCTAGTGGATCCGATGTTCTTCGTAGGTTGGTCCTTGAAAACAATGGAAATCTGCGGTTATACAGGTAACTATTCTCTGCACTGATGTAATTATCTAATTCATATATCAAACTGGGGTTGATAAATGACCATGTTACAGGTATGACAACAATACAAGCCAATGGGTATCCGAGTGGGCTGCCGTCTCCGACCCCTGCGACATAGCAGGCATCTGTGGGAACGGTGTATGCAGTCTGGACCGGACCAAAACCGAAGCCACTTGTACCTGCTTGCCCGGAACCACCAGGGTTTCAGGTGACACCAATGACCGCTGCATCGAAAACTCAACCTTAACAGGAAAATGCAATGCCAACCATCAAAACCTCACGTCTAAGTTCAAGATATCCATGGTACAACAAACCAACTACTACTTCTCCGGCGACTCCATTATTGCCAACTACTCGGAAATATCCAATGTTTCCGGGTGTGGGGACGCCTGCCTCTCGGAGTGTGATTGTGTTGCCTCGGTTTATGGGCTGAGCGAGGAGAAGCCATACTGTTGGGTGCTTCGGAGTTTGGATTTTGGTGGGTTTCAGGACCCTAGCTCGACACTTTTCGTCAAAGTTCAGTCAAATGGGACGAATGGGTTTTCGAAAGATGATTCCCATTCAAGATCCGAGGGGATCGACACGAATAAGGTGGTTGTGCTTCCCATTGTTCTTAGCATGGGGCTGCTAATAGCATTGCTTTGTCTTTTGCTGTACTATAATGTGCATAGGAAGAGCTACTTGAAGAAGGCCATGGAGAGCTCTCTTATATTTTCGGGAGCACCCATCAACTTCACCTTTCGAGATTTGCAAATCCGGACATCCTGCTTCTCGGAGCTTCTCGGAACCGGTAAGTACACTCAAGGACTGATAACATGCGTGAATTACCAACTATTCCTCTCCATAATCTAGGGTTGTGCTCTAATTTGTGCAGGAGGATTTGGAAGTGTTTACAAAGGAAACTTGAGAGATGGGACACCTATTGCAGTGAAGAAGCTGGGTAAGGTTTTGCCGCATGGAGAGAAGGAGTTCATCACCGAAGTTAACACAATCGGCTCCATGCACCATATGAACTTGGTTCGCCTTTGTGGATATTGTTCTGAAGGCCAACATAGGCTTCTAGTTTACGAGTTCATGAAAAACGGGTCGTTGGACAAATGGATATTCCCATCAAACTACAACCGGGAGAACTTCCTAGACTGGCCAACGCGATACAAGATCGCGTTGGGTACAGCACAGGGCATAGCATATTTCCACGAGCAGTGTAGGAATCGGATCATCCACTGTGACATCAAACCCGAGAATATCCTTTTGGATGAGAACTTTTGTCCAAAGGTTTCGGACTTCGGGCTGGCGAAGCTGATGGGGAGAGAGCACTCCCATGTGGTGACCATGGTGAGGGGCACCAGAGGGTATTTGGCCCCTGAATGGATCAGCAATCGCCCCATAACTGTCAAGGCAGATGTCTACAGTTATGGAATGCTTTTGCTGGAAATTGTCGGCGGCCGAAGGAACCTTGACATGTCTTATGATGCTGAGGATTTTTTCTTTCCTGGTTGGGCCTTCAAGGTACTTAAAAAACTTCCCTGCAGGTCATCATATTTTTCTTCTTTTTTTTAAAAATATAATAACATACTAAGATTCTATACGAAATCTAGGTGTTAGGTCACCACTCATACAAGTTGTAATAAATTTCAAGCTAGAGTTATTTTTCAGTGAGATTATTTTGAATTTCATGTTGAAAATATAACTCATCTAAGAATATTGGGTGATCTATATTTTGGCACTTGTATTATTTTGGTATATTCTCTTTAATTTAGCAAGTCTGGTCTAACTAGATCTCATCTGGCTATACTCAGGAGCTAACTAGTGGGGAAGCAATAAAGGTTGCAGACAAGAGATTACAAGGGATGGTAGAAGAAGAAGAAGTTGTAAGAGCCTTACAAGTTGCCTTTTGGTGCATCCAAGATGATGTTTCGAGCAGGCCTTCCATGGGTGAGGTGGTGAAGATGCTTGAAGGATCGCTCGACGTCGACACTCCGTCTATACCTCAGACAGTTGCAGAGTTGATTGAAGAAGGTTTAGAACAAGTGTACAGAGCCATGAGAAGAGAGTTCAGTCACTATAGCTCTTTTACTCTCAACACCAATGCCACTTCTCGTGCTACTTGTAGTAATTCTACCATGTCGCCTCGTTGATTGACCTGCAACAGTGTTTTGGTAACCTATGCCTTTGTTTTGGGCCAAGTTTTATGCTGTTGAAAATTGGTGATGGCACAAGAAAGATTGGCTTGTATATAGTTTCAATCTGTTAGATTGTTAGTTGTACTTGTAATCTTGTATCATATATTCTGTCCATCATTTCAAGAAAAAAACAATATTCTTTTTAAGGGCATTTCTTTTATTAAATATTGAACTGTTGGATCTTTCAGTCGCTTATAATGAAGCAACCTGGTTAGAGTACTCCTCAATCCAACAATAAGGCAAACCCAGATGACTCGGAAGTAAAAATAAATTAAAATGGCTTGATCCACTAGTATTTTGTAATAGTATCTACTTTATTGTTATGTTTCTAAAGGGTAAGTTGAAACAAATGAGCATAATCATAATTATCATAACTACTAAGGAGCTCAACCATGTAAGAAAGAAAGAAAAAAAATTCAATACAAAAGAATCTACCTTAGAAACCATAAGTGCTGATCAACTTGGCGTACGCAGCAAGAAATTTGAAGCCACGATGCTTCAAAGATTCTTCATGAATCTCAAGGAATTGTCCATGATAAGAAATTTCCCAGACCAGATTATATTCAACCCATCCTACATGACTAGTCCCCCATCAATGGTGAAAACCTGCATTAGAGAAAAAGTTTAATTCTACTTTTTCTTGTTTAAATGGTGGCTAGCTGAGGAATAGGAAGTGTTCATAAGGAAACTAGGGCAGTACCTGGCCAGTGATATAGCTGGCAGCGGGGTTGAGAGCCAGAAACTCTACTAGTCCGGCAACTTCTTCTGGTTGTCCATATCGCCCTGTAATTATTTTTTAGCTTCGGGTTAGTGATTACGGAAACCTAAACTAGCCTATAAATAATACTAGTTTACACGGGAGGCATTGCTGGCTATTGATTAAAGTGATTATATGTTTTGCCACCAAGTGAGCAAGATTTTGATGACTAACCTAAAGGAATGTTCTCGAGAATTTTCTTCTCAATGTCTGCTCCGAGCTTGGAAGTCATGTCAGATGCAATAAACCCTGGGGCAATAGCATTGACCTACAAAGGTTACCCCGCTCAGTTAGTTGCATGTATTGATCAGAAAGGCATAATGGAGAAAAACAACAAGCATACATTGATATTCCTGCTTGCGTATTCCTTTGCAACGGATTTAGTCAAACCAATAACACCAGCTTTTGCAGCACTGTAATTGGCTTGCCCAGCATTGCCCATCAGTCCAACAACTGAAGCTACATTTACAATCCTTCCCTGCCAAAATGAACAAAATTAAGTTTTCTAAGAAAGCAATTACTTCCACAAAAGGAGGAAATAGTTCTAAATTGAGAGGCTTTTGAGACATACATTGAGTCCAATAAAAACGAAAAAAGGAATAGTCAATAAAGTCCAACAAAAAAAGAAAAAGAATAGTAAATAAACAAAAAATGGGCATGGAAGAATAAACATTTAGAACTCCTAGGAGTATAGTCTTAAATCCCAATCAAAGTAGAAAGATTGGTGTTCACGTGTGCAGACCCTGCTCAGATGGCGGCAAATAGGCCTTATTACATGTTATGATTTCAATATGTACCTTAACAAGAAGAAATATACGATATTACCTTTCTCTTTTTCATCATTATTTTGGCTGCAGCCTGTACCAAGAAAGCTAATATTAGCAAGAATCTAGATTGTGTAGGAAATAAATATCACCGATAAGCATTTCCATCCCCATACCTGAGTGCACAGAAACACCCCAGTGAGATTCAAATCAATAACTTCTTGCCATTGTGACTTCTTCATTCTCATCAACAAGCCATCTCGTGTGATGCCTGAAAGTGCAGTGTAACTTAGTGGAAGAAAAATGCAGTGTAGTTAACTTAGTGGAAGAAAAACTTTAGTCTTTGAAGAAAAAGAAAGAAAAGACACAACATCACATCCATCTCTAACCTGCATTGTTTACTAGTATATCTATCGTGCCCCATGCATCCACTACCTGCATAAAGAAGAAAATACAGCCTTACAGCAAAAGAGGCCATAACAAGAGAACATCATTTCTGTGGAAGATCGTGGAACTCACAGTTTTAATCATAGACTCTACATCCTCCTCTTTTGACATATCACCCCCAAATGTAAGAGCTTTGCCGCCATTAGCCTCAATCTGCAAGATAAAGGTAAATACCATTAGATGATGACACACTACTTCACAAGAAAAAGAAGTATCAAATATGCAAAGCTGACAAAAGGAAAACAAGAAACATAGGTTATCCACTGATATTAAGCATGCATTAAGAATATTGAGCATAATATAGATGACAAAGAATCAAGCTACGATTTGCATCAATACCAAGCTCTCAAAAGTAAACAGAGAATACTAGATTTTTCGACATAAGCTGCTCCAAATACAATGTGTCCAATGTAGTGACTGAAAGGCACGTGCATTAATTTAGGAGGCAAAACGTTTTATATGGTTGTACTTTTGCAGCAAAAATTTCACAATGAAATAATAAAATTACCCATAAAAAAGGTAACGACCTCTTTAGATACTTCTTCTGCCTCTTTTGATGATCTTGCATAATTTACGAGGACCTACATCAAAACAGAATATACATAACATTTATCTCTCATCATATATAAGTCAAGCAGTTCCCACTGGGAAATTCAGGACTGTAATAATAATGGATATCTATGCATCAAAAGTGTACAGCCCAGTCCTTGACATTCCTATATATATACAAACTCCTAATGTTCAGTCATCAACACAACTCACTAAATGCAAAGTTTGGAGGATACCTTGCAACCAGATTTTCCAAAAGCCAAAGCAATTGCTTTACCAATTCCTCTGGATGCTCCTGTCACAACCACCACTGGAGCTTCGACATTGTTTGACACATCCACAATCGCTTGCTCTACAATAGCAACCTGAGTTTTAACACCTTCATAACCAAAAATGCAACAAGATGAGGGGAAGAGTCATGGGAATCACCGAATTCCTTTGTTACATCTTCGATTGTTATGGATAAACTTCCTTTCTCATCACCAACACGAGAATCATAAAATTACCGCAAATTTTGGAGCTAAATTATGCGATAGCACAGATATCACATCACATTACACAAAAAATGTATTACCTAATCGACCACCAAATCAACAAAATAGGGCACAAATGACCAAAACAGAAACTCAAATGACACAAGCAAAGCATAAGTGAAATCGATATGTTGTCGGAATTACCGGAAGAACTGGAGAAAGCGAAGGGGTTGGTGTGGAAGTGCTTCTGAGTGAGCACTGTGAGCTTGTGGGGAGCCGATCTGATTGCAGTTGAATAAGAAGAAGAAGAAAGAGAGGAGAGAAGGCCGGAATGTGAGATCCGACAAGCAGTAGGACCTCCGGTGGATGCAAATTTGAGGTGGCCGACGATGGAGGCAGAGACTGAGGCCATAGAGGAGAGTCTCCGGAGACGGTTGGCCGATGAGAGAAAGGAAGTAGTAGTGGAGGAAAAGAGAGTGAGAGTCGCCAGTAAGAAGCGGTAGAAAGAAAAAGATAAACAGGATTACACGAATTTTTTTGAAATTTAAAAGCATGCGAGATTTAATATAGATTTTTAAAAGTTTATATAAATTTTTTTTGATATTCAATTAAAATTTTAAATTTTTTAAAATTTTTTTATGTTATTTACAAGTTTGTTGATTTTAAAATAATCTATCATTTCATTGATTTTGTAGCACTTTCTTATTACTTTTATAAATACTTAAATGTTAATGAATAGTTCTCCCAACATATAAGATTTTGTAGGACTTTCTTATTATTTTTATAAATACCTAGAATTGCTTGTTCTTTATAATTGCTAGTTTACTGATTTACCTTCCCTCCTCCAATTTTCCACCATTTTCTCCCTTCAACATTCGATCTCATCAATCTCGAATATAATCCAAGGTTGTCAAAATATAAAAGAAAGAGATTTTAAATAAACTCAAAATTGATACGCTCAGAAATTGAACGAGCAAAAGTCAAGTCAACGACGACATCTCTCTGTTTTGAGAAACCCGCCTGGTAGTGGCCGTCTTTCCCGTTTCTTCGAGATTTTGGGCATGTATTAATCCGACAAAATCTGACAGAATCTGTATTAACTCTATACAGAATTAATATATCTCACAAAATCAGCAAATTATATGAATTATTAAAATCAGTCAAAATCTTTAAAAATTTAGATTGAATACACCCCCGAAGTATCGGACATTAAAAGTTCTTCGTATTCCAAGATTTGCTCCAAGATTCTGCGTGAACGAGCGGAACCTCTTTTCCTTCTATCACGCTGTAAGAGCGGAACCTTTTTTCCTTCTCTTGTTTTTCAACACGTCTTCCTTTTCTCCTTCTTCTGCGTGAATCTCTCATTCACGCTAGTCGGTTGTTGTGGTGGGTTTGTTTATATGATCATTATGTGGTTGGCTGGTAACATTGTCTGGCTGTTTTGTGATTTCTGGGTGGCTGAGGCCCCCAGTTGACGGGTTGTGGTAAGCTTGGTGTGCCATGGCACATAAGAAGAAACCTCACCCAGATTCGAAGGTTGGGGACGGTGGTGGTAGCTCTGGAGCAGAGTCGACAAGATTAGTTGCCTCATTGGACAAAGGTACTAAAGCAGGAGAGGATTGCTGCAATCAAGATTCGGTTGAGTCTTCTCATACTAGCCAAGAAAATCAAGAAGATAGGGCACAATGGTTCAAGAACACCTCTAACGCTTCGCAACACACAAGTGTCTCATCATGTGGTAATGTTGGGATGGTAGGGATTGGTACTGCAACAGGAAGAGTTGGCGTAGGAAAAGTTGCAGGCAAGCCATCGGCTCCCATCCAGGGTCCAAAAGTAAATCTTACGGTGCCTCAAATAAAGGGCACATCCGCTTCATTCCAGGTGGTGGTGCAAGTGACAAAGGGGATGTACGCTTGGAGAAAGTGGTTGCGCCGACACAAAGGGTAGCGAAGGGGATGTCCGATTTGCGATCGGAAAGTCAAGAAAGGATTGAACCTGATGTCCAGACTGCCTCTGCGTCTAGTAGTCTAGGGGCGTACACCATGACATCTCTTCAGCGAAGGACCATAATAAAGATTAAACACAACAAGACAAAATGTTGGGCATGTTTGTGGGTGTGGGTGATGAGATGCTTGAGGTTATTGTGGATGGGAATAATGTCTTCTCAAATGGGGACAATGATGATGATAATGTTACAAAGGGGGCTGGTGAAGAGATGGTAGCTAGCTAGTCTGCCTCAGAGTTTCCATCATCGGGTAATGCCACATATAATGATGAATTGTAAAAAGCATGGAAGGGTAACTCTTCTAGGTTATTCATGAACTCTGGACTGGGTGGGAGGTTAGAGTACACACCACCAACGTCGACTAGAGTGGCTATCAAATGCTCAGAGGGGATGCCTAAGAGTCATGTATGGGGTAGTACGTTGCTTGGGCAATACGTCGGTTTCTACCCGGGTTCTTTTTCATTAACAATGTTATGAAAGCATGGAAAGTAAAGGTTAAGTTCCGTATGGAGGCTGGGTGGATGATCTTCAATTTTCTGAATGATGAGGATAGGGATAGAGTCTTACGAGGGGGCCCTTATGTTTGCTCCAAACGGTGTGTGCAAGCTTTAAATTTATAACCCTAGATGTAAGCTTAAAATAAGGATGCGAACCCGCAGTGTACGGGTCAATCGTAGTAAAAAGCAAGGAATTCCAGGGGTCGATCACAGGGACTTAGTGAAACAAAGTCCAATTACGGTATGCTTATGTAAATACTAACCACAAGAGGTGATCAAAACAATCAAAGATGATATAGAAGTCAATAAAGGAAACATGCAATTCTAGGGATTAAAGCATCTAGTTGTGGTTCTAACTCAAGATCTAAAGATAAGCGGACAAAGCTGAGATTTTTTGCATGGGGAAGGTGTTACTAAAGTGGAGTAGATCACCGGGTAAGTCTCACTACACACTAATCCAAAACCGTAACTCCTATTACCGGGTAAGTCTCAAGGAATCAAGGTAAAGAACTATAATATCAAACTAACACACCATCTAAGGGAATAAAATCAACCTTTACCGGGTAAGTCTCAGGCTAACTCACAAAGATGGGATGAAAGCACATTCAAACCCCAATAAAGGATAAACCTTTATTACCTACACTTATGATCTTAGGTAAACAAACTAAGGAATTACCGGGTAAGTCTCATCCTAGGCTTGCATTGAACCAGGAAAGGTGTAATAAGAATAGGATTTGGCAAACTCTAACACTTAACTCTCAGTTTAGGATCAGATAAGTCACCTCGGTCAGAAGAATTCCACCCCGGCCGAGATGTTCATCGACTGAACGAGATGCTTAGGGTTAAGGTTAAAGACTCGAAATTTCAGGGTCCTACTGGAATCTAAGATTATTCTATCATTGTTTTTCCCACAACCTTCAGCCAATCACCCTAGAATCACACAAAGAGATTAGCCACTCATCATCATGAAAGTATTAATCAAGTATATGGGAAGAAGGTGAATATTTGAACAAGAAGAATTTAATGAAAAGACTTCAATAACTGAATCAAATATCACAACAAAAGCGTTCCTAGGATAGAAATCCAACAAGAATGACAATAAGGAAGAGAATCTAAGGTGATCTTACAAGAAAACCTTCAAAAAGCTATAAAAGCTACAATCTTCCTTCTTCAACCTTCAAAAAGGTTCTTCAAATCTCCCAACTGGAGTATGGCTGCTGCGTGCTATAAACACGATCTTGCGCTGATAGCAGATGTCGGATTTGTAGGAAATCCGACCCTTTTTATAGGAAAATTACTCTCCTAAGATAAGATATCTTGAAAAAAATCTCTTCCCATAAAAATAGGTAAAATATATGATCTAGTATATCTTCTTCCTTCCAGGAGCCAAGCCCAAAAATATAAGATCTCTTTCCAAAGATAAAAGATCTCAGCCAAGAATAAAATATTCTCGCCGCGTTCCAGGTGTTCGCCTCGGTCGAGTCGACTTCTCTGGATCACCTCGGTCGAGGTGAATCTGTGGTCAACCGAGGTGAGTCATAATTGAATGTGAAATCTCTCAAATCTGGTCCAAAGTGAATCCTAAATCCATGGCTATGCTTCCTGGATGGTTCCTTATGTTCCTGAATGTAGCTCCAATGACTCCATAGCTCCTTTTGCTCCTTTTTGATGCAAAGCGTGCCATTTTATCTACGATTACAACAAAACTAGGTGTAGACCTCGATTCCCGCAAAGGTAGATGAAATGGTAATATAATCACATATTATACATACAAACATGCAGATTATTGAAGATAAAACGTCCAAACAAACCCCAAAATATAGACTATAATTCATGCTATCAAAATACCCCATACTTAGTCCTTGCTTGTCCCCAAGCAAGTTCCGCATATAAAAGAAACAAGATAGAATGGATTATAAGTCAATAAGATCAATGAAAAGTCTTTCAAAAACATTTTTATGGTGTGCTACAATCATAGATCACTCTAAGAGAATACTTCATGGAATTTAAAATCAATGTATGATCAAAACATTTTATAAATATAAGAAAGTTGTTCATCTTTGCATAAAATCATAGAATGCATAATAAGTCATAATTATCGAAATTAATCATGTATAATCCAATTTAAACCGCTAAGTCAATCAACAAGCTCGAGGTCTCAAGGGCTTCCCAAAAGAAAGATCAAGAAACGTGTAGGGTAGGGATGTATGTAAGGTAATGTGGTGCTAGAATCCGGGAAAAGGATATACTTCACTTTCACTTTGACTTTCAACATCTTCCACCAATAAGCTTTGCTTATTTCACACTTTTTCTTTTTACTTTACTTTTTGGGATGCGTGGACAGAGGTGCACAATAACCGAAGCCTAAAAAATCAGCAATCATCAATTTCTTGAGATGCATCAAACCCTTGATGCACATACCATGACCCGTTAGGAATATCGCTCAATCCGACTTTGGCAAGACACAAACACCCGGCTATGTGAATGGTGCCGAGTTACTCATCATCATGATTGACTTCCCCAAACCTATTATTACTTTCTAACACTTTCACTTCCAGCCCACTTCTCAACTTTTACTTCACTTGCTTTCATCACTTCGCTTGCTTCCAAATTTCCGGATAGGTAAAGGGAGGCAAAATGTATATGAGGGGTTAAGCATGATCAAGAAGAAGAAGAGAGAAGAATGAATTGTCTTGGTCTTTCCAGGAAGAAAGTGAGAGAACTCATAATGTGGTGTCAACCTTCAAATCCAACATAATTTAGATAAAAACAAAGTATTAAACATGCCAATAATTTCAAACAAAGCATTTAGCAACTTAAACATATTATAAAACCTTTCAAACACATAAAGAATTTAAACCCGGTCAGTAAACAAGATCTTCACTGAGATCATATCCAGTTAAGAAGCACAAAAACCGTTTTCGAAAACTCTCAGTTAACCCACCTCGGTCGAGGTGTTTTTAGGTCAACCGAGGTGACACATCTCGTTCGGCCAGAACTCCACCGGTCGAGGTCAAATTTTTTTTTATTTTTTTTTAAAACCAGTTTTCTTTCAGTTTCGACGTTTTTCTCAATCAAATAACCTGTAAGTATGCATGCAATCTCAGATAAACACCTAGATGCAAAAGTGAAGCATAAATATAAATATCCGGTCAAATAGAGTCATACATCAAATGAATGTCAAGTAATACACAAATACCCCATACTTGGGACACACTGTCCCAGTGGGTCGAAATAAGTCTAAGGAAAAAAGTACTCACCGGATAATAAGCTGAACTACATAAAAATAAGAAAGAAAATCCTGCAGCCCTCAATAATCCTGATCCGGTGGTGGTGGTGGTGGTGGCACATACGGATACTGGGATGGGTCAAATGGATAACCCATAGTCTGCTGAAACTGGATCTCCATCATCCTGCGCTGATAATGCTGTCCCTCTAGCATCTGATGAGTCCAACTGTCGATCTGTCGGTGCTGGGCAGCAAATCTCTCATGTTCACAGTAAGGGCAACATAAGAGTCGATCATCTGATCCGTCAGATCATCGATCCGACGGTGAGCCTCTGGATCTCTATGTCGGCGTGCTCTACGCCTAGCAGGTCTCAATGGTGATGCAGCAAGTGCAGGCTCAGCCTCAGTGTCATCGTCCAGATCTATGACCGGCGCACTGGGTCCAGCAGTATCCGTCCTTGTATCCATCGGGACTCCATCCTCCCTGTCATCAGCAATCTCCTCATCATCTACCTCCTCCTCAGCTGGGACAGCTGCTGCCTCTTTGTAATCCTCCATCAGTGGGGCCCAAGCGGTCTGCCAATAATGAGGGTCATAAACAGTAAACTGGGCAGACCACCTGATCCCCTGTGGTGCAGTCAGCTCCCATGGCATGGCCACGTACGGTGTAGTCAAACCTCGGGGAACCAGAATCCGCCGAGTGATCATCTCCTCCAGCCCAAGCGGCTTGGCAGCCACGTCAAGGAAGCGAGGTGCAATCACTGGATGGCCGGAAATACGGTCGTAATCGACCTGGTGTCGCTCATGGATCACCGGGCGATAGGGTCGGGAGGAAGAGGAAGAAGGGGAAGGTGAGGATCTATCCCTAAGGGCAAGGCGTCTGTCGGAACCCATTTTCAATTCTATCACTGTCAGGTCACCTCGGTCGACTGACAACTCTCAAGAATCACCTCGGCCGAGGCACAGAACGACTAGACCGAGGCGGAAAACTGGATTCTTTTCTTTAGAAAATTCAGTTCTTTTCCCCCAAAATCACTACAACTGCTTCCTATGAGGTACTTAATCCTTTTCTCAGCAAATGCAAGGGCAACCAAAGCCCAAATCGAAGCGAAATCAGCGAGATAGGGTTTCGGTTTTGTTTTACCTCGTTCGGCCGAATCGTTTCGATTTTCTTGCAGATCGACGATGCACTGGGATCCTCTACGATTTAATTGTAGTTTGGAAGCGAAAATCTTTGAAAATGAGAGAGATTCGAAGGAGCGAGGTGGAAACTGTCGCCGCGGTCGAGGAGGGTTGGGTAAAGTGAGGAGAGAGAAATCTTCAGCCCTTTTTATACCCTTTTCTGGAACTGCTGTCACCTTGGTCGAGATGGTCTCGACTGGACCGAGGTGGTACGGACCGAGGTGGTTCTTCAGAAACCCTAGTCGCCTCGGTTGCTCAAGAATCATCTCGGTCGAGGTGCTCTGATGGCAACCGAGATGCCTCAGTCAAACTTCGTCCTCTCAAATTCTCGATCTTCTGTCCTTCCAGTTATGCTCCTTCCTTAGATGTCTCCTGTTATCTGTCTAGGATGCCAAAAACAAAACAAAGCAATGCAGAAGCAAAAACTATCTAGACTAGACTAGAAAAAGGGAAAAGAAAACAATACCTTGGGTTGCCTCCCAAGAAGCGCTTGGTTTAAGGTCGCTAGCTGGACCATGATGCGTCTCAAACGAGGTATATTGGTGCAACCTCCTCAACCGGAGTTTCCGGTTTGTACTTCTTAAGTCTATGACCGTTGACCTTGAAGCTTCCGCTCGTTTCACCCCATATCTCAACTGCACCATGAGGAAAAACATGTTTCACAACATAAGGTCCGGTCCATCTAGATTTTAACTTACTTGGAAAGAGGCGGAGACGGGAGTTGAAGAGTAGAACTAAGTCTCCCTCGTTAAGCTCCTTTGGGACGATACGCTTGTCATGCCATCTCTTCGTCCTCTCCTTATAGATTTTGGCATTCTCATAAGCGTTCAAATGCACCTCTTCCAGCTCGTTGATTTCCAATAGCCGCTTCTCGCCGGCCTCCTTAATGTCGAAGTTCAACCATTTGATCGCCCAATATGCTTTGTGTTCTAATTCAACGGGCAAATAGCAAGACTTCCCATATACCAAATTATAAGGGGTGGTACCTATGGGAGTCTTAAATGCGGTCCTGTACGCCCAAAGAGCATCGTCCAATTTCATGGACCAATCCTTCCTCGTCCTAGAGACGGTCTTCTCCAAAATTGCCTTGATTTCTCTATTCGAGATCTCGACCTGTCCACTAGTTTGAGGGTGATAAGGGGTTGATACCTTGTGGGTTACCCCATACTTCGATAGAAGTGCCTTGAACTTCCGGTTGATGAAATGCGTTCCTCCATCGCTGATGATGATGCGTGGAGTTCCAAACCGTGGAAAGATAGTTCTGTTTAAGAACTTCACAGCCACCTTGGCGTCGTTAGTGGGAGAAGCAATGGCTTCAACCCATCTAAAGACGTAATCAACTACAAGAAGAATATAGAGGTTTCCTCCGGAGGATGGGAAAGGTCCCATGAAGTCTATCCCCCATACATCAAAGATTTCCACCTCTTGAATGTTATTAAGTGGCATCTCGTTCCTCCTTGATAAATTTCCTGTTCTTTGGCATGCATCACAAGAGACAACAAACGATTGCACATCCTTAAATAATGTAGGCCAAAAGAAACCAGAACGTAATACCTTAGCGCATGTTTTATCGGTGCTGGCATGTCCTCCACAAGGAAGTGAATGAAAATGCCGTATGACGCTATTAACTTTATCTTCCGGAATGCATCTTCGAAGCATCCCATCCGGCCCGCACTTGAATAGCAGCGGTTCATCCCAGTAGTAATGGCGTACTTCCTTGAAGAATCTCTTCTTTTGAGAGTACGTTAATCCGGGCGGTACTTCCTGGCAAACAAGATAATTCACAATGTCAGCATACCAAGGTCCTTTATTATCAGAAAGTTGGTGGATGGAATGTTCCACCAACTGAGGATGAATGTCAGAGAAAGGAGTAAGAAGTTTGTTATTCTCAGTAGTCTCAGTTGACATCATCTCGCCATCGACCTCGGTCGAGGCGCAGAGGCGTTGACCGAGATGTTCTTCAGTCGCCTCGCTCAGTCCAGAAGGTGTCTCGGTCGAGGTACTGCAACTGGAACCGAAACTGGAGATCTTCGTCTCCTAGGTTAGCTTCTCAGTTTTAGCTCCTGGATCCTCTTCCAGTGCTTTTAAGCTCCGTATATCTGCATCACAAGAAGCATCTATACCTTCCTCCATTAAACTGAAGCTAATAATGAGTGGATCGTTAGTAAGGATAGAGCTCACCAATTCTCTTGATTCTTCTTCATCGTAGATGTTGAAGATATCATCGCTCAGCTGCTCCCCTTTCATGGCTGCAAGTAATGCGAACTCCACCTCATCGCCGCCAATGTTGAATTTCAACTTGGCGTTCTTGCAATCCACGTTGCAACCCGAAGTTGCTAGAAATGGCCTCCCGAGAATAATAGGAACAAGATAATCTGCGGGAATGTCAAGCACAACAAAATCTATTGGTAAATAGAAGTTACCTAACTTGACCGGAACGTCCTCCAAGATGCCCACGGGATGGATGATGGAGCGATCCTCCATGTATAGTCGAATCTTGACCGGCTTGGGCTCTCCAAGTCCGATCTTCACACATAGCTCCAGCGGGATGATGCTCACGCTGGCTCCTAGATCACAAAGGGCTTCACAAGTAACATCCCCAACTTGAATGGGAATGCAAAATGAGCCGGGATCTCTCAATTTAGGTGGCATCTTCTCCTTCATGATTTGTATGAGCTCCGAGGATTTAGATGTCATCCTAACTTCACCAAAATCTTCCAGTTTCCTCTTCCTTGATAGGATCTCCTTCAAGAACTTCCCATAGGCGGGCATCCCTAGAATAGCATCAAGGAAAGGAATGTTAATGTGCAGTTTATTCATCAAGTCAAGGAACTTACCAAAGTGCGTGTCTAGATGTGCTCTGGTCCTTGACTGGGGGAATGGAAGTGGTGGTTTGTATGCAGGAGGTGGAACATAAACTTCAGTTTTCCCCTCCGCTTTCTGTGGCTCCACCTCGGTTGGCATCTCGGTCAAAGTGTTCTTCGACTACATCTGGACCGAGGTGGTCTTTGTCGGTACTGGCACCGACCGAGGCACTGGATCTGCAGTTTTCAGTCCACTCCTCGTAGTTATGGCCATGATCTGGCCCTTAGGGTTGCTTTCCGTCCTTGCTGGAAGCTTCCCTGGATCTCTTGGCGCTTTATTCGCCCTACTTGCAAGTTGTTGTTCAAAGGCTTTTTGGGCCTTCAAAAATGAAGTCATATAAGTCTCCATAGCATTGAGCTTGATCAAGATAGCCTCTAGAACTGCGTCTTTCTTTTCCGGCTAAGACGAACTTGATCCTTGCCCTTGGCTCTTTAATGGAGTAGAAGAAGAAGAAGGGGAAGAGAGGAAAGGATTAGAGGAATCGTTAGAGTTGGAGTTTGAATGATTGTTACCAGAATTTTGGTTGTTCGCCCTCCAATTGTTGCTATTGGATCCTCTATTGTTGTTGTTGTAATTGTTGTTCCGGGAACCGTTGTTGTTGTTACGGTATCCATTGTTGTTGTTCCTTTGTCCTTGCTCTTCCTTCTTGGTTTGAGCAACCAAGAGTTCCTTCAATTGCTTCACGTCATTCTTCAAAGACGTGAGTTGATTGTTGTTGGGCTGAGTTTCTTGGAAGTTAACTCTTTTAACTCCACCTTCAGCTCCTTGATGAGTGTACTTCTCCATATGCAAAGCTTGCTTCTCGATGAAGTCCCAAGCTTCGTCAATCGCCATGTCCATGAAGGTACCGGCGGAGAGTAGTTGGAGGTTGAACTGGGTGCTTCCGTCGAGTCCCTTGAAGTATATCTCCAATAACTCTAACTTTGGAATCCCATGATGTGGGCAATCCAAAAGAATGTCCTTGAACCGCTCCCATGACTTGGACAAGCTCTCTTTGTCCTTCATAATGAAAGCATTGATCTTCCCTCTCATTTCAGCGGTCTTTGAGGGGGGAAAGAATTTGGTCAAGAATTCCGTAGTCATCTCCTCCCATGTGCTAATTTTTCCTGGAGGAAGAGATTGATACCAAGTAAGAGCTCTATCTTTTAAAGAAAAGTAAAAAGGTCTTAGCTTATAGTTGTTATTTTCAATCCTTGAAGGTCTCAAGGTCTCCATCAAGATCTCATAGTTTTGAAGATGTTGATGTGGTGATTCCTTCTCTAACCCTCCGAATTGGCATTGGCGAATCATGGATAGAACTTGCGGTCGAAGTTCATAGTCATGGTCTGCTGGATCTCCTAGGTTAACTCCTGGACGCCTCAGTTGTTGATTAGGGTCCATCCGTTGACCTAGGGTTTGTGGGACTCCTGCAAGAAAAGCGTCCCGAACTGGCATCCGAGGTGGAAGTACCTCGGCCGGGGCATCAGGTACTGGGACCTGCCTCGGTCGAGGGTCAGCGACTGGGACCTGGATCGGTCAAGAATCTGGAACAGGATCTTCCCTCGGTCGAGGTAGAAACTGGTCTCGTAAAGCTGTCATGTCAGCTTTGATCGCTTCAGTCCTGGTGCGAGTTTCTTCTCTTTCCTGCCTCAATTCTTCCCTGCTGAGGCGTAGCAGCTCTAGCGCCTCTTTCAACTCGGCCTCAAGATCACGATTGTCTTGGTGGGCCATCTTCGCTTCTCTTAAGCGTCGTTTGTATGTCTTCTTTGGTTCGGGATCGTAAGGAACGATTTCCTTCCCAGTGCGGGTCCTTCGCATAAACCTAAGAAAGAACCTGCAAAAGTCACTCAAGTAGAGTGGTTAGTAGACACGGGGGCAAGTGCCCCAAGAGCAAACCGTAACCGGCTCGGTCTAGACCAAGTCCCCGGCAACGGCGCCAAAAACTTGTTCGCTCCAAACGGTGTGTGCAAGCTTTAAATTTATAACCCTAGACGTAAGCTTAAAACAAGGATGCGAACCCGCAGTGTACGGGTCAATCATAGTAAAAAGCAAGGAATTACAGAGGTCGATCACAGGGACTTAGTGAAACAAAGTCCAATTACGGTATGCTTATGTAAATACTAACCACAAGAGGTGATCAAAACAATCAAAGATGATATAGAAGTTAATAAAGGAAACATGCAATTCTAGGGATTAAAGCATCTAGTTGTGGTTCCAACTCAAGATCTAAAGATAAGCGGATAAAGCTGAGATTTTTTGCATGGGGAAGGTGTTACTAAAGTGGAGTAGATCACCGGGTAAGTCTCACTACACACTAATCCAAAACCGTAACTCCTATTACCGGGTAAGTCTCAAGGAATCAAGGTAAAGAACTATAATCTCAAACTAACACACCATCTAAGGGAATAAAATCAACCTTTACCGGGTAAGTCTCAGGCTAACTCACAAAGATGGGATGGAAGCACACTCAAACCCCAATAAAGGATAAACCTTTATTACCTACACTTATGATCTTAGGTAAACAAACTAAGGAATTACCGGATAAGTCTCATCCTAGGCTTGCATTGAACTAGGAAAGGTGTAATAAGAATAGGATTTGCCAAACTCTAACACTTAACTCTCAGTTTAGGATCAGATAAGTCACCTCGGTCAAAAGAATTCCACCCCGGCCGAGATGTTCATCGACTGAACGAGATGCTTAGGGTTAAGGTTAAAGAATCGAACTTTCAGGGTCCTACTGGAATCTAAGATATTCTATCATTGTTTTTCCCACAACCTTCAGCCAATCACCCTAGAATCACACAAAGAGATTAGCCACTCATCATCATGAAAGTATTAATCAAGTATATGGGAAGAAGGTGAATATTTGAACAAGAAGAATTTAATGAAAAGACTTCAATAACTGAATCAAATATTACAACAAAAGCGTTCCTTGGATAGAAATCCAACAAGAATGACAATAAGGAAGAGAATCTAAGGTGATCTTACAAGAAAACCTTCAAAAAGCTATAAAAGCTACAATCTTCCTTCTTCAACCTTCAAAAAGGTTCTTCAAATCTCCCAACTGGAGTATGGCTGCTGCGTGCTATAAACACGATCTTGCGCTGATAGCGGATGTCGGATTTGTGGAAAATCCGACCCTTTTTATAGGAATATTACTCTCCAAAGATAAGATATCTTAGAAAGATCTCTTCCCATAAAAATAGGTAAAATATATGATCTAGTATATCTTCTTCCTTCCAGGAGACAAGCCCAAAAATATTAGATCTCTTTCCAAAGATAAAAGATCTCAGCCAAGAATAAAATATTCTCGCCGCGTCCCAGGTGTTCGCCTCGGTCGAGTCGACTTCTCTGGATCACCTCGGTCGAGGTAAATCTGTGGTCAACCGAGGTGAGTCACAATTGAATGTGAAATCTCTCAAATCTGGTCCAAAGTGAATCCTAAATCCATGGCTATGCTTCCTGGATGGTTCCTTATGTTCCTGAATGTAGCTCCAATGACTCCATAGCTCCTTTTGCTCCTTTTTGATGCAAAGCGTGCCATTTTACCTACGATTACAACAAAACTAGGTGTAGACCTCGATTCCCACAAAGGTAGATGAAATGGTAATATAATCACATATTATACATACAAACATGCAGATTATTGAAGATAAAACGTCCAAACAAACCCCAAAATATAGACTATAATTCATGCTATCACCTTACTTCATCTTCAACCGACCATTGTTGTTCAAACATGTGCCGAACAAATTTGCTTTTAATAGGAAGGATGTTGCTATTATGCCCCTTCTGGTAAGAATCAGTGGCCTTCCTAATGAGTTTTGGACGCCTGTTATCCTTCGTAGGATAGGATCTTTGGCTGGTAAACCATTGTTCATGGATCACGTTACGGAAGACCGTAAGAGAGGGTCATATGCTAGGGTCCTTGTGGAAGTCAATTTTGCTAAGGATATTTTACGGGAAGTTTCGTTAGATTTTGATGATGGAGTCACGCTTGACTGTACGTTGTTATATGAAAACGAGCCATCTTATTATCAGAAATGCCTCCAGTTTGGGCACAAAGAGGTTAAGTGTTCTTTTAATGATCGGTCAAAGGAAGCGGGGGTTAGGCCGCCACAAGGAAACCGTCGGCAGGTTCCAAAGGAGGCACTATGGCTTCTAATATTGCTTCAACAAGTAGTACAAAAAGAAGTAGGATATATTGAGGGTAATGTGGGTAACAGAGGGACTAATACTGCACTAAAGGTGTTAGTTGTTAACGAACGTCCAAGTCGGGAGGTTACTAAGGCTAAGGAGGCTACTATTTAGGGTACTAGGGCTAAGTAGGCCACTGAAGGGGTCATTCTTATAGATGAGGATATAAGGAGGATTAAAGGGAAGGACAAGGTGATTGAGGGAGCTAGGGATGCTGGTCATGGAGGGGACGCATGGGTAGATGAGAACTTAAATGAGGATATGGATATTAATGAATCAAAGGATGGTAGTGATGAGGATTCTACAATTTGAAGACATTGATATTCCTTCTGAGGATTGGAGTGCTTCGAGTAATGATAATGATGCACATGAGGGTAGTGATGACGATAACATTGAGGATGTGTTCACCCCGGCTTTGTCCAACGCAAAAAGGCGTATCATTAGACGGCTTAATGCATCTGGAAAAGCAGGGAAAGAAGACGGTTGGTAAAGCTATCACTGGGGATGTAGACCGTCGAGTAACTCGCCTTGCGTCGTCTATTGTTGATGGCAATACCACGAAGCAAGCACGGATAAATGAGAAGACCACAAGTGCTCGTAATGTACCACCCTGAGCATTGCAACATGGAATGTTCAGGGGTTTAATCACCCTCGTAAACAAAATGGCATTAAAGCGTTGCTTCACGGGTTTAAGGTACGTTTATGTGCTATTTTAGAAACACGTATTAATGCATCTATTATTGATGTGCAGGTGATAATGAGGAGGAAATTCCCACAATGGCAGTACGTTCACAATTTTAAGGTGGATGTACGAATATCGTATGCTGGTTATGTGGGATCCAAGTCACATGGACGTTCAGATTGTTCGAGTTCATGTGCAGTATATCACATGTATGGTAAAATGTAAGGACACTGGAATTGTATTTGGTGTGTTCTTTGTACTAGGGGAGCATAAGGTTTCAACTAGGAGAGAAGCTTGGCAAGGATTAAGGGAGGCTATTGGTAACAATCGACAACCTTGGCTTGTTCTTGGCGACTTCAATAATGTTATTTATCATGATGAAAGGATTCATGGTAAGACGGTTAAGTTTTATGAGACAAGACCTTTGTATGAGGTGTGTCAAGATCTTGGTTTGGTCGATGTGCCGTATAACAGTGAGAGAAACTATACATGGACTAATGGTAGAATTTGGAGCAAGATAGACCGTATTATGGTTAATGGGGAGTGGATGAAGCAAGGGATTCATTGGCGGGCTACATTTGTTGATAGGTGGCAATACTCTGATCATAAACCTAGTGTTGCTCACCTTCAACGACAGGATTTTGGAATGAGAAGAAGTTTCAAAATTTTCAATATGTGTACGATGGGTATGTCATATTTTGGACTTGGTTAAGGAACGATGGGTATGTCATATTCGTGGGACATATCAGTACCGATTGTGTGCTTTGTTGAAAGTTATGAAAGGGCCGTTGCGTGGGTTGAATATATTACACTTTGGGCATATTTCTGAAAGAGTGAAGGAGTGATGTGGGACCATCTCCAATACAAGGACGAGTTAAACGCTCAAAGGCTAAAGCATTAAAGGAGAAGCCAATAACTCCTTCACTTTCACCTTCTTCAGATTTGAATATGGATGGAGCGATCACACGGTCAAGAGCCAAGACAATCCAAGATGAAGTTACGGATCTTCTCATGATATTTACCCTCAAGGAAACTCTCATCACTCTCAGGGTTCCTTAGTGACATTGCTAGCTGTTGTAGAAGAGTCAAACCACGACCAAGAAGATCCATCAAGCAAGGAAGAAGGATAAGAGCAAAGACGAGTTCTAGAGAGGAAAATCGACCGATTTCCCCAGGAAATTGACTGAATTTCCCAGGAAATCGACCGATTTTCCTGTAGGAAAATCGATTGATTTTCGTGGTCATTTTTCTTTCATTTGGAATGAGAGTTGCAAATGGTCCGGCCATGATCTTTTATTTTGTTGGCAACTTGTATAATTCCTTAATATCTCTCGGACTATCTTAGGGAATTATTCAGATTCTATTTTTTTTAGATTTTATATTTTATATCTTTTAAAAGATATGTTTTCTAGATTATCTTTTCAAAAGATATATTTTATAGATCATATCTTTTTAGTTTTTCCTACTTTTAGTAGGTTTAATCTTCCCTATTAATAGCCTTAGAGGGGGAGATTGTTTGTGTTCGCTCCAAATGGTGTGTGCAAGCTTTAAATTTATAACCCAAGATATATGCTCAAAACAAGGATGCGAACCCGCAGTGTACGGGTCAATCGTAGTAAAAGCAAGAATTCCGGGGTGTCGATCTCATGGACTTAGGTGAAACAAAACCAATATAGGTAATCAATATTGCAACTAACCACGAAAGCAATTAAAGCAATCAAAGATGATAATATAGTCAATTAAGGAAATATGCAAATTCTAGGGATTAAAGCATCTAGTTGTGGTTCCAACTCAAGATCTCAAGATAAGCGGACAAAGCTGAAGTTTTGCAAAGGGAAGGTGTTACTAAAGTGGAATAGATCACCGGGTAAGTCTCACTACTCACAATCCCAAACCAAAGAACCTATCACCGGGTAAGTCTCAAGGTACTAAGGAAAGGAATTATAATCTCAAACCAACAAACCAACTAAGGGAATAGAATCAACCTTTACCGGGTAAGTCTCAGGCTAACTCACAAAGATGGGATGAAGGCACACTCAAACCCCAATGAAGGATAAGCCTTTATTACCTACACTTATGATCATTGGTAAACAATCAAAGGAATTACCGGATAAGTCTCATCCTAGGCTTGCATTGAAGCAGGAAAGGTGTAATAAGAATAGGATTTGGCAAACTCTAACACTTAACTCTCAGTTTCTGTTCAGAAAGGGTCACCTCGGTCAGCCAAGTTCCACCCCGGCTGAGATGTTCATCGACTGAGCGAGATGTTCTAAGGTTAGGGATAAAGACTCGAGCTTTCAGGGTCCTACTGGAACTTAAGATTATTCTATCATCGTTTTTCCCACAACCTTCAACAAATCACCCTAGAATCACACAAAGAAATTAGCCACTCATCATCATGAAAGCAATAATCAAATATAAGGGAAGAGAATGAATATTTGAACACAAAAACCTTAAGAACAAGGCTTCAATAACTGAATCAAATATCAAACAAATAAGCGTTCCTTGGATCACAAATCCTACAAGACAATCAACAAGAAGGGAATCTAAGAAAGTCTTACAAAACCCTTCACAAAGCTATAACAAGCTATCAATCCTTCCTAGATTGATCTTCAATCTTCCTTCCTTCAGAACTCTGGAGAAAATCCCTTAATTGCTGGATGCTATCAGCCCTCTAAGCATGTATATGCATGGTTGAACTTGTGGAAAATCCAACCCTTTATATAGGAAAACTATCTTCCAAAGATAAAATATCTTAAAAAGATATTTTCCTAATAAAAATATATCTTATCCCCTAAAATAGATCTCCAAAATATATAATCTTCCTTCCAGAAATCCAGCCTAAAAATATAAGATTTCTCCTTCCAAAAATAAAAGATCTCAGCCAAGAATAAACGATCTCGCCGCGTCAGGGTATTCGCCTCGGCCGGGGTGCTCCTCAAGATCACCTCGGTCGAGATGGTACTGTAGCTGACCGAGGTGACTCTAAACTGAATGTGAAATCTCTCAAATCTGGTCCAAAGTGAATCTTTAATCTTTTTCCGTGCTTCCTGAGTTCTTTCTTAAGCTCCAGAATGTAGCTCCCATGATTCCCTTGCTTCTTAGCTCCATTTCGATCCAAAATGTGCCATTTTACCTACGATTACAACGAAACTTGGTGTAGACCTCGATTCCCGCAAAGGTAGATAAAACAACAATAAAATCACATAATATACATTCAAACATGCAGATTATTGAAGATAAAACGTCTAAACAGGTCCCAAAATATAGACTATAATTCATGTTATCAAAATACCCCATACTTGTCCCTTGCTTGTCCCCAATCAAGTTCCAAATCTAAAATACAAGATAGAATGGATTATAAGTCATAAAGATCAATGAAAAGTATTTCAAAACATTTTTGGTGGTGTGCTCCGCTCATAGATCACTCTAAGAGAATGCTTCATGGAATTTAAAATCAAAACATGCTCAAAACATTTTATAAATATAAGAAAGTTGTTCATCTTTGCATAAAATCATAGAATGCATAATAAATCATAATTATCGAAATTAATCATTTATAATCCAGTTTAAACCACCAAGTCAAAGCTCGAGGTCTCAAGGGCTTTCAAGAGAAGGTCAAGAAACGTGTGAGGATGGGATGTATATAGGGAATGTGGTGCTAGAATTTGGGAAAAGGATCTTTACTTCACTTCCTTTGAACTTCAACATCTTCCACCAATAAGCTTTGCTTATTTTTACTTTTTTACTTTTTGGGATGCATGGACAGAGGTGCACAATAACCGAAGCCTAGGAGATCAGCAATCATCAATTTCTCGAGATGCATCAAACCCTTGATGCACATACCATGACCCGTTAGGAATATCGCTCAATCCGACTTTGGCAAGACACAAACACCCGGCTATGTGAATGGTGTCGAGTTACTCATCATCATGATTGACTTCCCCAAACCTATTTTGTTTATTTCTAAAATTCCAGCCAACATCTCATCCTTTCCTTCACTTGCTTTTCACTTTTTGCTTCCAAATTCCCGGATAGGTAAAGGAAGGCAAATATGTATATGAGGGGCTAAAGCGTGATCAAGAAGAAGAAGAGAAGAGAATGAATTGCCTCAATCATCCCAGGAAGAAAGTGAGAGAACTCATCATGTGGTGTCAACCTTCAAATTCAACATAATTTGGATAAAAACAAAGTATTAAACATGCTAAAATTTTAAACAAAGCATTTAGCAACTTAAACATATCATAAAACCTTTCAAACATATAAAGATTTCAAAACCAATCTGCAAACAAAATCTTCACTGAGGTCATATCCAGATAAGAAGCACAAAAATCATTTCGAAAACTTTCTCAGTTAAACCACATCGGTCGAGATGTTCTAAGTCAACCGAGGTAAAGTACCTCGATCGGTCAGAATTACTTCGGTCGAGGTCATAATTTTTTTTTCTTAAACTAGTTTTTGACGTTTTTCTCAATCAAATAACTTGTATGCATGCATGTAGTCTCAGATAGGCACATAGAGCATAAGAAAATCATAAATATCCGAATCAAGTCATACATCAAATGTCAAATACATATCCGCATACCCCATACTTGGGACACATTGTCCCAATGGGTCAAATAAGTCTAAAGAACAGGGTACTCACCTGACATAAGCTGAGCTGCATAATAAATAAAGAAAGAAATCCTGCAAGCTCTAATCCCAATCCGGTGGTGGTGGTGGTGGTGGCACGTATGGGTACTGAGAAGGGTCAAACGGGTAGCCCATGACCTGCTGAAACTGAATCTCAGCCATCCTGCGCTGGTAGTGCTGGCTCTCCCGTATCTCCATCATCTCTAGGAATAAGGCGGCGTAGGAGTCTATCATCTGATTCGTTAGATCATCAATCCGGCGGTGAGCGACTGGATCCCTCTGCCTGCGTACTCTACACATGGCAGGACGTGCTGGTGCTGCAGCTGGGTCGTCCTCTGTCTCCTCGTTGTCTAGATCGACAACTGGTATACTAGTACCAGCTGTATCTATCCCTTAGGGTTGCTTTCCGTCCTTGCTGGAAGCTTCCCTGGATCTCTTGGCGCTTCATTCGCCTTGTTAAAGAATTGTTATTCTAAGGCCTTTTGTGCCTTTGAGAATGAAGTCATGGATGTCTCCATCGAGTTTAGTTTGATCAAGATGGCCTCCAACACTGGATCTTTCTTTTCTGGTTGGGACGAACTTGATCCTTGTTCTTGACTCTTCAACGGAGTAGAAGAAGAAGAAGAAGAAGAAGAGAGGAAAGGATTAGAAGAATTGTTTGAATTTGAGTTAGAGTAAGAGTTACCCGATTTTTGATTGTTGGATCTCCAATTGTTGTTGTTGGATCCTCTATTGTTATTGTAGTTGTTGTTTCGGGAACCTTGATTGTTGTTCCTTGACCCTTGATATCCTCCCTCTTCCTTTTGGGTTTGAGCAACCAAAAGGTCTTTCAATTGCTTCACATCATTCTTCAAAGAGGTGAGTTGATCATTGTTTGATGGAGCTTCTTGGAAGTTGACTCTTTTAACTCCACATTCAGCTCCTTGGTGGGAGTATTTCTCCATGTGCAAAGCTTGCTTCTCTATGAACTCCCAAGCTTCGTCAATCGGCATGTCCATGAACGTGCCGGCAGATAGTAGTTGAAGGTTGAACTGGGTATTTCCGTCCAGTCCCTTGAAGTAAATCTCCAACAACTCTATCTTTGGAATCCCATGATGTGGGCAATCCAAAAGGATGTCTTTAAATCTCTCCCATGACTTGGACAAACTCTCCTTGTCCTTCATGATGAATGCATTGATCTTCTCTTTCATTTCAGCGGTCTTTGAGGGGGGAAAGAATATAGTCAAGAACTCCGTTGTTATCTCTTCCCAAGTGTTGATCTTTCCGGGAGGGAGAGATTGATACCAAGTAAGCACCCTATCTTTCAAAGAGAAGTAGAAAGGCCTTAGCTTGTAATTGTTGTTTTCCAGCCTTGAAGGTCTCAAGGTCTCCATCAAGATCTCATAGTTTTGCAGATGTTGATGCGGAGACTCCCTCTCTAGCCTTCCAAACTAGCATAGGCGAATCATGGAAAGAACTTGCGGTCGAAGTTCATTATCATGGTCCGCTGGATCACCTAGGTTGACTCCTGGACGCCTCAGTTGCTGGCTGGGGTCCATCCTCTGCCCTAGGGTATGTGGAATTCCTGCAAAAAGAACATCTCGGACTAGCATCCGAGGTGGAAGTATCTCGGCCGGGGCAGCTGGAACTGGGTCCTGCCTCGGTCGAGGAGCTGGATCTGGTCGAGGTAGATATTGGTCCCGTAAAGTCGCCATATCTGCTTCGATTGCTTCCGTCCTTGCGCGAGTTTCTTCCTTTTCCAGTCGCAATTCTTCTTTACTGAGGCGTAGTTGTTCCAATGCCTCCTTCAATTCGGCTTCAAGATCGCGATTCTCTTGATTGGTCATCTTAGCTTTTTTCAAGCGTCTTTTGTATGTCTTCTCTGGTTCGGGATCGTAAGGAATGATTTCCTTCCCAGCGCGGGTTCTTCGCATAAACCTAAGAAAAAGAACCTGCGAACGTCACTCAAGTAGAGTGGTTAGTAGCAACAGGGGCAAGTGCCCCGAAAGACTACTGCAACCGGCTCGGTCTAGACCAAGTCCCCGGCAACGGCGCCAAAAACTTGTTCGCTCCAAATGGTGTGTGCAAGCTTTAAATTTATAACCGAGGAAATATGCTTAAACAAGGATGCAAACCCGCAGTGTACGTGTCAATTATAGTAAAAGTAAGAATTCCGGGGTGTCGATCTCAGGGACTTAGGTAAAACAAAACAAGTATAGGTTGTCAATATTGCAACTAACCACAAAAGCGATTAAAACAATCAAAGATGATAATAAGGTCAATTAATGGAAATATGCAAATTCTAGGGATTAAAGCATCCAGTTGTGGTTCCAACTCAAGATCTCAAGATAAGCGGACAAAGTTGAGGTTTTGCAAAGGGAAGGTGTTACTAAAGTAGAATAAATCGGCGGGTAAGTCTCACTACTCACATTCCCAAGCCAAAGAACCTATTACCGGGTAAGTCTCAAGGTACTAAGGAAAGGAATTATAATCTCAAACCAACAAACCAACTAAGGGAATAGAATCAACCTTTACCGGGTAAGTCTCAGGCTAACTCACAAAGATGGGATGAAGGCACACTCAAACCCTAACAAAGGATAAACCTTTATTGCCTACACTTATGATCTTTGGTAAACAAACAAAGGAATCACCGGATAAGTCTCATCCTAGGCTTGCATTGAACCAGGAAAGGTGTAATAAGAATAGGATTTGGCAAACTCTAACACTTAACTCTCAGTTTCGGTTCAGAAAGGGTCACCTCGGTTAGCCAAGTTCCACCCCGGCCGAGATGTTCATCGACTGAGCGAGATGTTCTAAGGTTAGGGATAAAGACTCGAGCTTTCAGGGTCCTACTGGAATTTAAGATTATTCTATCATCGTTTTTCCCACAACCTTCAGCCAATCACCCTAGAATCACACAAAGAAATTAGCCACTCATCATCATGAAAGCAATAATCAAATATAAGGGAAGAGAATGAATATTGAACACAAAAACCTTAAGAACAAGGCTTCAATAACTGAATCAAATATCAAACAAATAAGCGTTCCTTGGATCACAAATTCAACAAGACAATCAACAAGAAGGGAATCTAAGAAAGTCTTACAAAACCCTTCACAAAGCTATAACAAGCTATCAATCCTTCCTAGATTGATCTTCATTCTTCCTTCCTTCAAAACCCTGGAGAAAATCCCTTAATTGCTGGATGCTATCAGCCCTCCAAAGATAAAATATCTTAAAAAGATATTTTCCTAATAAAAATATATCTTATCCCCTAAAATAGATCTCCAAAATATATAATCTTCCTTCCAGAAATCCAACCTAAAAATATATGATTTCTCCTTCCAATAATAAAAGATCTCAGCCAAGAATAAACGATCTCGCCGTGTCAGGGTATTCGCCTCGGTCGGGGCGCTCCTCAAGATCACCTCGGTCGAGATGGTACTGTAGCTGACCGAGGTGACTCTAAACTGAATGTGAAATCTCTCAAATCTGGTCCAAAGTGAATCTTTAATCTTTTTCCGTGCTTCTTGAGTTCTTCCTTAAGCTCCAGAATGTAGCTCCCATGATTCCTTTGCTTCTTAGCTCCATTTCGATCCAAAATGTGCCATTTTACCTACAATTATAACGAAACTTGGTGTAGACCTCGATTCCCGCAAAGGTAGATGAAACAACAATAAAATCACATAATATACATTCAAACATGCAGATTATTGAAGATAAAACGTCTAAACAGGTCCCAATATATAGACTATAATTCATGCTATCAGTTTGGTAGATTAGATTTGAGATATTTCCACATATTGTGTGAACTTACGGCTTCGCTTACGGAGTACGTATTTTATTCATTGCTATTCAATCAAAGGAGAGTTTTGGTTGAATTGTTGTTACGTTCTTGCTAGATTGTGCTTGTGTGTGTTAATCTTGTTGAAGGTTGGTGCTCCTGGTCGATCCTAGTCCCTCCTTGTGCTTGTCTTACTTAGAAGACTTGTGTAAGGTTAAAGAAGTGCGGGTTAAGGGGATCTTCTCGTTCAAGGGTTTTGACACATTATTGGTCAAGGTTCTTTTGCGGAAATATCTTGGTTCATATCTTCCTATATTTTCCATTTATCATTCCATAATCATCTTCTTATCTTTCCATATCATTCACTAATCCGTATTCTGAGTTCAACGAAAAATTGACCTGTTCTTGAGATAAATCGTCCGATTTTTCTATAGAACAACCCGATTTTTATTCCAGTTAAGGATGTTTAATGGGACACTTTGGAAGAGATAAGCACATATGGGAGGTTTAATCGGACACTTTGGAAGCACATATGGGAGGTTTAATGGGACACTTTGGAAGAGATAAGACTTATCACATGCTTCATTCTTATTTCTTTTGGCCTCATATGCTTAAGGATGTTGAACATTTGATTAAGAGATGCCTTGTTTGTCTAAAGGCAAAATCAAGATTAAAACCACATGGTTTGTATACTCCTCTACCTATTCCTACATCACCTTGGCTTGACATAAGTATGGATTTTGTTGTAGGTTTGCCAAGGACTAAGAAGGGGAGAGATTCTATATTTGTGGTTGTTGATCGTTTTTCTAAAATGGCTCATTTTATCGCTTGCCATAAAACTGATGATGCATATTATGTAGCTAACTTGTTTTTCAAGGAAGTTGTTAGATTGCATGGAATTCCAAGAACTATTGTGAGCGATAGAGATGCCAAGTTTCTTAGTATCTTTTGGAAGTCACTTTGGGGAAAGCTAGGTACAATGTTGTTGTTTTCAACTTCTAGTCATCCTCAAACGGATGGTCAAACGGAGTAACTAATCGGAATTTGACTACGATCTTACGAACTGTTTTGAAAGATAATTTGATTGCTTGGGAAGATGTATTACCACATGTTGAATTTGATTATAATTGTACCTTGCATTCTTCTACTAACCTAACACCGTTTGAGTTTATGGAGTGAATCCTTTGACTCCCTTTGATCTTATACCGTTGCCTTTAGAGGAGCGAGTAGATTTTGTTGCAGGAAAGCATGTGGAGTTTATAAAGGAATTACATGAGAAAACGCGCTCACGGATGGAGCAAAAAGGGATTTTCGTTGTTTCCAAAGCAAATCGGAATCGCAAGGAAATGCTATTTAAACCTGGAGATCTTGTATGGTTGCATTTGCGGAAAGAGAGATTTCCGGAAAAGCGGAAGTCTAAGCTATCTCCACGTGGAGACGGACCTTTTAAGGTCAAGAGGAAAGTTGGCGATAATGCTTATGTTTTAGAGCTTCTAGCGGACTATGGTGTAAGTCCCATCTTTAACGTTGGTGATTTAAATCCATACGAGCTTAGGGATGAGCATAGCGGAGATTCGAGGACGAATCCTTCTCAAGAAGGGGAGTCTGATGTGGGACCATCTCCAATACAAGGACCAATTACACGTTCAAAGGCTAAATCATTAAAGGAGAAGCCAATAACTCCTTCACTTTCACCTTCTTCAGATTCGAGTATGGATGGAGCGATCACACGGTCAAGAGCTAAGGCAATCCAAGATGAAGTTACGGATCTTCTCATGACATTTACCCTCAAGGAAACTCTCATCACTCTCAAGGGTTCCTTAGTGACATTGCTAGCTGTTGTAGAAGAGCCAAACCACGACCAAGAAGATCCATCAAGCAAGGAAGAAGGATAAGAGCAAAGACGAGTTCCAGAGAGGAAAATCGACCGATTTTCCCAGGAAATCGGCCGATTTTCGCAGGAGATCGACCGATTTTCCTGTACGAAAATCGATTGATTTTCCTGGTCATTTTTCTTTCATTTGGAACGAGAGTTGCAAATGGTCCAACCATGATCTTTTATTTTGTTGGCAACTATATCTTGTATAATTCCTTAATATCTCTCGGACTATCTTAGGGAATTATTTAGATTCTATTTTTTTAGATTTTATATTTTATATCTTTTAAAGATATGTTTCCTAGATTATCTTTTCAAAAGATATATTTTATAGATCATATCTTTTTAGTTTTTCCTAGTTTTAGTAGGTTTAATCTTCCCTATAAATAGCCTTAGAGGGGGAGATTGTTTGGTAGATTAGATTTGAGATATTTCGACATATTGTGTGAACTTACGGCTTCGCTTACGGAGTACGTATTTTATTCATTGCTATTCAATCAAAGGAGAGTTTTGGTTGAATTGTTGTTACGTTCTTGCTAGATTGTGATTGTGTGTGTTAATCTTGTTAAAGGTTGGTGCTCCTGGTCGATCCTAGTCCCTCCTTGTGCTTGTCTTACTTAGAAGACTTGTGTAAGGTTAAAGAAGTGCGGGTTAAGGTTATCTTCTCGTTCAAGGGTTTTGACACATCATTGGTCAAGGTTCTTTTGTGGAAATATCTTGGTTCATATCTTCCTATATTTTCCATTTATCATTCCATAATCATCTTCTTATCTTTCCATATCATTCACTAATCCGTATTCTGAGTTCATCGAAAAATTGACCTGTTCTTGAGATAAATCGTCCGATTTTTCTATAGAACAACCCGATTTTTATTCCAGTTAAGGACTTTCGATCTAGATCAGGAACTGCGGCTTATCCCCGCATCAAGGAGGCTAATAAGGAGTATGGTAGAGTTCTGGAGGAGCTTCAATTGAACCCAATGTCTGACGGCATTAGGGGCAGAATGGTGGCTTCGAAGACACAGATGGATAGGTTAAATGAGATGGAGTATAGCTTCCTTTCACAACAGGCAAAATCTAAATTTATTTTACTTGGGGATAAGTCTACTAGGTTCTTTCATGGACTAATGAAGGCAAGGGGTATGGGCTGCCATGTGGCGTCTATTATTGGAAATAATGGTGAGCTTACTAGATCAAAGGAGGAGGTGGTGAATGAGTTCGTCTCCTTTTACCAAGGGTTGTTTGGTACTGAGAAGCCGGTGGAATGTCCGTTGGATGGATAGTTTGCTATTGGACCTAAGGTCAACAGGATGGATAAGGTAAACCTTGTCAAGCCAGTGTCAAACCAAGAGATTAAGGAGGCTTTATGGAGTATTGCGGAGGATAAAGCCCCTGGGCCGGATGGGTTTACCTCATGCTTCTTCAAAGCTGAATGGGATATAGTTGGGAGTGAGGTGTGTGTGGTCAGAAAGGAGCTCTTCACAAACGGGATCCTTTTGCCACAAATTAATCATACTATCATTTCCTTGGTTCAAAAGATAAATAATCCAACAAGAGTTGAGCACTTTCGACCTATCTCTTGTTGTAATATAATCTATAAGGTCATTTCAAAGATCATGACCAAGCGTATGGGACCATGTTTGGAGTACCTTATTGACCCATCACAAGGCGCCTTTGTTCATGGGCGCCTTATGTCAGACAATGTATTCCTCGTGCAAGAATTACTTCGGCGTTACAATGTCAAGAGAGACACCCGTCGATGCTTCCTTAATGTTGACCTTGCGAAGGCATATGATACCGTCTCCTAGAGTTTTCTTAGGTTTGCCTTATTCACACTTGGGTTTCCTTCAAGGCTGGTAGCATGGATCATGGAATGTGTGTCTACGGCATCATACTCTATTAGGATTAATAGAGAGCTACATGGGTTCTTTAAAGGGATGAGAGGCTTTCGGCAAGGCGATCCTTTGTCACCCCTATTGTTTGTGTGTTGTGTTGAGATGTTCTCACGTTTGTTAAAGCCTGAAATAGCTAAGTATTGCTTCAGGTTCCATCAACACTGTGGGGATTTACGGCTTGACCATCTAGCCTACGCAGATGACATAGTGCTCTTTAGCAGAGGGGATAAGGAGTTAGTTGGTATTTTGATGAAGTCACTTGGTAGATTTGGGGCTATAAGTGGACTGAAGGTGAGTCTAGTAAAATAAGACATGTATGTTGCGTCTTTCCCGGAGGAGGAGGTTGATGAGCTTTGTGCTATTACTGGATTTGTGTTGGGAAGTTTCCCGTTTAGGTATCTTGGTATACCTATGGCACCGCATAAGGGCTTCGGAATATACACCATTGCTAGACAAGATTGACAAGCATATTTTGGCCTGGAACAAGAGGAACTTGTCATATGTAGGGCGAATGGAACTCATTACTTCAGTGATACAAGGTATTGATAGTTTCTGGTTATCGATCCATCCTATCCTTGGGGTTGTGATGGATAGAATGATCAGGATGACAAGACAATTCATGTGGAGGAGACCGAGGGTGGCATGGAAGAAATTATGTAAACCCAAAGATGAAGGTGGTTTAGGGCTGCTTGATTTGCGTGCTTGGAACATGGCATTCATGTGTAAACATTATGCACACATCCATGAGGGTAAGGAGAGTTTATGGATAAAATGGGTGCATCATCTATAATATCCGGAAATTTATTTCTGAGTCGAACTGAATTTTGACCCGTGGATCTTTGTACATGACACCTAGGGTTATATACCATCACCATTTTTACCAATTTATGTAAGCCTAAATTCACCTTATATTATGAATTAGTAACAAAACCCTAATTTGTATTTATATGTCTTTGATAAGGTCATGACACTCTTTTGACAAGGTCATGACATGTACTTGACAAAATCATGACAAGGCCTTGACAAGTTCTTAGCCCATCTCTTTTTCCCTTGGTTCAGCCCACACCTTCATGCATTGCTTGACCTCGGATTTGCTTGCTGTAACGCCCCAAATTTTTAGCGCGTTTGAGACAATTGTTTTTCTTTTTCCGGATTTATCGATATTTTATAGCTTAAATATTATTTTTACGAGTATTTTTACGTCGTAAATTAAATTAGACGAGTATATATATATATATTTATTTATTTCCCATGTTTAAATTATCATATATCACGGAATCAACTGCGAGAATGATTTTTTTTTGTACTTCAAAAGTATAATTTTGCGAGTTTATTTATATATTCGATCTGCATATAATTCCCGTATTTTATTTTACGAAGAAAGTTCGGAAAATCTTTCCGACTCGAAAATTCCGTTCCGAGAGTTTTGGTATCGAATTTATCTTCTTTTGTTTTTATTCTTTTTCTTACTTCTTCAATTTCTTTTTCCTTTTTTTTGTCTCCTTCTGTCTTGTCCCTCTTCTGGTTGGTGAGAGGCTGCTACATGCCTTCACGCTTTGGTCTCTGAAGACCGACCCCTCGCTTCTGCAGCTCCTGGACAGCTACTGCACAAGGACCTCGCTCTACCTCCCTTTGTCTCGTTCTGCAGTACCAGCCTCAGCCCTAACCTCTCACCTTCTCCTCTACCACAACTCGCAGCCCCTTCTCTCCCTCAACTCTTCTGACCATTTCCATCTCTGTCGCTCATCGGCTAGAACCGCAACCCTTCTATCGATAGCCACGCCTGGAGCAGAACAGATCTCAACGCCTCGCCTGCCATCTCTCGGTTCCCTTCCTTCTCTGTTCTCTACCTTCGTCACCCACCGGAAGGCCCCACCTCGCTGTTGATCCAACGGCAGTGCCGTGCCTCCACCTTCGTCGCCACCGGACGCCGCTACCTACGCCACGCTGCCGCCTTGGTGGATCGGAGCCGCCAGCAGGACGGCGCACAGGCCGCGCCCAGCCCCGCCTTCTCCCCTCTCCACTCGTTGTTCTGTCCGCTCCTTCGCCGCCGGAGCCGACGCCGCTCTGCCTTCTCCTTGAATCGTTCGCCGGGACCGCCCGCATCTCCTGCCACTTGGAGCCCTTGCCGGAGCCGAGGCCGCCGCCCCTGAACTCTGCTTCCACCAGCCGCTTGCATCTCTTCCTTCCGCAAACAAAGATCTATCTGGTTGAGAAGAAACCCTATTACACCTTTTTTTAAAACCGGGCCCCCTTCTTTTTGGTAATTGCAGTTTGGCCCTGTTGATTTAAATAACTACAGATTGTACCCATAGCTTTATAATAATTGCAGTTTTGGACCCACATTTTTGGAAGTTGAATTTATGCCCTCTGCAGGAAATTAATTACATATATTGACCCGGTTTTACAAATTAACAATTATGCCCTTGTTGGATTAACCTCGAATTATGACCCCAAAGATTTTAATTGTGGTTTATGACCAAGTTCCTATGTTCGTATAAATTGCCCGGAAAATGTATTGTGGGTTTTTAATGTTGGCTTTTGAAAACGAGTTTTACCTCAAATTAATTATATCGTATATATTACTATCAATTTAGCATACAAGCTAAATTTCCTTAACTTTGGTTTAGGTCCGGAAGCGGCCGTTATAGACCAACGAATCCAATCTCGACGTCCGTAGATCCTCTTCAGCCTCGGATTATGTGTGAGTACCTTCTTCCTCGATCTAGTTATGTTTAGTGGTAGAATTATGCTAGGTTGGATCTACCATAACTTAGGGCAAATGCCAAGTAGTGACTTGGAACTTTAGGTGAGGATTTGAGGATGATTGGAACGTTATAAGGATTGAGGTGTGTATGTTATCATGTGAGCTTTGTTGAGGTTGTGGGTATGTGTTTGTTGAGATTGTGGAGTTAGGATGGAAGTATTCTAGCATGTGGTTATAGTTGAGATTTCGTGAGTTTATGAGGGCTAGGAGAGTATCATAGTTTATGGGAGTGTATGACCTTTTAAGAGTATATAGTACTAGAAGTCTTAGGACTTCTAGCTTGCGTGAGTAGTTGTTGATTATCGTGCCTTGTCTGGAAGACGTAGGATATTATCTTTAGTCGAGTTTTACGCAGGTTTAACGACATCTATAGGACCGTCGGGTAAGTCCCAAGATCTTTCATTAGTAGTGCTTATGTGGGTTGTGACGTGCTTTTCCTTTGTGTGTGTACCTTGCCAGTTTTGGTATGTCTGTGTGAGTAGACTTTGGATTAGAAGGCCGTAGTTGCCACATTATAGTGTTCAGAGCGGTTATCGAGACGAGTTGTTTGAGAGTTTCGCGTTTAGCAAGTTTCGGGACGAAACTTTTTTTTAGGGGATCTGATGTAACGCCCCAAATTTTTAGCGCGTTTGAGACAATTGTTTTTTTTTTCCGGATTTATCGATATTTTATAGCTTAAATATTATTTTTACGAGTATTTTTACGTCGTAAATTAAATTAGACGAGTATATATATATATTTATTTATTTCTCATGTTTAAATTATCATATATCACGGAATCAACTGCGAGAATGATTTTTTTTTGTACTTCAAAAGTATAATTTTGCGAGTTTATTTATATATTCGATCTGCATATAATTCCCGTATTTTATTTTACGAAGAAAGTTCGGAAAATCTTTCCGACTCGAAAATTCCGTTCCGAGAGTTTTGGTATCGAATTTATCTTCTTTTGTTTTTATTCTTTTTCTTACTTCTTCAATTTCTTTTTCCTTTTTTTTTGTCTCCTTCTGTCTTGTCCCTCTTCTGGTTGGTGAGAGGCTGCTACATGCCTTCACGCTTTGGTCTTTGAAGACCGACCCCTCGCTTCTGCAGCTCCTGGACAGCTACTGCACAAGGACCTCACTCTACCTCCCTCTGTCTCGTTCTGCAGTACCAGCCTCAGCCCTAACCTCTCACCTTCTCCTCTACCACAACTCGCAGCCCCTTCTCTCCCTCAACTCTTCTGACCATTTCCATCTCTGTCGCTCATCGGCTAGAACCGCAACCCTTCTATCGATAGCCACGCCTGGAGCAGAACAGATCTCAACGCCTCGCCTGCCATCTCTCGGTTCCCTTCCTTCTCTGTTCTCTACCTTCGTCACCCACCGGAAGGCCCCACCTCGCTGTTGATCCAACGGCAGTGCCGTGCCTCCACCTTCGTTGCCACCGGACGCCGCTACCTACGCCACGCTGCCGCCTTGGTGGATCGGAGCCGCCAGCAGGACGGCGCACAGGCCGCGCCCAGCCCCGCCTTCTCCCCTCTCCACTCGTTGTTCTGTCCGCTCCTTCGCCGCCGGAGCCGACGCCGCTCTGCCTTCTCCTTGAATCGTTCGCCGGGACCGCCCGCATCTCCTGCCACTTGGAGCCCTTGCCGGAGCCGAGGCCGCCGCCCCTGAACTCTGCTTCCACCAGCCGCTTGCATCTCTTCCTTCCGCAAACAAAGATCTATCTGGTTGAGAAGAAACCCTATTACACCTTTTTTTAAAACCGGGCCCCCTTCTTTTTGGTAATTGCAGTTTGGCCCTGTTGATTTAAATAACTACATATTATACCCATAGCTTTATAATAATTGCAGTTTTGGACCCACATTTTTGGAAGTTGAATTTATGCCCTCTGCAGGAAATTAATTACATATATTGACCCGGTTTTACAAATTAACAATTATGCCCTTGTTGGTTTAACCTCGAATTATGACCCCAAAGATTTTAATTGTGGTTTATGACCAAGTTCCTATGTTCGTATAAATTGCCCGGAAAATGTATTGTGGGTTTTTAATGTTGGCTTTTGAAAACGAGTTTTACCTCAAATTAATTATATCGTATATATTACTATCAATTTAGCATACAAGCTAAATTTCCTTAACTTTGGTTTAGGTCCGGAAGCGGCCGTTATAGACCAACGAATCCAATCTCGACGTCCGTAGATCCTCTTCAGCCTCGGATTATGTGTGAGTACCTTCTTCCTCGATCTAGTTATGTTTAGTGGTAGAATTATGCTAGGTTGGATCTACCATAACTTAGGGCAAATGCCAAGTAGTGACTTGGAACTTTAGGTGAGGATTTGAGGATGATTGGAACGTTATAAGGATTGAGGTGTGTATGTTATCATGTGAGCTTTGTTGAGGTTGTGGGTATGTGTTTGTTGAGATTGTGGAGTTAGGATGGAAGTATTCTAGCATGTGGTTATAGTTGAGATTTCGTGAGTTTATGAGGGCTAGGAGAGTATCATAGTTTATGGGAGTGTATGACCTTTTAAGAGTATATAGTACTAGAAGTCTTAGGACTTCTAGCTTGCGTGAGTAGTTGTTGATTATCGTGCCTTGTCTTGAACAGGCTGTGGTTATATTCCTTCGGAGAGGGTTATCGGTTTCGGTTAGCTTTGAGACGAGGTAAGTCCTCGGACTTACTTAGCCGCTTTTATGCCTTATTTGGATATATATGGTGGTGTGTGTTTACCGTTTTTAAGCATGAAAATGGATTAGGATTTACTTGACCTTATTTATTGGCCCATCGCTACTACTATTATTATTATCGGGCGGTGACATCACCGCTCAGTTTCCCGAGGGAGACTGGGGGGATCTCTGCGACCAGGCCATACACGGTATACGGGCGGGCTTCTTCATCACTCCCTCAGGGTATACGGGTTGGGCGCCGCCACACTCCTGTTGGTTACACGGGGACAGAGGCGAGAGTTATAAGACTCTCGTGTCACACTTGAACGAATGAATTAGATATGGAATGACCTAAAAAGATAATAAGTCACGGATGTGTATGTTTATGAGCATGTTGTGTGTTTGTGTTCCTATGTGTGTTTGTGCCATATTATTCTTATAATGCCTAGAATGTGAGCTAACGGTTTTATACCGATTGTTGTAGTTGATGTGCAGGATAGGATGTGGCCGAGTGATCTGGAGGAGTGGGCAGCCGGGGTTCCGTACATCTTAGGTTGAGTTGGGTTTTGGAGTCCTTGTGTTGTTGTTATTATATATTATGTTGACGTTGTTGTAAGGACGGCTGAAGTCTTTCCTTTCTTTTATTGTCGGGTTTCATAACATTGCATAAAAATGTATTTCGGTTTTGGCCTTTATTTGTGCCTTGTTGCAAGATCCGGTGAAATTGTTGTCAAGCTAAGGGTCGGGACCCATTGTGAGGTCTCCGCCCGTAGCATCCCGAGTCCCGCGGATTCGGGGTGTTACACTTGCCTCCAAAACATACTTCACGTCCAGCCCAACGCTGACCTGCTCACGTCCAAATAGCAGCCCTTACCTCTCTTTGGCCTTGCATTCTGATCTCTTCCAGCCCACTCTTGATAGCCCATACGCAGCCTTGCTTCAGCCCACATGGATTGCCAAGTTGGACATCATTTAACAACCTAAGTTTTGCCAATATTATGAAAATCTCTCTCTTCAATTCTCACATGATGATAGCAACCATTGATTGCAAAAAAAACTATTTTGTTTCCTTAACAGCCTTTAATTGCTCTTGTAAACAGTCAACACCTTTTACATTTACACTCATGTAACTAGTAAATAAAACATATCCTTCCTTATCCTCCCTCACTTTCCTTGCGTCATTTGAGAATTCACAGCAACCTTCCTTGCGCTTGCACGTACAGCAGTCCAGGAGCAAATGAAAGATCACAACAACAGCCCAACCAAAACACTCCCTTCCTCTCGTCGACTTTGAGACAAGCTTCCTCCGGTTCTACATCAACCTGCACAACCAGTGGCGACAACAATCTGTACAACCAGTGGCGACAAGAACAGAAGTATATTCTTATCCATCCTCATATACAACCAAGCTGCTCCTGGAATGACTCCTCCCTTTTGCACTAGACTAGTCACGCAACAGCCTGATCTTCACCTCTTATCAAGTGTTGTGGCTGAGTAAGACCCACACCCTTTCTCTCTTGTATCCCTCCCCTCCTTTTGTATGTGCTAATGGATGCCTGAAAATCCTCCTAAACCTACACAGAATGGTCAGTAGAAATTAATTCTTCAAACAACTAAATTCCTGAGTTGCAAAAATTGTCGAGCATCCAACTTAGTGACCAGTTTTAGGTATGCTAGACTCATTATTTTTGGCTGAATTTTGGATATGGTATAGTTGGCATATTTTTGTAGAACATATTCAAATTTTAGAGGAATTCAGCGAGTGGTTTTGGAGTTATGAGTTTTTGAAGTTGGGACCTTAAACAGTTTTTTTTCTGTTGTTGCTGAATATTCCGTGTTGAGAAAAACTGCTTGTGATGCAGTTTTGTGAGATAGTTTTGAATAGGTTTTTGATCTCTCTTGGACTTGGATTTCAGATATGTCATAGTTAGGATTACATAGTATAATATATCAAAATTTGAGAGGATTTTATCAAGAGGTTTAAGAGTTATGATTTTTCAAAGTTGAGACACTAAACAGTTTTCTATTTTTGGTGAATTATTTTAAGTGTTGGAAAAACTGTGTGTTAAAGCCGTTTTTGGATCTAGATTTGAATGAGTTAGATAATTCTGATGAACATGAAATATTGATGGATTAGAGTTCATATACTGTAGTTTATGGTGTAAAGTTTTGAGGATGATCCAACAGTTAGTTTCGGACTTATGATGTTCCGAAGTAGGGTAGTAGCACAGTTTTTGGGAAAAGAAGTGATTATTTTTGCTAAGTATGAATTACTGGATGTTGGAACCAACTTTGGAGATTTATATAGAGAGTTTGGTTTAGTGTTTTAGAGAGATATTTGACCTTATGATTAGTATGCATATCATAGAAGTCTTGGATAATTTCCTTAGAATTTTTATAGTTTTATTCGGGCTTCATATCTAGAGGCAAAGTTGGATCCTAGTAACCTTTTAGAAAGTAGAAAAAATGTGTAGTTTTCTAGTGTCTACCTAAACTCACTCATAAGAGTTAGAATATGATATTTATCCCCATGTAAGATTTTAAGTATATATTACGAGATGTTTGGAAGTTTCGGTACCAAGGGTAAAATGGTCATTTTACCTTAGGAGGTGTATTTTAGTAATTTTTTTAGGATGAGATTGTACATCTTAGAATTTATAGACTTCTAAGACTATGGGATGTATTTTAATCCACTTGCCTCCTATGTCAGGCAATTGAGTTTCTACGGTTGCGGATCGAGTTGAGATTAAGGGAGTCGAGATTTGATTCAGGTAAGTCCTTTGGGCTTACTTAGCTAGCTTTCGGATATGAGTGTGAATAATGATAGTGGTGTTTGAATGATGTGTTTATAAGTGTATCTAATATTGATTATCGACCGACCTACATAATTGGCCTAAGAGTAACGGGCGGTGGCATTCTGCTCAGTTAGCCCGAGGGCGCTGGGGGTTTCTTTAGGGACTAGTCCATACTTGGTTTGTGGGGACGCCACCGGCAGAGGTGTGCCAAACCATCACCAGTTGGATAAGGAACGGAGGCGAGAAATCTTAAGATTCTCGTGCCACACCTTTAAAAAAAATGGAATAAAGTGAATCACCTAAGTTATCAGATAATAACCGGTTTGTGTGCCAGCATGATGATTGTTTTCTTTTGCTTGAGTTGTGTTTGTGCTATTTTTATTCTACTTATATTTGGATTGTTAGCTAACGGTTTATCCGTGTTGTAGATTCTGTAGAGATAGACAGTTGTAGAGAGATCCGGGACGGATGGTCAGCCGGATCCACGTACTCATTAGATGGGGACGGAGAGTCTTCCGTTCAGCATGCATGTTATTAATATTTCTATGTTTTGTAAGGTTGTCTTGTGTTGAGCATTCATGTAAATATTGTTTATTATTTTCAAAGAAATTAAATACATTTGTGCCTTGTTGTAAGATCCTAGTAAAGTTGTTGTTAAACCAAGGTCGGAACCCATTGTGAGGTCCTAACCAGTAGCTCTCCGAGTTTCAAGAATTTGAGGTGTTACAACATGGTATCAGAGCTCTGGGTTGGCAACAATGGCACTTGGAATCTTCTAAAAGGCCGAATGTAGAAATAACTAGAACCCGAAAGGGGTCTAACATTTTCAAAATAAAGTTTTACTTTAAAATCATGTGCATAGTCGGGTTGTTGGGATAGTAGTACGTCGGACCACCATCACTCTCCGTGGATCTCTGCAGCTTAGTAGATAAGATATAGTATGTGGACTTATAGTATTCTACGTTTATGTAGGTTATATGCATATCTAAATACATGTAACATTTTAGTACCCTAAAGAATAGGCAATATCCTTTAGTTAAGTTATCATGATGCGATCATCGCCTCATGATATAAGGTTAGTAGATCTTAAAGAGTATCTCTATAGGAAGATAATGGACTCCAACCTCGGAGTAGAGTAATGTGTTCTAGCAGACACTCTAGCGATTCCTACAATCTTTTGAAGAACTAGTGGACATAAGGTGAAGATCATAAGATGATTCTTAACCATAAGAACAATCAGACAGGAAAGAATATCAAATAAATTCAGATATAAGTGATAGAACTCCGTACAAGGAATTTAGCGGTGTGAAGACGAAAGATGAAACTCAAGGATGCATGTACGGACTGATAAGAAGCGCAAATTGAAGAGGACAATATCGAAATACAAATCAAGCGGGGTAGAGTACAACTACACTTGGCGGGTTAAATGACAGTGCAACAAGGTGGACGATGCCATAGGCAAGTATGGGTATGTGAGTACAAAGAAGATATGGTGTCGACCCCGATGTGAAGAATTAAAGAAGTACAAAGACAGAAATTGACAAATGAGTTTGAAGACGAGAAATAAATTTCATCATCATAGAGACGGGTTACTTCCTTAGAGATTCAAGAATTTTGAAAGAAATCATGACGCAAGTATCAAATACAATAGAAGTCCGAAATTAAGACAACAAATTTCTATAAAGGTGGCATTACAGAACTACACAAACGAAGGAGGAAGAATGTGAGAGAATGATATTGGTGGACTTGAGGGTCCACAATAATTTCTCATTCACAAAGATATTTAAGTTACCAACATTAACGGTTCATACCACATAACCGCAAACAGAAGACGACTAATGTAAGAGGAATCGCGAAGACGCACTTACAAGCTATTGTTGAAGAATTGATAAGTTCATCGACGACAAAGGAATGATACAACCGGACTTGGAAGAGTATAAGTGAGCTTATAGTGAAGACTCTAGGAGGAGCCAAAGGAGTATAAACCGATAACCTAGAGGGGATAGCTTTTTACCAAGTACATCCACATTGAAGGAGACCTAAGAAAGGTAAGTCTAAGGTCTTGTAGAAGATCTACTGTAGACTAAATAGGAACAACTAAGAATTTACCATGTATGGGATGACTAGTGGATCTATAGAAGAAGTTTATCGACATATGGAAGACCCTTCGAGAGATCAACAAAGACAATTGTGAAGTTAAATTTATACCAATAACTTTAATTGAGATTTTAAGAAGAAGATTTTGAAGGCCATAAATGACCCCCTTAGGTCATTAAGGAGATAAAGAGAATTGTTGTGAGCAGTTGCTGATCTACTGGCTAAGGAAAAATTTTACAGATTACAGTTAGTACAAGTGGATCCGTATAAGAAGAACAAGAGGAGTAAGAAGAAGTAGATGATTTTTGATGCGACCCTACGTCAGTCCAGACAGAGGGTACTTAGCATTCCACACAAGTGGGGTTGATGGTGCTCTTCCGTGATTTGTAAACTAAGCCCTTGGGACTAAAGATGTGACACAGAATAATTAGATTATAAAGGCTGCACAAACACAAAGAGTATGATTTAATGCCTTGGTAAAATGTCTTATCGAGTTTTGAGGTGATTGTAGACGAAATCTACATCTGGGCCGGAACAAACATGAGAAAGAGTAAAGTTGAATGACTGAAAGTTGTTTTACGGATCCTATATCACCCCAATAAGATGATTAGTGGAAAGTGTTTATATACGAGTTTAATGACAAATAGTGGTACTCCAATGAAAATTCAACCTAACCTTGATAACCAATGATATGTAGATGAAGGAACAATAGTGAGACTACTTACAAATGACGTGCTAGAAGTCCATTCTTGAATGAGGACATAAGAGTTGATGAAAGTAATAAGACCAATCAACGTGGTCCATAAAGTGTGTACTAGAAAACTCAAAGGGACTTAACTATCCTACGGGGTGTAAAGATTTAAAGAAGGTAAAGCAAAATGAGTATAAGGACAACATAATAAATACGAGTCAAGAAATTTGAATGTCGAGAGAGTCATATGCATCTGATGTTTCAAATACAAACGGTACCGGTGGATGTTTAATAAAAGTCATACTATCGGACTGATAACACTATGATGGACAAAGTGTAGACCAAGCGAATAACTTAACCAGGGAGAAGGAAAGTCAGGTATCAAAAGTCGAGTCTTGCTAAATTTGAATAAAGTGTTGAGATGAGAATGTCTTTATGTAATCTATGCAAGAGTACAACGTACATGAGGTTCCCACACAAAATGGGTAGTAATGATCAACTGACAATTAGAGACCGAGTCGGAGAAGGAAAAGGTTATAAGACGAGCCACCTAGTAGAAGAGTTCACAAGACAAGTATGAGAGACCATCATGTGGTTGGGTTATGGCAAGTGAAAGCCTGACCCCATGACAGGTGATAATCCATTAATGGAGAGATGACCCGACTGAGTCAAAATAGGGAAATAAGACCAAGTGAGTGATCCTACAAAGAACATTAGGCACTTAATAAGTTTTGGGATATGCCTAAGATCATTGTTTTAGAATTGATAGTCGGGATCTTCCGAAAGGTCAAAAGCAAGGGAACTCAATGGAAGAAATAAAGTCTTACAGATAGTTGGTAGAGTCGCTGAGAGAGTTGGAAGTTAGTTTGGAAAAGCAACCGTTGATATCTTAAAGCGAATTGAGGAGTCATTTATCGACTATCCCTTCTAACCATACTAGAGAGTGTCCCCACATGTTCTACATGTCTAAGTGGAGAAAGTACATACCAGATCCGGGACATGTCATCAATTATGAGGAGCCGATGAGGCTACATGAGAGTCGGAGGATAACATTAAGACTAATTATCCTGAGTTCCTTGTGGAGCCAGCCGCGACCCATGTACCGACGGGTTAGTACTCGGACATTGATTTGTATGATTTGTCTGACTATGTGATTACTTCCGCGTTTGAGTGTTAATCTTTTGTGGTTAAATTCTATGGTCCCTGAGCGACGCATGTTTAGAAAGGTAGACCGAAGATTCTGTAGAAGAGGAGTTGATACTTTGTTTCCATTTATAGAAAGTTTCGGAGTGATGTTTTTCTTATTTTCATTTTTCTAAGTTTCGGGACGAAACTTATTTTAAGGGGGTACTGATGTAATATCCGGAATTATATTTCCGTTTATTTCCGAGTCGAACCGAATTTTGACCCGTGGATCTTTGTACATGACACCTAGGGTTATATACCATCACCATTTTTACCAATTTATGTAAGCCTAAATTCACATAAAATGATGAATTATTAACCAAACCCTAATTTGTATTTATATGTCTTTGATAAGGTCATGACACTCTTTTGACCAGGTCATGACATGTACTTGACAAACTCATGACAAGCTCTTGACAAGGTCATGACAAGGCCTTGACAAGTTTTCAACCCATCTCTTTTTCCCTTGGTTCAGCCCACACCTTCATGCATTGTTTGACCTCGGATTTGCTTGCCTCCAAACTTACTTCACGTCCAGCCCAACACTGACCAGCTCACGTCCAAACAGCAGTCCTTACCTCTCTTTGGCCCTGCATGCTGATCTCTTCCAACCCACTCTTGACAGCCCATACGCAGCCTTGCTTCAGCCCGCATGGATTGCCATGTTGGACATCATTTATCAACCAAAGTTTTGCCAATATTATGAAAATTTCTCTCTTCAATTCTCACATGATAATAGCAGCCATTGATTGCAAAATAAATATTTTGTTTCCTTAACAGCCTTTAATTGCTCTTGTAAATAGTCAACACCTTTTACATTTATACTCACGTAACTAGTAAATCAAACATATCCCTCCTTATCCTCCCTCACTTTCCTTGCGTCATTTGAGAATTTACAGCAACCTTCCTTGTGCTTGCACGTATAACAGTCCAGGAGCAAATGAAAGATCACAACAACAGCCCAGCCAAAACACTCCCTTCCTCTTGTCGACTTTGAGACAAGCTTCCTCCGGTGCTACATCAACCTGCACAACCAGTGGCGACAACAATCTGTACAACCAGTGGCGACAACAACAGAAGGATCTTCTTATCCATCCTCATATACAGCCAAGCTGCTCCTGGAACGACTCCTCCCTTCTACACTAGACTAGTCACGCAACAGCCTGATCTTCACCTCTTATCAAGTGTTGTGGCTGACCTGCTCACGTCCAAACAACAGTCATTACCTCTCTTTGGCCCTACATGCCGATCTCTTCCAGCCCATCTCTTTTTCTCTGAGTTGCAAAAATTGTCGAGCATCCAACTTTGTGACCAGATTTAGGTAAGCTAGACTCATTATTTTTGGCTGAATTTTGGATATGGTATAGTTGGCATGTTGTTGTAGAACATATTAAAATTTTAGAGGAATTCAACGAGTGGTTTAGGAGTAATGAGTTTTGAAGTTGGGACCTTAAACAGTTTTTTTCTGTTGTTGCTAAATATTCTGTTGAAAAAAACTGCTTGTGATGCAGTTTTGTGAGATAGTTTTGAATAGGTTTTTGATCTATGTTGAACTTGGAAATTAGATATGTCATAGTTATGATTACATAGTATAATATATCAAAATTTGGGAGGATTTTATCATGAGGTTTAAGAGTTATGATTTTTCAAAGTTGAGAAAGTAAGCAATTTTTTTGTTTTTGGTGAATTATATTAAGTGTTGGAAAAACTGTGTGTTAAAGCCGTTTTTGGATCTAGATTTGAATGAGTTAGATAATTATGATGAACATGAAATTTTGATGGATTAGAGTTCATATACTGTAGTTTATGGTGTAAAGTTTTGAGGATGATCCAACAGTTAGTTTCAGACTTATGATGTTCCGAAGTAGGGTAGTAACACAGTTTTTGGGAAAAGAAGTGATTACTTTTGCTAAGTATGAATTACTAGATGTTGGAACCAACTTTCGAGATTTATATGGAGAGTTTGGCTTAGTGTTTTAGAGAGATCTTTGGCCTTATGATTAGTATGCATATCATAGAAGTCTTGGATAATTTCCTTAGAATTTTTATAGTTTTATTCGGGCTTCATATCTTGAGTCAAAGTTGGTTCTTAGTAACCTTTTAGAAAGTAGGAAAAATGTGTAGTTTTCTAGTTTCTACCTAAACTCACTCGTAAGAGTTAGAATATGATATTTATCCCCAAGTAAGAGTTTAAGTATATATTACGAGATGTTTGGAAGTTTCGGTACCAAGGGTAAAATGGTCATTTTACCTTAGGAGGGTATTTTAGTAATTTCTCTTAGGATGAGATTGTACATCTTAGAATTTATAGACTTCTAAGACTATGGGATGTATTTTAATCCACTTGCCTCTTATGTCAGGCAATTGAGTTTCTATGTTTGCGGATCGAGTTGTGATTAAGGGAGTCAAGATTTGATTTAGGTAAGTCCTTTGGGCTTACTTAGCTAGCTTTCGGATATGAGTGTGAGTAATGATAGTGGTGTTTGAATGATGTGTTTATAAGTGTATCTAATATTGATTATCGACCGACCTACATAATTGGCCTAAGAGTAACGGGCGGTGGCATTCTGCTCAGTTAGCCCGAGGGCGCTGGGGGTTTCTTTAGGGACTAGTCCATACTTGGTTTGCGGGGACGCCACCGGAGGAGGTGTGCTAAACCATCACCAGTTGGATAAGGAACGGAGGCGAGAAATCTTAAGATTCTCGTGCCACACCTTAAAAAAAAACGGAATAAAGTGAATCACCTAAGTTATTAGATAATAACTAGTTTGTGTGCCAGCATGATGATTGTTTTATTTTGCTTGAATTGTGCTTGTGCTATTTTTATTCTACTTATATTTGGATTGTTAGCTAACGGTTTTATCCGTTTTGTAGATTCTGTAGAGATAGACAGTTGTAGAGAGATCCGGGACGGATGGTCAGCCGGGTCCACATACTCATTAGATGGGGACGGGGAGTCTTCCGTTCAGCATGCATGTTATTAATATATTTATGTTTTGTAAGTCATGTGTTGAGCATTCATGTAAATACTGTTTGTTATTTTCAAAGAATTTAAATACATTTGTGCCTTGTTGTAAGATCCTAGTAAAATTTGTTGTTGAACCAAGGTCGGGACCCATTGTGAGGTCCTAACTAGTAGCTCTTCGAGTTCCAGGAATTCGGGGTGTTACATCATCGTTATCAGAAAGTGATGGAGCCACAAGACTGGGAACCTAATCGAAGAGATTCTGCGTTGATTAAAGATATTCTATTCAGAAGAGATCTCATGAGAAGCATGCCAGGAGAAGGCGTGACTATGGAAGAAATCCTTAGTCAAGTTTCACTAGGGGGGAAGTTTAAGGTAACCAAAGCATACAATCTGATTCGTAAGAAGGGCGATCGAGTTATGTTGCATGATATTATTTGGGGTGCAAGGCTTACCTCAAGGCACTCCAGTATCGCTTGGATGGCTACACTCCAAAGGCTTCCAACACATGATAGAATGACGTTCCTTGATGTTGATCCGATATGTCATCTATGCAATAGGGCGAACAAATCTCATGATCATTAGTTCTTTCGATGTCGATACTCGAGCAGGATATAGAGAGAGATTAGGAGTGTGTTTGGGATGGCATCTGGGATTGGTACTATTGACCTAGCTCTTCGTTGGCTGCGACATAGGAAGAAGAAGAAGCACCGGAGGACGGCTTGTATGCGTTTTGCGTTGGTTACGACGATATATTATATTTGGCATGCACGTAACGCGCTCTTGTTTAAAGACAACCGAATTCCGGAAGAAGCCATTGTCCGTCTTATTAAGGTTCATATTTTCAGAATTATTCATGATGCTTTTCCAGATTACATAGGGGATATTGTTCATAGAGTCTAGTTATGGGCTGTTGATGCCCCTTTGTTTGTCCTCGGTTTCTTTTCGCCTTGCATGGCTTATTTTTGGGTTGTTGCTTTGTTTTGTTGGGAGCGATGTAGCTCCGAGGATTGCTCAGTTTGTTTGTATGAGCTTTGTAGCTGAAATCATGTTCTCATTAGAGTAGGCATTTTTACCACACTTCAATGAACTAACCAACAACTTAGTAGGGTTTTAAAAAAAAAATTTTACGGCTACACGTGGCGTAGCCGTACCCCTGATACGTATAGCACATAATCGTGGTACGTATAGCAATAACCTAGAAAAGGTTATAAATATTTTTTTTCTCAAATCTCATTAGATTGATTTTTAGACTTTAACTAGTTTATCTTCCGTGCTTGCACATATGCTGGTGATATAAACCAAAAATTACTTTACGTACATAATTGATTCGACACAAGGACATAAAAAAAAACTTAGCGACCCACAATACAGTAGGTCAACGATTGACAAAACCGTAGATCAACGATCCATATAACAGATAGTTCGCAAACTATCAACATTACGTGATGTATAACAGATATTTACCCGTTATGAATAAAAATTAGAGTTCAACTTAATTAAAAGCCCAAGAAATGTATGATTTGTCTAATCTTCAAACCCTCTAATTATACAAGTTCTCAAACTATCAGTCTTACTTGATAATCGAGGTGAGATAGCAAAATAGCTGAAAATATTCAGCGACCCAAAAAACAGTAGTTCAACGACCATACAGATAATCGATTTGGGATCGCAAAATCGCTAAAAAATATTTAGCGACCCATAAGATAGTAGGCCAACGACCCATAAAAAAGGAGGTCAACGACCCATATAACATATATTAATCTGTTATGAATAAAAAATATAATTCAACTTAGTCAAAAGGGCAAGAAATGTATGTTTTGTTTTATCTTAAAATTCATGCGTAGATAGGTTGTCCTTAGCTACGGTAGAGGGTGTACCATAGGTACTATCTGGATTCATGATTTACTAGTGCGAGTTTTGTTTGATACGGGTGTTATGCACTCCTTTATATCAGATGCATGCGTAGATAGGTTGTCCTTAGCTACGGTAGAGGGTGTACCTTTTGTAGTTGGGTTACCTGATGGGGATAAGATAAGAGGATCCCGAGAGATTCATGACTGCCCTATTCATCTGGGAGATCGGGATTGGCTGGTAGATTTCCTAGTCATGCCCTTAGCACATGAGGACGTGATCTTAGGGATAGATTGGATGACAAGACATGGAGCGGTCTTAGACATTGGTAGGAGGACTGTGATTTTTGCCACTGAGGAGGGTCACAGAGTGATATTTCGAGGTTGGGACCTCGGAAAGTGAGTCATAGTTATCAGTGCAGTGAGAGCAGTGAGACTGATAGCACAGGGTTGTGAGGCTTTCTAGTGTTATGCCATGAAGGAACACAAGATCCTGACAATAGAGGAGATACCAGTTGCACGCGAGTTTGTAAAGGTATTCAGTGACGATCTGCCAAGGTTACCCCCACAGAGGAGTGTTGATTTTAGCATCGAGTTAGAGTCGGGCACGAGACCGATCTCGAAGGCCCCATACCACATGGCACCGATAGAGCTGCTTGAGCAGAAGAAACAGTTAGAGGAATTAGCAGAGAAGGGCTTCATACGCCCTAATGTTTCTCATGGGGAGCACCGGTGTTGTTTGTGAGGAAGAAGGATGGATCGATGAGGCTATGCATCGATTACAAAGAGTTGAACAAGGTCACCATCAAGAACAAGTATCCATTGCCTAGCATAGATGATCTGTTGGACCAGTTTCATGGAGCGTCAGTGTTTTCGAGGATAAACTTGAGGTCAGGTTATCACCAACTGAGGGTGAGGGACCAGGACATACCTAAGACGATATTCCGGACCAGGTTTGGCCACTATGAGTTTGTAGTGATGTCATTCAGGCTCACTAATGCGCCAGCGGTATTCATCGAGTTGATGAACGGGATTTTCATCGACTTCTTAGACCAGTTTTTAGTAGTCTTTATTGACGACATCCTAGTTTACTCTAGGAGTCGAGAGGAGCATGTCGGGCACTTGAGGACAGTATAACAGATTCTGCAGGATAGCCAACTTTATGCTAAGCTGTCCAAGTGCGAGTTTTGGATGTCAGAGGTGGCTTTCCTAGGTCATGTAGTGACTGCTAAGGGGATTAAGGTCGATCCAGCGAAAATCTAGTCAGTGTCTTCTTGGCAACCTCCAAAGAATGTTAAGGAGGTTCGCAGCTTTCTGGGTTTGGCAGGTTACTACCGCTGGTTTGTGGAAGGGTTTTCCCTGATTGCCCGACCACTTACTTGTCTTCTGAGGAAGACTACTCGGTTCGTTTGGTCTGAGCCGTGTCAGCAGCGTTTTGAGGAGCTGAAGAGGAGATTGACGTCTGCTCCATTTTAGCACAGCCTGAGGGTACAAATGACTTTGTGGTATACAGTGACGCATCCAATCTAGGCTTGGGGTGTGTCTTGATGTAGAGGGTAAAGGTCATAGCCTATGCGTCTCGTCAGTTGAAGACGTATGAAGAGAACTACCCCACACACGACCTAGAGTTAGATGCAGTAGTCCATACCCTTAAGATCTAGCGTTACTATCTCTATGGGGCGACATGTCAGATCTTCACAAACCATAAGAGTCTGAAATACATATTCACTCAGCGGGAGTTGAATAACCACCAGAGGCGGTGGCTGGAGTTGATCAAGGATTTCGACCTTGAGATTCTCTACCACCCCTGAAAGGCAAATGTTGTTGCTGACGCTTTGAATCGGAAGACGCCTCGGGAGAAGGCGATAGCCCAGTTGACTTGTACAGTCACAGTTGCATAGGGATTTGGCTTGGTTGGAGGTAGAGATTCAGTTTCCAAATACAGTTCATCAGTTGGCTACCTTAGAGTTACTTCCTGATCTGTTGGGTGACATCCGACAGAAGCAGGAGACTTGTCTGACTTTGACCAGGATATGAGACAGGATGTCTCGAGATGAGGCACCCCAGCTCACTATTGGTGCTAATAGATTGATGAGGTGTCAGGACCGTATTTGTGTACCATCAGATAGCGAGTTGAGACAGTGGATATTGGGTGAGGTCCATGCTACTCCTTACTCAGTACATCTAGGAGCGAGCAAGATGTACAAGGATGTGAGACGTTCCTTCTGGTGGAATGGTTTGAAGCTCGACGTGGCTCGGTTTGTAGCTCAGTGTGCGACCTGCCAGCAGGTCAAGATTGAGTATTGTAGGTCCGGAGGAGAGCTCCACCCACTGCTAGTACCATAGTGGAAGTGGGAGGATATCTCTATGGATTTTGTCACGGGATTGAGACTCAACAGAGGTTTTGACGCTATTTGGGTGGTGGTAGACCGTTTGATGAAGACCGCACGTTTCATTCCGATAAAGGAAATGTTGTCGGTAAGTCGTCTAGCTGAGGAGTTCACCAAACACATTGTGAGACTCCATGGAGTACCGAGGACTATCGTCTCCGACAGGGATGGACGTTTCACCTCGAGATTTTGGCAGTATGTACATACTGCTTTGGGGACGAGTCTCCACTTTACCATTGCTTACCACACACAGATTGACGGTCAGTCTAAGAGGACCATCCAAACGTTAGAGGACATGTTGCGGGCCTGTGTACTGGATTGGGGACAGGTATGGCCAGATCACCTTCCCCTTGTAGAGTTTTCATATAATAACAGTTGGCACGCGTCTATTGGGATGACTCCTTATGAGGCTTTGTACGGGCGGCGATGTCGTACCCCGTTGTGTTGGGATGAGCCTAGTAGAGCTGATGGAGTAGCTCCAGACCATATATAAGACGACATTGCTCGGATTGCTCTGGTCCGAGAGCGGATGTTAGCAACTCAGAGTCGTTAGAAATCCTACGCCGACAAGAGGCGTTGACCTTTGGAGTTTAGAGTAGGTGCACAGGTGTGGTTGAGAGTGTCACCGACGAGAGGCGTCCGGCGTTTCGGCATTAAAAGAAGCCGAGTCCCCGATATGTCGGACCTTTTGAGATCTTGGAGAGAGTCGGAGAGGTTTCCTACCGATTAGCGTTGCCACCGAGATTGGAGGGGGTCCATCGGGTATTTCATGTATCTTAGTTGAGAGAGTATATACCGGACCCGAGACACGTCATCAGCCATGAATATCTGATAGTTGAGCCCGACCACACTTTTGTGGAGTATCTAGTAGCCGTCCTAGAGTGTAGTACTAGACGTCTACGTTCTAAGGAGATACCGATGCTGAGGATTCAATGGTCTACACGAGGAGTCGAGGAGGCCACCTGGAGACAAAGGAGAGCATTAGACGTAGTTATCTCGAGTTCTTTGCGGAGTTAGCCGCTACCTCTGTATCGACGGGTTAGTACTTAGACGTTGTTTGTGTGACTTCTGTGATTATATGATAGAATGAGTGATTTTGTTTTTATGTGTTGTCTGATTATGATGATTGAGTAGTTTTGCATGCTAGAAAACGAGGTTAAAATTTTGTGAAACCAGAGTATACAAGTTTATTTGTGGAAGTCGTTTGATTAGATACCTTATTCTAAGTTTCGGGATGAAACTTATTTTAATGGGGTACTGATGTAATATACGGAATTTTTATTCCGTTTAATTCCGTAGCAAACCGGATTTCGATCCGTTGATCTTTTTGTGTCTACCTAGTCGTACACACCATCTCAAAATTTTATCATTTTATGTAATCTCACTTCACATAAAATGATAGAATATTATATCAAACCCTAATCTATCAAACCCTAGTTTATATCATGACATGTCCTTGACAAAGTCATGACGTCCTTTTGACGAGACCATGACGAGATTTGACGAGACCATGACGAGATCATGACAAGGCCATGCATGGGCTTGACAAAGTCATGACACATTTTGACAAGGCTGTGACAAAGCCTTTACAACATCAGCCCACTCCCTTCTTGGCCTATTTTTCTGCAGCCCACACAAACTCATCCCATCTCCTCCTCCTTGTTGGCTTGTGATCCAATTATGGACTGCTTGTGCAGGCCCAACCTCAGCCTCCTTTCTTCCAGCCATGCAGCCTTCTCCTCCAGCCTAGGAACACGCTATCAAGGCCCATCTGAAGGATCTTCCACGTCTTTAGCCTGGCTATTTCAGAATTCCGTAACTTCCCCCACAGATCACGCCCTCATCGCTTCCTCTTCTAATACTTTCCATTCGCATCGGATCCTCTCTTGCACACGTTCAGCAATTGCTTCAGACGCAGAAACTCACCAGGAAGAAGCCAGCAGGACGCAGTAGTGGATCCCCATCTTCGACGCCTTCCTTCTGCACAGCTAGTATACGAGTGCAACAGTGGTGAGTCTTTGCACTTCCTTTTCCCTTCTGATCTGAACAACTTCTGTAACTACATCCTCTAATCGGAGGCATCCCCAATGCAGCAGTGTGATTCCCTAGTAGAGGTCACAGCAGATCGGCCGGCTTTCCCTCCTGTGGTGACAATCAGCAACGTCCCAAATAGGCTGGTGAGCCTCCTTCTCCCTCTTTGTCCCGTCCCTTCAGAGGCACATCCAATACTGATGTGGTTGTTGCTGTGTCACTCCCCATGTAGTCACCAGCGGCGAGCCTTCCCCACATCCTTGCCAGCAGTAGCAGCCTCTGCATCCATCGAAAACCTAGGTGAGGGCTCTACAGTTTAACTCTTCATCTCCTTTTTGTCGAGACTTGAATGAAGGAGATGAGTAAACTCTTACCTCTATTGTATGAAACAGGAGACGAACAGTGACCTCAGGTGCCTAGAATTAAGTTGTGAGAGTGAGGCTGGTGAGTATCGAAACTATGATCTCTTTCAATACTTGTTTAGATTTCCAGTAATTATGTTGAGCAGTCAAGTTTGAGCATAATTTTTGATGCCTTAGAGATAGGATCCACCGTTCCGTTTTTGATATGCTGTTTAGTGTCATGCATAGGTTAATATGTCAAAAGTTAGGATGAATCCAACGGTCGGATTTAGAGTTATAAAGGCTCAAAGTGAACTGGTTGTACAGTTAGAAAACATACTCAGATTTGGCTAAGTATAGAATGTTGAGTTGGGAATCAACTTTGGAGAATTTTGTAGGGATGGTTGTTGGGAATTTTGGAGAGATCTTTGCTCCTATGATTAGTATGTATGTCATAGATGACCTAGAGAATTATTCCGGAATTTTTACATAATTATTCAGGCTTCATATCTGGAGCCAAAGTTGGACCCTAGTGACCTTTTGAAATGTTAAGGAAAACATGTAATGTTCTAATCTTGACCTAAACTCAACTTTAAGAGTTAGAATATCATAGTTAGTCCCAAGTAAGGATTTAAGTACATATTACGAGATTTTTAGAAGATTCGGGACCAAGGGTAAAATGGTCATTTTACCTTAGACGTGTATTTTAGTATTTTTCTCTTCTGATAGGATCTTACATCTTAGAAGTCCTAGACTTTTAAGTATATGGGAAATATGTTGATCCACTTGCCTCCTTTGACAGGCAACCGAATTTCTACAGTTACAGATTGAGTTGTGATTAAGAGAGTCGAGATTTGATTCAGGTAAGTCCTTTGGGTTTACTTAGCTAGCTTCTAGATATGGGTGTGGATAATGATAGTGGTGTGTGAATGATATGATTATAGTTGTACTTAGTAGTAATTATCTACCGACCTATACATTGACCTAAGAGTAACGAGGGGTGGCATTCTGCTCAGTTAGCTTGAGGGCGCTGGGGGTTTCTTTAGGGACTAGTCCACACTCGGTTCGTAGTGATGCTACCGGCGGAGGTAAGCTAGACCTACACCCAGTTGGACAAGGAACGGAGGCGAGAACTCTTAAGAGTTCTCGTGCCACAATTGTAAAATAGAATAAGGTGAATCACTAAACTATCAGATAATAATCGGTTTGTGTGCTAGCATGATGATTGTTTATATTATCTTGGGTGTGTGTGTGTGTTATTCTTATTCTGTTATGACTTTTTCAATTATGACTTTTTTTATGTTGGTCTTTCAGTTATGACTTATTCATATTATCAGATTGTGAGACATTGTTATTTCCGGTTGATAGTATTTCTGGTCACATTCATGACTTTGTTAAACATACTTTATGATTTCTGGTTTTTCCTTATCTGTGCCTTTTTGTAAGATCTAGTTAAGTTTTTGTCAAACTAAGATCGGGACCCACTGTTAGGTCCTAGCCAGTAACGTCCCAAGTTCTGAGAATTTGGGGTGTTACAAAGACTGCAAACATATGTACACATATAGTTAGTGAGTAGCATTTTCGCAGCAAAATATGTACATAATCACCAAAGACTGCAAACATATGTATATGCAAACACATAATTGTACATATTCTAATCGACATCATGTTATATGTACACACAAAATATGTCTGTGTATCATCAAACCCTTATCCAAATATACACAAACTACATATATATTTCGTACATATATAGTTAGTTAGTAATATTTTCGCAACAACATATGTACATAAACAACAACATATGTACATAATCAACCCCTATCCGAATATATCATACCTGGTTAAGCAGTTGCCATTGCAGTGCAACAGAGGGAGAAGAAGAGTAAAGAAGATTCATCGTCTGTAAGCAAATTCCTAAATCCATCCAAATCGTAAATGTCAAATAGTGTTAGTGCGACTGGATATGAGACCACCGCAACGAGGAAGACGACGTAGCCAAGTCCGACGTCGTTCACCACGCACTCTTCGATTGACATTCAAGATCGATATCCATTCAATGAGGAGAGGGATCCGTGTTCGCAAGGTGTTGGAGATCCTTGGATGAACAGTGGTTTCGATTTTGGCTCCGGTTGACTTGAGCGCACAGTTTGATGGTTTCGGAATGGCGGTGCAGAACGATCTTCGCTTAAGAATGGCGGTGTATAAGGATCTTCGCTTGGACGTTTGGTTTCTGCTAAAATATTAATAATGGTGGATAAAAAGGATTCTTAAATCTCAAGCGTATAGTTACCAAAAATATAGTTAACGGTTTCCTTAATTTTCGCATAATTTATATATTCTAATAATTAATTATCTCTACTTAATATTGGTAACTGTCTAATAAAGATTATTATAATATCTAGTTTACTTTTTAAAAAAATTGCAAATTACTAGGGGCTTAGTTTGTTTTCTGTAAAAAAAAGTTACCCTAGTAGCTTAATCTTCTCAAAAATGTATGATCTATTTAATCTTTAAACCCTCTATTTATACAAGTTATCAAACTATCAGTGTTACTTGATAATTGATGTGGGATAGCAAAATCTTAAAAATAATTAACGTAAATAGATTAAGCTTATAATCCTTCAAAAATAAATTAAGAAAAAAAATTCCAAAAAATAAATTACTTAACTTTCGACGGCTTGAAATAAAAGAAATACGTAAATTAAGGGGTATTCAATCCAGACTTTTGAAGATTTTAACTGATTTTAATAATAATAGAATTTTTGATTTTGTGCGATATTTTAATTCTATATAAAGTTAATACCTGTGAGATTAAGACTTGGGTGCTAACAAAAAAACAAACCTTTTTTCTACTATCACGTTGATGGTCATCTACGAAACCACAAATGTTGCAGCAAGAAATATATATATATATATATATATATATATATATATATATATATATATATATATATATATATATATATATATATATATATATAGGTAATGTTCAGGTACGGTTCATATATTGCGGTACGGTTGTACGGCCGACCGTACGGGCGACACGTGCCCCGAAATTTTTTTTTTTTCTGAAACGATTTTTTTTTCGGAAACGAATGAAAATTTGTTTTGAACTACCATGTTATAATTTATGCACTATTCTCCTATAAACTTTGAACTATTCCCATATATTCCATGAACTATTACTTTTTAATATAATCCATGAACTATTCTATTATAATTCATGAACTATCCCATAATAAGTTTTGAACTATTACTTTCACTCCTTTATAAATTTTTGCACTTTAAACTATTCTATTATAATTCATGAACTATCCCATAATAAGTTTTGAACTATTACTTTCACTCCTTTATAAATTTTGCACTATGAACTATTCTATTATAATTCATGAACATTCCTTTTAGAAGTTATATTCCTTAATAAGTTTTGAACTATTACTTTCATTCCTTTATAAATTTTGCACTATGAACTATCCTAATATAGTTCATGAACTATCCTTTTATAAGTTATGAACTATTCCATAATAAATTTTGAACTATTACTTTTACTCGTTCTTTTAAAAAAAAAAAAAAAAAAATTTCGGGACACCTGTCGGCCGTACGGCCGTACCGGAATAATGTGTCTTACTTGAACAACACTGTAACACCCCAAATTTTACAACTTAGGGAGTTACTGGTTAGGACCGCACAGTGGGTCCCGACCTTAGTTTGACAACAACTTAACATGATCTTACAACAAGGCACAGATAAGGAAAAACCAGAAATCATAAAATAGTTTTTATCAATGCATGAATGTGACCAGATCAACTACAGCCGGAAAAGTAATAAAACAAAGTACGAAAGGAAACAATGTTCAACTGTAAAACCCACAAATGCAAAAACTGCAAAACGTCCTAAAGTACGACACCCCGGCTGACCACTACCATCTGGATCACTCGGCATCTGCTCTAACCTGTGTCAAATCTAAACAACATATCAACAGTTAGCTAACTAACCAAATATAAGCAAAATGATAACAGCACAAACACAAGCAGAAATAAAAATAAACAAACATCATGCTGGCACTCAACCAATTATTATCTATTATTTAAGTGATTCACATTATTCAATTTAAGTTGTGGCACGAGAACTATTATTAGTTCTCGCCTCCGTTCCTTATCCAGCTGGTGTAGGTCTAGCTGACTTCCTTTGGTAGCATCACTACAAACCATGTGTGGACTAGTCCCGAAAGAAACCCCCAGCGCCCCGCGAGCTACTGAGCAGAATGCCACCGCCCGTTACTCTTAGGCCAAAACATAGGTCGGTAATTATATATCACAACCTATCTCTCTAACATGTCAATCACACACCACCATCATCATTTATACTCATATTTAGTAGTCAGCTAAGTAAGCCCAAAGGACTTACCTGTTATAACGCTCGACTCTTTATAAACCACTCTCTCTTTAAACTGCAACCACTCAGTTGCCTGTCAAAGGCGATAAGTGTATTAGCACACCTTCACGTAGATAGAAGTCTAAAACTTCTAAGATCAAATAAGGTATTAAGACGTACTAGTTACAGTATTAGTTTTAGGGTAAAATGACCATTTTACCCTTGGTTCCGATTTTCTCGAAAACCTTAAATTTCATGTCTAAACTCCTATTGGAGGTTCTAAAAATATATTCTCACTCCTAGAATTTTATTTGGTTCCAAACTGACGTTTTTCCTATGTTTCTATTTTCCGGAAGAATCGAAAAGGTTTAACTTCGGCTCTAAATATAAAATTCTTAAAAACTTGAAAAATTTCCGAATTAAATCTCTAGATCATCTATGAGGTTCTATCTAACCTTAGAAGAAAGAATTTCTCCAAACTGTTCAGCCGATATTTTTATAATAATTCACAAAGTCGGTTCCTTCACTCTACTTTCCTATACTTAGCCAAAATTCAAGTTTACCAAAACTGCTCAACTACCTAACTTCGGGAGCTCATAACTTTCAATCCGACCGTTCATTTCTCCCCAAATTTTAATATGCTAAACTACATATATCCGTCTACAACATATCCAAAATTCAACGGTGGATCTTTATCCAAACGTTTTATAATTGATCGACAAGATGGGCTATTGGTAACCTAAAAGCTGAAGGAAATAAAATGAATTACAGCAGCCCTCTTATTTCTGTTTTTCCTACTTACAGCAGTCCTTTGTTCCTATCCTTCGGTCTATATACTCAGCAGCTACACAAGGTCAACCTAACCTATGTCCAAGTCCGACTACAGCAGTTCATCATTCTAGTATTACGGAAATAGTATACATACATAAGATTATACACTAACTTCTAGAGGCAAGAATTTGGACTGCAGAAACGATGACTCACCTCTTCCACCTCTACTGGGCTGAGGCGTCTTCAACACAGTCCCGGATGCCCCTCTAGCTCCCTTGGCGTGACGGTTCAAGAGGAGAAGAGTGAGAGTTCGGTTGGTCTGTTGCATAATCGATATGAAGATTTTCATCACAGGTACGAGGATGTGAGTACTCATGATCGATCAATTAAAGAGATGAAGTTGCATAGCACATAGATCTTTACCTAATTAGACGGAGGGAGACTGAGTTCAGTCCGGTCTAGAGGAGTAGCGCCGGACGTTGATGGTTTGCAAGGGTGCAGCAGTCGGTTTTGTGGAGGGCTGGAAGTGTGCAGAAGGTTGTGAATCCGCTGCTGCCTTTGTCGAATGATGAGCGTTGGGAGAGGAAGGACGTTCAACTGCTGTTAGCGAAGGAGGAGGGTAACGTGTACTTTGAATCTGGACAGATTCTACAGCTGTAAATGGGAATGAAATCACGTAACTCCCGGCTGTTTCCTTTTCTTGTAACTTCAGTCATTAACGTGTGTATTCACTGGGCTGGTGTGCTCCTGAATGGACGCTGGGCTGTTGGGCTGAAGTGCTGGGCTGCGCATAGGCTGGGGCGGAGCTGTGCTGTTGCTGAAGAGCTGGGCTGCGCATAGGCTGGGGCGGACAAGGTACAACAGTGGGCTGCTGGGCTACGGACAAGGCGCAACAGTGGGCTGGAGAAGCTGTTGCTGGCAAGCTTCTGGGCTGGCAAGGTAAGACGCTTCTGGCTGCAGATTGGGCTGAACGTGCTGCTGGCGCTGGGCTGTCAACAGCCTATCTGGGCTTGTCACAGACTCGTCACAGCCTTGTCTGGCCTTGTCACAGACTCGTCACAGCCTTGTCTGGCCTTGTCACAGCTTCGTCACGGCCTTGTCTGGCCTTGTCACAGCTTCGTCACAGACTTGTCTGGACCTTGTCACAGCTTCGTCGCAGACTTGTCCGGACCTTGTCATATTCTAAATTAGGGCTAAACTTATTATTTTATGTGAAGGTAAGCTACCTAAAATGATAAATTTTATAAAGATCCTATCATTTTATGTGAAGGGGAAGCTACATAAAATGATAAACTTTTAAAGGATTCCATCATTTTATGTGAAGGAAATCTACATAAAATGATAAATTTTATAATAATGTGTCTAACTAAGTAAACGGATATAGATCAACTGATCGAGATCGGGTTTATTACAGAATAAACGGAATAAAAATTCCGGATATTACATCAGTACCCCCTTAAAATAAGTTTCGTCCCGAAACTTAGAATAAGGTATCTACCCAAACATTTCCCCTCAAGAGTTATATTCTAGCATGCAACTACTCACGCTATTAAGCACATAAACATAAACAATCATTTAAACATATAATCACAGAAATCATATAAAGTATCATCTCAGTACTAACCCGTCGGTACTGAGGTAGCGGCTAACTCCGCAAAGAACTCAGGGTAATTACGTCTAATACTCTCCTCTGTCTCCCAGGTAGCCTCATCAACTCCTCGTCTAGACCACTGAATCCTCAGCATCGGTATCTCCTTAGAACGCAGGCGCCTAATGCTACGCTCTAGGACGGCTACTGGATACTCCACAAAAGTGTGGTCTGGCTCAACTATCAGATCCTCGTGACTGATGACGTGTCTAGGATCCGGTATGTACTCTCGCAGCTGAGATACATGAAAAACCGGGTGTACTCCCTCCAATCTCGGTGGCAGTGCTAGTCGGTAGGCAACCTCTCCGACTCTCTCTACGATCTCAAATGGACCGACATACCGGGGACTCAGCTTCCCCTTAATGCCGAAACGTCTAACTCCTCTCGTAGGTGACACTCTCAACCACACCTGTGCACCTACTCTAAACTCTAAAGGTCGACGCCTTTTGTCGGCGTAGGACTTCTGACGACTCTGAGCTGCTAACATCCTTTCCCGGACTAAGGCAATCCGGGCGATGTCGTCCTGTATCTGATCTGGTACAACTCCATCAGCCTTGCTGGGCTCATTCCAACATAGCGGCGTACGACATCTCCGTCCGTACAAAGCTTCGTAAGGTGCCATCCCAATAGACGCGTGCCAGCTGTTATTATATGAAAACTCTACTAGTGGGAGGTGATCTGGCCATACCTGTCCCCAATCTAGCACACATGCCCGCAACATGTCCTCTAGGGTCTGGATGGTCCTCTCTGACTGACCGTCTGTCTGTGGGTGGTAGGCAGTGGTAAATTGAAGACTCGTACCCAGAGCAGTATGTACCTGCTGCCAGAACCTCGAGGTAAAACGTTCATCCCTGTCGGAGACGATAGTCCTCGGTACTCCATGGAGTCTCACAATATGCCTGGTGAACTCCTCTGCTAGACGACTTACCGGCCACGTTTCCTTAATCGGAATGAAACGTGCGGTCTTCGTCAGACGGTCTACTACTACCCAAATGGCATCAAAACCTCTGCTGAGCTTCAATCCGGTGACGAAATCCATAGAAATGTCTTCCCACTTCCAATGTGGTACTGGAAGTGGGTGTAGCTCTCCTCCGGATCTACGATGCTCAATCTTGACCTGTTGACAGGTCGCACACTGGGCTACATATCGGGCCACATCGGGCTTCAAACCACCCCACCAGAAGGAACGTCTCACGTCCTTATACATCTTACTCGCTCCTGGATGTACGGAGTAAGGGGTAGCATGAGCCTCACCTAGTATTCTCTGTCTCAGCTCACTGTCTGATGGCACACAGACACGGTCCTGTCGTCTCATCACTCCATCGGCACCAATAATGAACTGAGGTGCCTCATCTCGTGACATCCGGTCTCGGATCCGGGTCAAAGTCGGACAGGTCTCCTGCTTCTGCCGGATCTCACCCAACAGGTCAGGAAGTAACTCTAAGGTGGCTAACTGATGAGCTGTATCGGGGAACTGGATCTCTACCTCCAACCAAGCTAAGTCTCTTTGTAACTGTGGCTGTACTGTCAACCGAGCTATCGCCTTCTCCTGAGGCGTCTTCCGACTCAAAGCGTCAGCAACTACATTCGCCTTTCCGGGGTGGTAAAGAATCTCAAGGTCAAAATCCTTGATCAACTCTAACCACCGCCTCTGGCGGTTATTCAACTCCCGCTGAGTGAATATGTACTTCAGACTCTTATGGTCTGTGAAGGTCTGACAGGTCGCTCCATAGAGATAATGACGCCAAATCTTAAGAGCGTGTACTACAGCAGCTAACTCTAGGTCGTGAGTGGGGTAGTTCTCCTCATACGTCTTCAGCTGTCGAGACGCATACGCTATGACCTTACCCCTCTGCATCAAAACACACCCCAAGCCCAGCTTGGATGCGTCACTGTACACTACAAAGTCCTCTGTACCCTCAGGCTGTGCTAAGATCGGCGCAGACGTCAATCTCTTCTTCAGTTCCTCAAAACTCTGCTGACACGGCTCAGACCAGACGAACCGAGTAGTCTTCCTTAGGAGAGAAGTAAGTGGTCGGGCGATCAGAGAAAACCCTTCCACAAACCGGCGGTAATAACCTGCCAATCCAAGGAAGCTGCGAACCTCCTTAACACTCTTCGGAGGTTGCCAAGCTGACACTGACTCAATCTTCGCTGGGTCGACCTTAATCCCCTCAGCAGTCACTACATGGCCTAGGAATGCCACCTCTGACATCTAGAACTCACACTTGGATAGTTTAGCATATAGCTGACTATCCTGTAGAATCTGCAGCACTGTCCTCAAGTGTCCGGCATGCTCCTCTCGACTTCTAGAGTAAACTAGAATGTCGTCGATGAAGACCACTACAAACTGGTCTAAGAAGTCGATGAAAATCCCATTCATCAACTCCATAAATACTGCTGGCGCATTAGTGAGCCCGAATGGCATCACTACAAACTCATAATGACCATACCTAGTCCGGAATGCCGTCTTAGGTATGTCCTGATCTCTCACCCTCAGCTGGTGATAACCCGACCTCAAATCTATCCTCGAGAACACTGACGCTCCATGCAGCTGGTCCAGCAGATCATCTATGCGAGGCAGTGGGTACTTATTCTTGATGGTGACCTTGTTCAGCTCCCTGTAGTCGATACACAGCCTCATCGATCCATCTTTCTTCCTCACAAATAACACTGGTGCGCCCCAGGGAGAAACACTAGGGCGTATGAAGCCCTTCTCTGCTAACTCCTCTAACTGCTTCTTCAGCTCAAGCAGCTCTATCGGGGCCATGCGGTACGGGGCCTTCGAGATCGGTCTCGTGCCCGGCTCTAACTCGATGCTAAAGTCCACACTCCTCTGTGGAGGTAGCCCTGGTAAGTCGTCCCTGAAGACCTCTGCAAACTCGCATGCGACTGGTATCTCCTCTACTGTCAGGCTCTTGCGCTCCTTCATGGCATAACACCAGAAGGCCTCGCAACCCTGTGCTATCAATCTGGCTGCCCTCACTGCACTGATAACTGTGCCGGACTTTCCGAGGTCCCAACCTCGGAATATAACTCTATGGCCCTCCTCCGTGACAACAGTCACAGTCCTCCTACCAATATCCAAGACGGCTCCATGTCTAGTCATCCAATCTATCCCTAATATCACGTCCTCATGTGCTAAGGGCATGACTAGAAAATTTACTAACCAGATCCGGCCTCCCAGGTGGATAGGGCAATCATAAATCTCTCGAGATCCTCTCACCTTACCCCCATCTGGTAACCCAACCACAAAAGGTACACCCTCTACTGTAGCTAAGGACAACCTATCTACACATGCATCTGATATAAAGGAGTGCGTGGCACCCGTATCAAATAAAACGCGCACAGGTAAGTCATGGATCCAAATAGTACCTGTGGTCGCAGGTGTTGCAGGCTGCTCAGTGTTCCTCAGCTCAAACACTCTCGATGGTCCTCCTCTGGTGTCAATGGTACTACCACGTCCTCTGCCACGACCTGATCCCTGTGCAGTACTGTATGAAGCAGGATGTCCTGGAGCCCGGTACTGCTGCTGCTGCTGACTCGGAGCTCGGTATTGAGGGGGTCTCTGTACACTCTTCTCAGCACCTGCAGGAGAAGATCCCTGCTGAGAAGAAGCCTTGCCCTGACGGCAGAAAGTAGCCCTGTGTCCCGGCTTCCCACAAGTGAAGCAAGTGACCGGTGGTTTCGGGCAGTCCGGCTTAATGTGATCACGGCCACCACAGTTAAAGCACTATCGATCTCCACTGGGAGTCCGAACTGTAGAGTGGTAGCTGGACCTCCCCTGAGTCTGTCCTCTACCATAACTTGCTACTGCTCCACTGCTACCAGCATGTCATGTCCTCTGCCGCTTATCCGGCCCACTAGATTGTGCTGCTTTCCTAGAAGCTGGCCTATCTCTCTCATAAGCAGAGGCCCTATCCTGATAATCAGACAAGGTCTCACAGCGGAATCCAGCCAGGTAGGATCGGGTACTCTCTCTCAACCTCCTGGAGAAAAGATAAACATGCTGCTCTTCTAGAGGTGCAGATGGTCCAAGCAAAGTCAACTCTTTCTGAAACTTCTTTATGGCTGCAGCAATCGGGATATCCTCAAATCCCGCCTCAATGAAATCCTGGAATCTCTCCCTCCTCAGTGAAACTGGGCAGTACTTGTCTCTAACAATGTTCTTCATTTGCTCTCAGCTGGTGACTCGGCCACGAATGGTACGCCACCATGAATGAGCATCATCTGTGAAGCAGGTCTGTATCAAATCTACCTGTCGGTCCACGGGGCAACATATTGCCTCCAAAGCAGTCTCAATCTTCCCTATCCAGTGCTCCACCTCTAGCCCTATCTCTCCGCTGAATGAGGGGACCTTCTGAGAGTTGAAAGCCTTCAACCACTCATCCGATCTCGGTGCTCTGACCCCAGTAGGTGCTCTATCAACATCAGCCCTCCTCTCAGATACAGCCGGCACCTGAGACACTCCCTGTGTCACCTGAGCTGACCTAGCCGGTACCACTGGTGGTACCTGATAAGCCTCTCCACTCTGGCAGCTTCCTCCCTACGCTCAACATAGGCTCTGAACTCCCTATACTCCGATGCTCCAATAGAGACACGTCCCGACTCAGTAGAATGAGCTCCTTGCGCTCCAGACCTAGCGGCGGTCACAGGCCTGACCTCGGGGCCTACACTCTCAGCTACTTCTTCTACAGCCACCTCTGGTACGCTTGCTGCAGGTGAGTCATCTCGAGGAACTCGTCCTCGACCTCTCCCTAGTGGAGGTCTACCCCCACGACCACGCCCTCTAACAGTAGGGGTGCTATCAGCTCGATCCTGTCTGACTGGGGGAAGGGGGGACGACCCCTACCTCGGCCAGTCACTTGTGCAGCCCTAGTACGTGCCATCTGTACGAATAGTAATAACTACAGTTATAAACTAGCTAATCTATCATAACAGTACAAGTCTATAAATATTCTAAGATTACCGAGATCCGCAGAGGTAGTGGTGGTCGTCCGTACTTTCTATCCCAACCCGACTCTGTATGCATTTTAAAACCAAAATTTTTCATTGGAAACCTCAGACCCTTTTCGGGTTCTGTTTATTTACTTATATGACCTTTTTAGAAGATTCAAGTGCCATTGTTGCCAACCTGGCTCTGATACCATGTTGTAACACCCCAAATTTTACAACTTAGGGAGTTACTGGTTAGGACCGCACAGTGGGTCCCGACCTTAGTTTGACAACAACTTAACATGATCTTACAACAAGGCACAGATAAGGAAAAACCAGAAATCATAAAATAGTTTTTATCAATGCATGAATGTGACCAGATCAACTACAGCCGGAAAAGTAATAAAACAAAGTACGAAAGGAAACAATGTTCAACTGTAAAACCCACAAATGCAAAAACTGCAAAACGTCCTAAAGTACGACACCCCGGTTGACCACTACCATCTGGATCACTCGGCATCTGCTCTAACCTGTGTCAAATCTAAACAACATATCAACAGTTAGCTAACTAACCAAATATAAGCAAAATGATAACAGCACAAACACAAGCAGAAATAAAAATAAACAAACATCATGCTGGCACTCAACCAATTATTATCTATTATTTAAGTGATTCACATTATTCAATTTAAGTTGTGGCACGAGAACTATTATTAGTTCTCGCCTCCGTTCCTTATCCAGCTGGTGTAGGTCTAGCTGACTTCCTTTGGTAGCATCACTACAAACCATGTGTGGACTAGTCCCGAAAGAAACCCCCAGCGCCCCGCGAGCTACTGAGCAGAATGCCACCGCCCGTTACTCTTAGGCCAAAACATAGGTCGGTAATTATATATCACAACCTATCTCTCTAACATGTCAATCACACACCACCATCATCATTTATACTCATATTTAGTAGTCAGCTAAGTAAGCCCAAAGGACTTACCTGTTATAACGCTCGACTCTTTATAAACCACTCTCTCTGTAAACTGCAACCACTCAGTTGCCTGTCAAAGGCGATAAGTGTATTAGCACACTTTCACGTAGATAGAAGTCTAAAACTTCTAAGATCAAATAAGGTATTAAGACGTACTAGTTACAGTATTAGTTTTAGGGTAAAATGACCATTTTACCCTTGGTTCCGATTTTCTCGAAAACCTTAAATTTCATGTCTAAACTCCTATTGGAGGTTCTAAAAATATATTCTCACTCCTAGAATTTTATTTGGTTCCAAACTGACGTTTTTCCTATGTTTCTATTTTCCGGAAGAATCGAAAAGGTTTAACTTCGGCTCTAAATATAAAATTCTTAAAAACTTGAAAAATTTCCGAATTAAATCTCTAGATCATCTATGAGGTTCTATCTAACCTTAGAAGAAAGAATTTCTCCAAACTGTTCAGCCGATATTTTTATAATAATTCACAAAGTCGGTTCCTTCACTCTACTTTCCTATACTTAGCCAAAATTCAAGTTTACCAAAACTGCTCAACTACCTAACTTCGGGAGCTCATAACTTTCAATCCGACCGTTCATTTCTCCCCAAATTTTAATATGCTAAACTACATATATCCGTCTACAACATATCCAAAATTCAACGGTGGATCTTTATCCAAACGTTTTATAATTGATCGACAAGATGGGCTGTTGGTAACCTAAAAGCTGAAGGAAATAAAATGAATTACAGCAGCCCTCTTATTTCTGTTTTTCCTACTTACAGCAGTCCTTTGTTCCTATCCTTCGGTCTATATACTCAGCAGCTACACAAGGTCAACCTAACCTATGTCCAAGTCCGACTACAGCAGTTCATCATTCTAGTATTACGGAAATTGTATACATACATAAGATTATACACTAACTTCTAGAGGCAAGAATTTGGACTGCAGAAACGATGACTCACCTCTTCCACCTCTACTGGGCTGAGGCGTCTTCAACACAGTCCCGGATGCCCCTCTGGCTCCCTTGGCGTGACGGTTCAAGAGGAGAAGAGTGAGAGTTCGGTTGGTCTGTTGCATAATCGATATGAAGATTTTCATCACAGGTACGAGGATGTGAGTACTCATGATCGATCAATTAAAGAGATGAAGTTGCATAGCACATAGATCTTTACCTAATTAGACGGAGGGAGACTGAGTTCAGTCCGGTCTAGAGGAGTAGCGCCGGACGTTGATGGTTTGCAAGGGTGTAGCAGTCGGTTTTGTGGAGGGCTGGAAGTGTGCAGAAGGTTGTGAATCCGCTGCTGCCTTTGTCGAATGATGAGCGTTGGGAGAGGAAGGACGTTCAACTGCTGTTAGCGAAGGAGGAGGGTAACGTGTACTTTGAATCTGGACAGATTCTACAGCTGTAAATGGGAATGACATTCACGTAACTCCCGGCTGTTTCCTTTTCTTGTAACTTCAGTCATTAACGTGTGTATTCACTGGGCTGGTGTGCTCCTGAATGGACGCTGGGCTGTTGGGCTGAAGTGCTGGGCTGCGCATAGGTTGGGGCGGAGCTGTGCTGTTGCTGAAGAGCTGGGCTGCGCATAGGCTGGGGCGGACAAGGTACAACAGTGGGCTGCTGGGCTACGGACAAGGCGCAACAGTGGGCTGGAGAAGCTGTTGCTGGCAAGCTTCTGGGCTGGCAAGGTAAGACGCTTCTGGCTGCAGATTGGGCTGAACGTGCTGCTGGCGTTGGGCTGTCAACAGCCTGTCTGGGCTTGTCACAGACTCGTCACAGCCTTGTCTGGCCTTGTCACAGACTCGTCACAGCCTTGTCTGGCCTTGTCACAGCTTCGTCACGGCCTTGTCTGGCCTTGTCACAGCTTCGTCACAGACTTGTCTGGACCTTGTCACAGCTTCGTCGCAGACTTGTCCGGACCTTGTCATATTCTAAATTAGGGCTAAACTTATTATTTTATGTGAAGGTAAGCTACCTAAAATGATAAATTTTATAAAGATCCTATCATTTTATGTGAAGGGGAAGCTACATAAAATGATAAACTTTTAAAGGATTCCATCATTTTATGTGAAGGAAATCTACATAAAATGATAAATTTTATAATAATGTGTCTAACTAAGTAAACGGATATAGATCAACTGATCGAGATCGGGTTTATTACAGAATAAACGGAATAAAAATTCCGGATATTACAAACACCCTCTATATATATATATTCTTGTTTAACACTACAACATGCTAGCCTCGACTATTATAATGGATCTGCCTACTTTCAAGTCGACTGCATCCAATCTCCTTACTCACATTCCCTATCATCGTCAACTACCTACAATGCGTTGAGGACTCAAAATTCCGAATTTCATGATAAAATCTTGAAGCTTGAATACAAGATACTGGATCCCTTACTACTATCTACATTAAACGCATTGTCACCCTTCGTCCAACCTCTTCCTTTTGGTGAACCCTACAACTCCTCAGCAGGGAACTCCATATTAAAGTGTCATCCTTCATCAAGGACTAATCCAACATCACTTCACCTTCTTTCAATAATCCAACAAAGCCTAAAAGATCAATCATGCTCGAATAGATAAATCGTTTTAATATAAAACGCAAATTCAGGTTCAAAGATAGAGATCACAAAACAACAATTGATTTAAAATCAACAAATTTGTGGTAGGAAGGAAAATTAGTAAACAAGCAATTCTAAATAACAAGCAAGTTTAGACATGACACATGATGGAAAACAATCAACAAGGCACAAACGAGCAAGAAAACAATCAACATGATGGAAAGAACTAAACTCCGACGATACACCGATCCTAAGCACTCGAAAACGCTTGAATAAGTTGATTTGGCCGTTAGGGTTCTTTAGTGCTAAAGTTTGACGTGGAAATCTCATGTGTTGGGATAAGACTTCTATATGGTTTAGGTATTTATATAAGTAATAAAAAAAATCCTACAAAATCAATGAAATAATAGATTCCTTTAAAATCAAGAAACTTTTAAATACCATAGGAGTTTTATGGAAAATTTAAAATTCTAATTGAATACCAAAAGATTTATATGGACTTTTAAAAATCTATATTGAAAACCAATAGACTTTTAAACTCCAAAAAATTCCTGTAAAATCTTAATTGAATGCACCCCTAAATTATTTTTAAAAATATTTAGGAGATCTTGCTAGTTAAATTTTAAGTGAGATACAAGGCGATTTTCTTATTGGATTTAAAAAATTAAATTTAAGAAAAATATTTATCACCAAAATTGAAATTAACGTAAAGATTTCTCCAATTGATCACCTAAAATTTTTTTATTGGATTTAAAATAAAAGATTTAGTGGCGTAAATGTGAGAGCTCTATTTTAAAATATTGACTCCATAGCGCGTCACGTCAACGTCAATGTATATTGTTTTAGTAGTGTATATAGATTTAATTTTATTGGTTCAAAATAAATCATCTATGTTTTTTAATATAAATTTTAAAAAACGATTAGACCCGCTCAACGTGCAGTTGATAACGTTATTGAATTATAAAATTGAATTTTATAGTTGGTTTTTAGATGTTAGTCATGTTAATCACAAATGTTTGATTTGTTTTTTTAATTTGGTGCTATTTTTGTTCACATTATTAGGGATAGGGAGAACCCTCATAGGCAACCTCACGAGGGACAAAGGACACCTCACAAGGGACAATTTTTTCATTAGAGCTAGCTTTCGATTTTTTTGGACTATTAATCGAGCTAATGGGTGAAACTTCAGACTTGAAATTGGTAGTGATATCTCCTCTACTAGAAAGGCAAGACCTAAACCCACCAGTGGCAAAGGAAGTACTACCATTTTCAACTTTAGATCCACCCACTTTTTTTCAAGAGCTCGTCTTATCATCTTCAACATTAGTACAACTAATATTCTTTAAACTCTTGTTCCTACTAAAGTTAATGTTAACTTTCCTAGTTTTGATCACCCTCAAAGGACAACCATCGAACACATGATTTTCGTCACCACAATGACCACAACCTTTAGAGAAATCTTCAATCCACACATGAAAATCCTTAAGATCATCATTCTCATCAGGAATAGGGATTTTATCATTGATAGTAAACTTTTCACCACATTAAGAATGATACAAATTTTAATATAGTTATCAACCTTATCATTCATAGAACATGGGTCGAGCTTGATAAATTTTCAACTTTATTCTCCTCAATAATTGTTTGAATAGCATCTTTATTTGCAAACTCTATAGGAAGCAAAGGGATTTGGACCCAAAGGTCAAGTTCAATTATTGATTCAGTCAAGGTGTTATGGTTAGGTTTTCAAGGTTTAAGAAGAACCAACTGACCAAGAACATGATATGGGCGAAGATCCCACACCGTATTTTTATCAATCGGATTAGACAAACTAATCTCAAACCAGGAACTACCCTTAGGGATGACACCTCCCCCTTAATATTCTTCCATTCCGAGGCAATTTATTTCTTATCTTAGGAAAATCAATGGGATCACCAAAAATATGCCCCAACAAGCAAGGTTCTTTAGGTTTATGAAATCATTTCTTACCTTAACAAGTTTGCTCATATAGTTAGAAACATTAAGTTTTCCGTTGCCCAACAACTCACACTTCTCAGCTTCAGGGACCGAACTAGGAAGGTGAGCACCGATAAAGGACCCAACAACAGCTTTCAAAGACAGAGTCTCATTAATGCCATTAATTATGACATATATTTAGACATGCATTTATGTAGATTTTCCTTTTATTTTGCATGCATAGACATGAATCCATAACATTCAAGCTCATATTTGCATACTTTATTAGAAAAGATGCCTACACGGATTATTGTTGCATTTATAGGTAATTTGGCGAATTATGGAGCGTAATTACACATTTAAGGATTAGATCATAAAGGAACATGATAGAGGATAAAAAGAAGTTAGGAATGTAACGCCCCAATTTTTGGCGCGTTTGCGATTTTTTTTTCCCCGGATTTTATCGATATTTTAATATCTTAGGTATGTTTTATGAGTATTTTAAGTCGTAAATGTTATTTCACGAGTATACGTTATATTAATATGTTAATGGTATTTTTTATTTATAATTATTTAAAATCTCGTTATTTAGTTACGAGATCGTTTTACACGTCGCAAGTATAAAATTTGTGAGTTTAATTATATATTCGATCCAAATATTTTATTCTCGAGTACTTTTATTATTTTTGGATATGTGTACGTATGTCCGTATTATATTTTGTCGGAAAAATCGTGAATTTTTCCCGATTCGGAAATGCCGTTCCGAATGTTTTAACGGGGTTTGTTATTATTTATTCCTTTTATTTTTATTTTTATTTTGGGACAACTACCTGCAGATCTACGCCTAGCTTGACTCCTTGTTCTTGCAGCTACCTCTACCCAGCTACATGTTTTCCCTCTCCCACACTCAATGACTAATTCATCCTACCCTCTACTGCACGCCTAACCTTTCACCTTCTACTCTGCTTCGCATCATAGAAGTCCATCTTCACCATTCTCCGTCCTCACTCTTCGACTCCTCCCCATCTTCAATCTCTTCCCTGCACCCTCTGATTCCTCCATCATTACAAGACAACAGCACCACCACCTTCTGATGTTGCAACACCATCAGGAAGCCACCACCTCGCCGTTGCCGGACAAAGAAGCCGTCGGCATCGCCGTCCTCGCCATTTGCTAGAGAGCCCACCTCTAGTTGCCGCCTGATCTGGAGTCTCTAGAAAACTTACACCCGGACCTCGACGCCACCTCGTCACCTGCCGGAAGCACCCGGTGCCTCCTCCGTCCAGCAGCAACCGCCTTCCTAGTTGAGCCTGGCCGGAGTAACGCAGCGCTCTCCTCCCTGCCGCCACTGTGTTAAGGTCCCAGCATTTTGTATTCATTAATAGGGTTTAAGAAACCCTTTTTAACAAATGTGAATCGGGCCCCCTTGTTTTAGTATAATTTTAGTACACCACCCATATTTTATAATTGCAGCTTTGATTCATATTTCTACATTGTTGCATTTATGCCCTCTGTTGGATTATTTTCAGAAAATGCCCCGAGGTTTTAATTACGGATGATAGCCCATATTTCTAAAAATGTATAAGTTGCGCCGGAAAATGTGTTAGCGGTTTTTAACCTTGGTTTTAATTACGGGGATATTCTCATATTTATATATACTATATATTATGTCTTTGTTGGATTAAATTTGGTTTATGGATCAAATATTAATTGTTTTTTATGACTATATTTCCATATTTGTATAATTGCCTCAGAAAATGGTTTTAACGAGTTTTAACCTTGGTTTGAAAGCGAGTTTTCCTTAAGACTTATATAAGTTAAATCTTCCGTTCAAATTTAGCGTACGAGCTAAATTTGTCTAATTTTGGTGTTAGGTTCGGAAGCGTCCCGATGAAGACCTAACGAGTCCAAGTCGACATCCATAGACCGGCTTCCGTCTTTTGACGTCGTGTGAGTATCCTTTCCCGCGATCTAGTAATGTTTAGTATTAGTATTATGCTAGGTTGGACAATCTAGCATAACTTAGAGTGAATGCCAAGTAGTGGCCTTGAACCTTAGGTGAGCTTTGAGGATTTATGATCGTTCTAAAGCTTGAAGTGTTATTATCTTGTGAGGATTGTAAGGCGTTGAGTGTTTGGTTGACCTTGTGAGATCGTGAGGATTAGGAGGTTGTTATCCTATCATGGTTGTGTTTTATGATCTTGCGAGATCATTGGGACTAGAAGTCTAAGGACTTCTAGTATGTGAAAGAGATGTTAATCGTGTGCCTTTTGACATGCGTTGAGTGTCTTCATGCGGGAAGCAGAGAGCGGGATATAGCGGGATTATCTTTGGGACAAGGTAAGTCTCCGGACTTACTTAGCTCGTATTCTTTGTATTAGTATTATTGTGTGTTGGGTGGTGTGTGTTTATTATTTTACTGTTTATAACAACTAAACTGGAAATAGGATTATCGACCTTTATATTATTTGGCCCAAGTGTATGATAACGGACGGTGACATCACTGTCTGGCTCCCCGTGAGAGCTAGGGGGATCTCGGCGACTGGCCCGTGCTGGTTAGACGGTCGGAGGCATCCGACCGTTCCATTGCCGGAAGAAGGGACCGAGGCGAGTTTCGGAGGATTCTCGTGTCACAAAAGAAGTTGAACTAGAACGAGATATGACTTAATAAATAAAGATAATAAACCGGATTTGTGTGCTTTGAGTATGTTGTGTGACTATGTTGAATTAATTGTGTTTGTGCCTTTCCCTCTAATTCTAATGCTTCGAATATGAGCTAACGGTTTTATACCGACTGTTGTAGATTGCATTGCAGCTTAGGATTGCGGCCGAGAGATCCGGAAGAGTGGGCAGCCGGGGTTCCGTATATTTTAGGATTTGGTTTTGGTTTTGGTTTTGGGTAGAGTCGAGTTTGAGTATTGTATTTATTGTATGTTGTATGGCGTTTAGCCTTTGGGGTTGTATTTTCGGCTGAAGTCCTTTGTTGCATTCTTTCGGGATTTTCTTGTCCTTGCATAAAAATGTATTTCAGTTTTGGACTTTATTTGTGCCTTGTTGCAAGATCCGGTGAAATTGTTGTCAAGCTAAGGGTCGGGACCCATTGTGAGGTCCCAACCCGTAGCATCCCGAGTCCCGCGGATTCGGGGTGTTACAAAAGTGGTATCAGAGCCCTAGGTTGACAACAATGGCACTCGCAATCTTCTAAAGGCCGAATAAGGAATAAACAGAACCCCACGGGTTCTTAGTTTTCGTTTTCAAAATCACATGCATGAGTCGGGGTAGAATGTACGGACCACCACTCCTTCCGCGGATTTCGGCAGCTTAGTTTATTGGATTTTGATATGTATAAATAGATATGGATATGAGGTTTGTAGTTATGCATGATAGAATTTATGTGTATCTTTGTGCTTGTATGTTGCATGATGAACTGGATATATGTGTATAGATATATATGTGGACTATAGTACATGTTTAGATCTTGTATTGTTGCAATGGAATGCCGGATATGTTATATTATTAGTTATGTGGACATAGGACTTATATAGTCTTATATACGGATTCTTATATATATATATATATATATATATATATATATATATATATATATACACATATGGTATACTAGTATTAAATTAGAAGTAGTGGACCTTATAGTTAAGATGATAGGAAGCTATCCTCGCCCTCGGACAAACGCCTTTTTGGGCTTAGGATAGTGCACATACGAGGACGAATATGCTCAAGTATCGAGTTGAGAGTTACGTTCGGGCGAACACCTTGGAGTTCTTGTACTCCTTTAAGAGAATGTCGAAGAGGAAGATTAGAGATGACGTAAACGAAGGACAACCAAGTAAAAGAAAACTCGATACAACTTAAGAGAAATTGAGAAGGGGACCATACAAGAAAAAGGAGTAACACAAAGGTGTGGAAGTGGTTACAAAGAATTCACGATTAGAAAAAAACAACGAAACTAATAGGGATAACGAACTTAAGTTCTTCAAGAAGACGCGTGGACAACTGAAGATGCGAATCGAAGAGGAGCGGGATACATTCTAGCAAGGTTAAAGGTGGTATTCAACTAAGATGTGAGACTTTCCATAGAAGCTCCTAAGCATTGGAGTCAAGATGAGCAAGAGTGAAAAAACCATTTGCAAAAGATTAAGATACCGTAAGTTAAGCTTATGAGGTACCAATAAGTGAAGTGTCCACATTACTAGAGTTATGAGAAGAAGGGAATGGTGGGGTTCACGTGGAGTTGACCGATTTCCATTATGATGATAAGACTAAGAAACGGCAAGAAGGAGGAAGTGTGTATAAATGATGACCCCAATAAGATGAAAGACGAAAGAAAGAGCTTGATCGAGAGACTTAAGATACCAACCAAGAGGAACGCGAGCAGATGCTAGCTAGGGCTATAATATTTGGGAAGGTGCTTTTGAAAGAAATCAAGGAAGAGCGGTTAAGCTTATGAAAGTGGGTCGGATGACACAACAAGGCCCGAGAAGGGTATAGTTATCTTATGAAAGAAGAAGGAAGCAGGGACCGTGGGAAGAGTTAACGGAGTTTAAGTTAGAGTACCCCGAGGAGGGTAGCGTTCATGAGTATGGTAACATGGGAAGTGTAGTAGAATGGTAAGTTGTTGACCTTGGAGAAGGTCAATTATAAGCTGACCGGCGACAACCAAGAACGCACTGGTGCGGGTTGGCTACTGATGATCGTAGATGAGAAGAGTGGGCAAGACAATAGCAAGAATGATTTCCAGTGATTCGGTGTAAGTAGTAAGGAAGTATGTCAACTAAGTACAATTGTCTTAATCAAGTAATATTGCATGGGATCAAAGCAAGTGAATGTAACAGACCTTCTAGGAAGGGATTGTAACGACCCTGTGCGACCTTCTTAGGTCATGGGATTGATATATGGGGAAACGACACATGTAAGAACTATTAAGGTTTAACGAGAATGGAAACGGATAGAGAAGCGGGAGGAAAGGGTGGCTTCTATAGTTGATGTACGTAAAGAGGAATACATAAAGAGGATGCGTGGTATGTTGAGGATGCATGGTATGTTTGTGCTAATGAAATGGAGGGTATGTTTTCGAGAGCAAAAGATGAGAGAGAGGCGTCAAACTCACATGGAAGAGACATGGTGGCTATGGCGTGAAAGAGAGGACCTAGATTAGGGCAACGCCTGAAGCTTGGAATTACGATGTTAGTGATTGGTGGAGTAATGAGTGGATCTTTATGTGATTATGGTTGGGAATTTTGCCTGAAGGCATACAAGTACGGTTGTGAAGATGTTCATGGATACCGAGAGGTACATAAGGTGGTCAACGAGAGTAAGAGAAGACTGAGGTTTTGAAGTATGATATCGATATGAGATGTACAAGGAGTACATGAAAGGTTGAGGTAAGACCCTCTACGGTCGGTTTGACGTTACATAAGAAAATTAAGTATAAATTTCTATGCCTACTTGAAGAAAGGATGACTATGATGAAGGCTTATGTAGAAGATGAAGAGCTCCTTCCACATGTTGGGATGTCATGGAAAGTGAAGAAGATAAGATCAATTATTTTGAAGCACAGTTAAGTCATGCAGTTTGGACCCTTATGGCTGCACATAAGTGAGAAACCTTAGAAGATTTTTACAATCATGTCATCGAGAAGGGAGAATGAACTTAAGATAAAGGAATACTTAAATCAGGCTACAAGAGTGAGAAGACTCGAGCAAGTCTCTCGAATTCTGTAAATAAAGGATCTTTGAAAGAGGACGGTAGAAATTGTAGCCAAAGATGGAACATTACACGTGTTTAAAGGACGTAACCCCAACAGATCGGGGTAGATCATTAGTAGCATGACCACTTGTAAAGTGATAAGACAAGATTGTGTCGGCTACTACGATATGTGACAGGAAGAGAAAAGATAAAACCTGAGATATCACGGATTCCAATACGTCAGAATGTGGAATTTTCCACTAAGATCGAGCTTGATTTAATTCCGATGTCTAAGGTGCCGTATGGAATAACACTTGTGCAGAGACATGAGTTGTGGAAGCAAGTGAAGGAAGATTTGCAAGAACTTAGTTATAAGTTTTTATTAGAATTAGTGAAATGTCATAGAGGATACTAGACGTTCTCTTAAACTCTTGATTTGAAGTTTTTATGGAAGACACCAGTTGCGAAAAAAGAGACGCTTATCTCCATTCGTACATCGATTATCATAAGTTGAACAAGATGACAATGAAGGACAAGTATCCCTTACAATGAATCGAAGATCTACTCGATCAGTTGCAAGGGTAGGTAGTCTCTTAGAAGATTGAGTTAAGATTTGATTGTCACCGTTTGAAAAGTTAGAATCCGTTACTGGAATATCGCAATTATGGCATTTTGGACCGATCAGGGTCACTGTGAGTGGTAGTTATTCATATGGGCTTACTGATGCCCTGGATAAGATATTTTGGGTCTATTGGTGAAAAAGAGAGAAGCGGTATGAAAAGTTATCTCAGGATGACAACCCCGAAGGACGTGGAAGAAGTTACAAGTTTTCTTAGATGTGCTCGTCATTACCAGATTCGTGGAGAGATTCTCCAAAGTAACACCATATATGGCTAACCTAACCAACCCCGGATGACCATGAAGTATTGAATGAGACGAGAAAAAAAATTGACAATGGATTTGTTGAGAGTTTATAGGAGATTTATTGGTGAACTGTTTAAATTGCCTCGAGGAATGATGGGTTTGAAGAGGACAAGTGATTCCCTAAGTGTAGTCTTGATTGAGTATTGAGGAACGAGGTAAAGGTAATAGCATACGTGTCTCGTTAGTAGTAGCAGTGTGAAGTAGAGTACTTAAACATCAAAGTTTGGTTTGACAAGAACCAAAGCCAAAGGTGTAAATGGAAAGTTCGATCTTCTTTGTTAGTGATAATATAAAGAGAAACATTATGGAAATATTATAGTGAGAAAGACCCAAGGGGGAAGTTAAGTTCCAATATAGCGGACCTTTTTGAGATCATAGCGCGGTTTGAGAAAGTGGTTTACTGGTTGACGTTACCACCAAGAGTAAAGGGTGTTCACCCGGTGTTTCATGCGTATCAGTCAAGGGAGTACATACATGACTCGAGACATGTCGTCAGTCATGATGATCTAGTGGCAAATGAGGAACTGACGAGGCTAACTAGAAGACGTAGGATAGTATCTTTAGTTGAGTTTTACGCATATATAGTAGCACCGATAGAATCGACGGGATAGACCTAGTTCTTCCCTTATTTGAGTTATGTGTATATGTGATGCTATATGTGGTTTTGTGTCCCGTGCGGGAATGTGTTTTATGACAGGCTATGTATATTGCGTTGGTAGTGTGAGCAGTTCGTGTATATAGATTTATTAGATTAGAAGGTCTAGCCTTCTTTGTTTGAGAGTTTATACCTCGGCCTTAGGGACCAAGAAGTTCGGCGTGTGGCAAGTTTCGGGACGAAACTTGTTTTTAGGGGGATCTAATGTAACGCCCCAATTTTTGGCGCGTTTGCGATATTTTTTTTTTCCGGATTTTATCGATATTTTAATATCTTAGGTATGTTTTATGAGTATTTTAAGTCGTAAATGTTATTTCACGAGTATACGTTATATTAATATGTTAATGGTATTTTTTATTTATAATTATTTAAAATCTCGTTATTTAGTTACGAGATCGTTTTACACGTCGCAAGTATAAAATTTGTGAGTTTAATTATATATTCGATCCAAATATTTTATTCTCGAGTACTTTTATTATTTTTGGATACGTGTACGTATGTCCGCATTATATTTTGTCGGAAAAATCGTGAATTTTTCCCGATTCGGAAATGCCGTTCCGAATGTTTTAACGAGGTTTGTTATTATTTATTCCTTTTATTTTTATTTTTATTTTTATTTTTATTTTTATTTTGGGACAACTACCTGCAGATCTACGCCTAGCTTGACTCCTTGTTCTTGCAGCTACCTCTACCCAGCTACATGTTTTCCCTCTCCCACACTCAATGACTAATTCCTCCTACCCTCTACTGCACGCCTAACCTCTCACCTTCTACTCTGCTTCGCATCATAGAAGTCCATCTTCACCATTCTCTGTCCTCACTCTTCGACTCCTCCCCATCTTCAATCTCTTCTCTGCACCCTCTGATTCCTCCATCATTACAAGACAACAGCACCACCACCTTCTGATGCTGCAACACCATCAAGAAGCCACCACCTCGCCGTCGCCGGACAAAGAAGCCGTCGGCATCGCCGTCCTCGCCATTTGCTAGAGAGCCCACCTCTAGTTGCCGCCTGATCTGGAGTCTCTAGAAAACTTACACCCGGACCTCGACGCCACCTCGTCACCTGCCGGAAGCACCCGGCGCCTCCTCCGTCCAGCAGCAGCCGCCTTCCTGGTTGAGCCTGGCCGGAGTAACGCAGCGCTCTCCTCCCTGCCGCCACTGTGCTAAGGTCCCAGCATTATGTATTCATTAATAGGGTTTAAGAAACCCTTTTTAACAAATGTGAATCGGGCCCCCTTGTTTTAGTATAATTTCAGTACACCACCCATATTTTATAATTGCAGCTTTGACCCATATTTCTACATTGTTGCATTTATGCCCTCTGTTGGATTATTTTCAGAAAATGCCCCGAGGTTTTAATTACGGATGATAGCCCATATTTCTAAAAATGTATAAGTTGCGCCGGAAAATGTGTTAGCGGTTTTTAACCTTGGTTTTAATTACGGGGATATTCTTATATTTATATATACTATATATTATGTCTTTGTTGGATTAAATTTGGTTTATGGATCAAAGATTAATTGTTGTTTATGACTATATTTCCATATTTGTATAATTGCCTCAGAAAATGGTTTTAACGAGTTTTAACCTTGGTTTGAAAGCGAGTTTTCCTTAAGACTTATATAAGTTAAATCTTCCGTTCAAATTTAGCGTACGAGCTAAATTTGTCTAATTTTGGTGTTAGGTTCGGAAGCGTCCCGATGAAGACCTAACGACTCCAAGTCGACATCCATAGACCGGCTTCCGTCTTTTGACGTCGTGTGAGTATCCTTTCCCGCGATCTAGTAATTTTTAGTATTAGTATTATGCTAGGTTGGACAATCTAGCATAACTTAGAGTGAATGCCAAGTAGTGGCCTTGAACCTTAGGCGAGCTTTGAGGATTTATGATCGTTCTAAAGCTTGAAGTGTTATTATCTTGTGAGGATTGTAAGGCGTTGAGTGTTTGGTTGACCTTGTGAGATCGTGAGGATTAGGAGGTTGTTATCCTATCATGGTTGTGTTGTATGATCTTGCGAGATCATTGGGACTAGAAGTCTAAGGACTTCTAGTATGTGAGAGAGATGTTAATCGTGTGCCTTTTGACAGGCGTTGAGTGTCTTCCTGCGGGAAGCAGAGAGCGGGATATAGCGGGATTATCTTTGGGACAAGGTAAGTCTCCGGACTTACTTAGCTCGTATTCTTTGTATTAGTATTATTGTGTGTTGGGTGGTGTGTGTTTATTATTTTACTTTTATAACAACTAAACCGGAAATAGGATTACCGACCTTTATATTATTTGGCCCAAGTGTATGATAACGGGCGGTGACATCACTGTCTGGCTCCCCGTGAGAGCAAGGGGGATCTCAGCGACTGGCCCGTGCTGGTTAGACGGTCGGAGGCATCCGAGCATTCCATTGCCGGAAGAAGGGACAGAGGCGAGTTTCGGAGGATTCTCGTGTCACAAAAGAAGTTGAACTAGAACGAGATATGACTTAATAAATAAAGATAATAAACCGGATTTGTGTGCTTTGAGTATGTTGTGTGACTATGTTGAATTAATTGTGTTAGTGTCTTTCCCTCTAATTCTAATGCTTCGAATATGAGCTAACGGTTTTATACCGACTGTTGTAGATTGCATTGCAGGTTAGGATTGCGGCTGAGAGATCCGGAAGAGTGGGCAGCCGGGGTTCCGTACATTTTAGGATTTGGTTTTGGTTTTGGTTTTGGGTAGAGTCGAGTTTGAGTATTGTATTTATTGTATGTTGTATGGCGTTTAGCCTTTGGGGTTGTATTTTCGGCTGAAGTCCTTTGTTGCATTCTTTCGGGATTTCTTGTCCTTTCATAAAAATGTATTTCAGTTTTGGACTTTATTTGTGTCTTGTTGCAAGATCCGGTGAAATTGTTGTCAAGCTAAGGGTCGGGACCCATTGTGAGGTCCCAACCCGTAGCATCCTGAGTCCCGCGGATTCGGGGTGTTACAAGGAACACGCGCTGTAGTGGACTTTGATACTACGGAGTGGGCTCTGATACCGAAAAAAATTTAGATGTAGTTTATCTTTAAGCTGCAGTTTTTCTTCAAGCTCGGGTTTATCTTTAACATGAGATCTATCTTTAAGGCTCATGCTTGTAAAACCCTAGATTGATCTCTATAAAAATCTTATAGCCTTCAACATTGAAAGGACCCCCAACGACGAGGACATCGACGGTTATATGTGAATTGACATCTCCTACCACGCTCAGACTGACCCCCAACGAAGAGGCAAAACGCCCATAGAGGACATCCGATTTTGTCCAAGAAACCCTAGAAGACAAGTAGGAAGGAGAGAAAAACATCATCAACAACAATCCACATTCAAGATCAAGATAGCTAGTGAAGTTTTATTTGAGAATTATTTTAGTTTTTAGATTCTTTTGCTTTTGGAACACAAGATCGGATTTTTATTTTTGTTTTCATTCAGTTTTTGGAGAGTGCAAAACCTTTGCTAAGGATTTCTTGTTCTTATTTAAGTTTCTTTATTTTCTTGATTTTATATTTCAATCTTGATTTGATAATGTGCGTTATTGGCTAAAACTCTTGCAATTCCAGGGGGGTTGGTTGAAGGTTGTGGTTTAGATGATGAAAGACTGAGCCTTCACGTTTAGATTGGATCTTGAGAGTTGGTTTTACCTTCGCATAAGAGAAAAATCGGTTTGTTCTTGGTGAAAAATCGACCGATTTTTATTCAAGAAATACCCGAGATTTCTTCCATCGTACCTTTGATGTTATATATCCTTGACCCTAGGTTAAAGATTGCTTAACACCCTTTATTAGGTTTGAGTGTGCCTTCCCCTTTCTTATTTACCAAATCGGTTTGTTCTTATTGAACCTTTCTAGCCTACATCCAAGCTTGGGAAGAGACTTACCCGGTGATTCCCTTTCTTATTTACCAAAGATGATGAGTTCTAGGTAATAGAGGACTCAACACCCTTTATTAGGTTTGAGTGTGCCTTCCCCTTGCCTTTGTAAGTTAATTGAGACTTACCCGTTGATGGTTAGTTCTATTCCCTTAGGTTGAGTGGTTGGTTTGAGATTATAGTTCCTTTCCTTAGATCCTTAAGACTTACCCGGTAATAGGACCTTAGGTTTGGGATAGCGGATAGTGAGACCTCCCCCGTGATCTATTCCACATTAGAAACACATTTCCTTTGCAATCCCAACTTTGTCCATAGATCTTTAGAAGTCTTGAATCTAGAACTACAATTGAATACCTTGATCTCTAGAATCTGGGTTTTCCCAATTTTTACGTATAATCTTGTCACTACTTTTTGATTTTCAGTCATCATTATTTGCAAAATTATTTATCTAGATTGCTTTTACTCTTGGTTTCACCACATTCCCTGTGATCGACCCTGGAATACTTGCTTATATTACGATTGATTCGTACACTGCGGATTCACTATTTGCTTTTATTCATGGTATAAACTTAAAGCTATTTGCGTTCAAATACACACACGTTTTTTAGCGAACACTCATTCTCAACAAGAGGTGAACAAACAACATCTTTGAAAGATTTTGACTTATTTTCCATACTCAGAGAAAGGAAATCAAACAACAAAAGAGTTAAAGGGAAAAAGGGACATGATAGATGGAATATAGATTGATAACAAAGAGGAAGACAATGATTTTAGGATACTAGCCATTAGGGTCATTAGGGTTTAAATAAGCACTCAGTTCTTTAGTAGTGTGAAAACGACAAAAGAATTTCAAACCTTCACACTCACAAGGATCAGAGAAGATACGCTTACCTTTCGCCAAAGAAGAACGGGTAGAGCAAGCGCAAGATTTGGGGAATAGGTGAATGGGACACAGAGAATGATTAAGGCTAAACGAGAGGAAAGTTAAAAACAAAATCGTACAAGGAGGCTTAAAAAAAGCCAGAACAATGTACAAATTAAACATGGGTCCGGTGATAGCATGAATTATTGTCTATATTTTGGATATGGTTTTGACGTTTTATCATCATAATTCTGCATGTCATTATTCGTTTACTTTACAAGAATCGAGGTCTACACCACGTTTGATTGTAGTTGTAGGGAATAAGGCGTATTTTGGATCGAAATTGGAGCATTAAAGTCTAAGGAAGCTATGGAGCTACATTATGGAACATTAGGAAGGACAAAAAGAAAGGCAGGAACTATATTGGAAGGATGAAGGAAAGATTTGGTTAGAGAAATGAAGGCATGCACGTAGTTCACTACTGACCTCGGACCAACACAGTCATGCACCTCGACCGAGATGGCATACTAGGCCTGGATCGAGGTCGACGGCCCACAACCCAAGAGAAGTAAATATTTTTGACCTAAAATTCTTCTATAAGAGTGGAGGGTTAAAACCGCAGAAGGAGAATCGGGAGATCACGAAAAAGGACTACACAATGTTGGATTTTTGGAGAACACGTACGACGGCTATTGGAAGGAAAAGATCTATGGAAGGATTGCTTAGGATTCAAGGAAGATAAGATATTTGTAAGATTTTCTCGGGAAGTTGTTAGTGAGTCGTTATCATACTTTCTAGAACACATTATTAATACGATTATTGGTTTGTTTACTTGATAATTGAAACACCTTTATTGATTGCTTTATTCTCTTTTCTTGATATTCTTGAATATTATTTGATTGCTTTGATAATGATGATTGTTGGCTAAACTCCTGCGATTTTAGGGTGATTGGTTGAAGGTTGTGGTATAGACGATGAAAGAATGAACCTTTATCGTGAGTGGACCCTGAAAGTTGAGTTAACCCTAAACCGAAACCCGTCTCGGGTTGTTCTTGGAGTCATCTCGACCGAGATCAATAAGAACTACACGAGATCGTCCACTGCTTTGCAGGTCTTGAGTTTAGGTTATAGTTAGCCAAATCGTATCCTTGTTGCACCTTCCTTGGTTTACATGCAAGCCTGGGAAGAGACTTACCTGGTGATTCCTTTGCTTATTTACCGATGATGATGAGTTTTAGGTAATAAAGGTTTATCCTTTATTAGGGTTTGAGTGTGCCTTCACCCTACCTTTGAGAGTTAACCTGATACTTACCCGGTGATGGTTAGTTTTGTTCCCTTAGGTGAGTGTGTTGGTTTGATTACTCGTACCTTTCCTTAGTTCCTTGAGACTTACCCGGTGATAGGATATTTGGTTTGGGAAAGTGGATAGTAACCCGGTGATAGGATCTTTGGTTTGGGAAAGTAGATAGTGAGACTTACCCGGTGATCTATCCTATCGTAGAAATACATTCCCTTCGCAACCTCAGCATTGTCCACGTTTATTTTTGAGAAGTCTTGAGTCAAAACAACAACTGGATGCTTTGATCACTAGAATCTGCGTTCTCCAATCATATTATATAATCTTGTCTTTTGCTTTTGATCATTCCATTTGCATGCTTCTGAAGTTAGATTACTTTGTTGAATTTATTCTCACCAAATCCCTGAGACCGACTCCGGAATATTAGCCCTTACTACGATAGATCCGTACACTGTGGGTTCGCTTATCGTTAGGCATATATGTCAAGATATAAATTTTAGAATTTTTGCACACACACTTTGGAGCGAACAACCGGTTTGGACAAAACCGCCAAAACGGCAGTTTTCAAACCGGCCCAAATAACCGGTTGGCGGTTTAGTCTTTTTTAAAAAAAAAAAAGAAAAGGCAAATCGTCGGTTAACCTCCGATTTGGTGAAAGAAGAAGTCGTTGCAAAGCAACGGCTCTTTTGGGCCTGTCAACGGCTATTTCATATAGCCGTTAGTGGGGCCCACATACCCAACGTCTACTAGCCGTTGTGATGTTTTTTTAAAGTAAATTATAATGATAAATGCTTATAAAAAAAAGTTCACTCATTTCCTATAAATAAACAACCCCTCTTCCATTTTATCTCACACCAATATTCTCAACTCTCTCTACTACTACTCTCAACTCTCAACCTCATATTCTCAATTCTCAATTTCTCGAATTCGTTATTCGTCTCTCAATCCCGTAATGGAAAACCCGAGCGAAAATACTCCTCCCGCTTTCTTCCCTAGCACCAAAGAAAGTGAAACCCAAATGCCCGTAATGTAACAAGGTGAAGGGGCATTTCGACAAGTTCATCAACCGAAAATGATTATATCCAACATTTTTACAAAGCATTACAAGAAGAGTGAGGCGGTGAACAAATATTTCACAATCTCGTGTAACTATTGTCCGAAGGTGTACAAGTGGATGGTGAAAGGAGGCTACAAGACTTTGCAAATCCACATGCAAAAAGTCCATTCCGAGAAGCTAGGGATATCACATGGACAATCTCAATTGTCCCACGAGTCTGCATCTTCTTCCTCTCAATCTCTTTTATTTATGTATAATCATAGTGAAGAAAGTTTAGGATTAGTCAACCTTATACGTTCTCATGCATTTCCATTTTCTTATGCGGAATATGAAGATGTTCGAGCATATAACACGAAATATCTTCAACCTTCTTTCAAACCAACTTCTCGCAAAATTGTTTCCAAATTAATTTCTAAATCTTGCGAACAAAAGAAACAAAATATTCTTTCGATTTTGTCATCTTTTTCGCATCAACTTTCTATTTGTAGTGATATTTGGAGTACACTATCACAAAAACATTTTTACATGGTGTTCGCTCCAAACGGTGTGTGCAAGCTTTAAATTTATAACCCTAGACTTAAGCTTAAAACAAGGATGCGAACCCGCAGTGTACGGGTCAATCGTAGTAAAAGCAAGAAAATTCCAGGGGTCGATCACAGGGACTCGGTGAAACAAAGTCAATACGGTGTGCTTATGTCAATACTAACCACATGAGCAATTAACGCAATCAAAGATGAATAAGAAGTCAATAAAACAAACATGCAATTCTAGGGATTAAAGCATCTAGTTGTGGTTCCAACTCAAGATCTATAGATAAGCGGACAAAGCTGAGATTTTTGCGTGGGGAAGGTGTTACTAAAGTGGAGTAGATCACCGGGTAAGTCTCACTACACACTAATCCTAAACCGTAACTCCTATTACCGGGTAAGTCTCAAGGAATTAAGATAAAGAATCATAACCTCAAACTAACATACCATCTAAGGGAATAGAATCAACCTTTACCGGGTAAGTCTCAGGCTAACTCACAAAGATGGGATGGAAGCACACTCAAACCCCAATAAAGGATGAACCTTTATTACCTACACTTATGATCGTTAATACACAAACTAAGGAATTACCGGGTAAGTCTCATCCTAAGCTTGCATTGAACCAGAAAAGGTATAATAAGAATAGGATTTAGCAAACTCTAACACTTAACGTTCTGTTTTAGGTCGGATAAGTCACCTCGGTCAGAAGAATTCCACCCCGGCCGAGATGTTCATCAACCGAACGAGATGCTTAGGGTTAAGGTTAAAGACTCGAACTTTCAGGATCCTACTGGAATCTAAGATTATTCTATCATTGTTTTTCCCACAACCTTCAGCCAATCACCCTAGAATCACACAAGGAAATTAGCCACTCATCATCATAATGAAAGTATTAAATATATGGGAAGAAGGTGAATATTTGAACAAGGAAGAATTTAATGAAAAGATTTCAATAACTGAATCAAATATCACAACAAAGCGTTCCTTGGATAATAATCCAAAAAGACAAGACAACAATTGAGGGAATTGAAGACAATCTTACAAAACCCTCCAAATAGTTATAAAAGCTATGGTCTTCAATCTTCCTTCAACCTTCAAAAAGGTTCTTCAAAAGCTCCCAAATTGGAGTATGTTGCTGCTGCGTAAGCGACTCTCTTGCGCTGATAGCGGATGTCGATGATCCGAAGATGGGTGAATTGTAGAAAATCCAACCCTTTATATAGGAGAATTATCTTCCAAAGATAAAATATCTTAAAAAGATAATTTCCTATAAAATATATCCATATCTCCTAAAATAAATATCTTCCTTCCAGCTAAAAGATAATTTCCTAATAAAATATATCTTATCTCCAAAATAGATCTCCTAAATATATGATCTTCCTTCCAGAAATTTAGCCCAAAAATATAAGATCTCTCCTTCCAAAAATAAAAGATCTCAGCCAAGAATAAAATATATCCCGCCGCGTCAGGATATTCGCCTCGGTCGAGACGCTCTCGTAGATCACCTCGGTCGAGGTGAATCTGTGGTCAACCGAGGTGACTGACAACTGAATGTGAAATCTCTCAAAACTGGTCCAAAGTGAATCTTTAATCCATGGCTATGCTTCTTGGATGTAGCTCCAAATGACTCATGACTCCTTTTGCTCCTTTTTGATGCAAAACATGCCATTTTACCTACGATTACAACAAAACTAGGTGTAGACCTCGATTCTCGCAAAGGTAGATGAAATGGTAGTAAAATCACATAATGTACATATAAACATGCAGATTATGAAAGATAGAACGTCCAAACAAACCCCAAAATATAGACTATAATTCATGCTATCAAAATACCCCATACTTAGCCCTTGCTTGTCCCCAAGCAAGTTCCTCATATAGAAGACAAGATAGAATGGATTATAAGTCAAGAAAATCAATGAAAAAGTCTTTCAAAAACATTTTATGGTGTGCAACTATCATAGATCACTCTAAGAGAGTACTTCCTGGAATTAAAAACTCAATATGATCAAAACATTTTATAAATATAAGAAAGTTGTTCATCCTTGCATAAAATCATAGAATGCATAATAAATCATAATTATCAAAATTAATCATGAATAATTCAGTTTAAACCACTAAGTCAATCAACAAGCTCAAGGTCTCAAGGGCTTCCCAAAAGAAAAGGTCAAGAAAAGTGTAGGGTAGGGATGTATGTAAGGTAATGTGGTGCTAGAATCCGGGAAAAGGATGAACTTCACTTTCACTTTGACTTGCAACATCTTCCACCAATAAGCTTTGCTTATCTCACACTTTTTCTTTTACTTTACTTTTTGGGATGCATGGACATAGGTGCACAATAACCGAAGCCTAGGAAATCTGCAATCATCAATTTCTCGGATGCATCAAACCCTTGATGCACATACCATGACCCGTTAGGAATATCGCTCAATCCGACTTTGGCAAGACACAAACACCCGGCTATGTGAATGGTGCCGAGTTACTCATCTTCATGATTGACTTCCCCAAACCTATTATTGCTTTCTAACACTTTCACTTCCAGCCACTTCTCAACTTTAACTGCACTTGCTTTCACCACTTCGCTTGCTTCCAAATTCCCGGATAGGTAAAGGGAGGGAAAATGTATATGAGGGGCTAAGCATGATCAAGAAGAAGAGGAGAGAAGAATGAATTGCCTTGGTCTTTCCAAGAAGAAAGTGAGAGAACTTAACCTGCGGTGTCAACCTTCAAATTCAACATAATTTGGATAAAAACAAAGTATTAAACATGCTAATAATTTCATGCAAAGCATTTAGCAACTTAAACATATTATAAAACCTTTCAAACACATAAAGAATTTAAAACCAATAAGTAAACAGAATCTTCACTGAGATCATATCCAGATAAGTAACACAAATTCGTTTTCGAAAACTTTCTGTTACGCACCTCGGTCGAGATGTTCTTGGTTCAACCGAGGTGAAACGCCTCGTTTGGCCA
>BSUD01000006.1:130500974-130565942 GCA_033239045.1 Fagopyrum esculentum | reverse complement strand
ACAACTGAATGTGAAATCTCTCAAAACTGGTCCAAAGTGAATCTTTAATCCATGGCTATGCTTCTTGGATGGTTCCTTTTGCTCCTCAATGCAGCTCCAATGACTCATGACTCCTTTTGCTCCTTTTTGATGCAAAACATGCCATTTTACCTACGATTACAACAAAACTAGGTGTAGACCTCGATTCTCGCAAAGGTAGATGAAATGGTAGTAAAATCACATAATGTACATATAAACATGCAGATTATGAAAGATAGAACGTCCAAACAAACCCCAAAATATAGACTATAATTCATGCTATCAAAATACCCCATACTTAGCCCTTGCTTGTCCCCAAGCAAGTTCCTCATATAGAAGACAAGATAGAATGGATTATAAGTCAAGAAAATCAATGAAAAAGTCTTTCAAAAACATTTTATGGTGTGCAACTATCATAGATCACTCTAAGAGAGTACTTCCTGGAATTAAAAACTCAATATGATCAAAACATTTTATAAATATAAGAAAGTTGTTCATCCTTGCATAAAATCATAGAATGCATAATAAATCATAATTATCAAAATTAATCATGAATAATTCAGTTTAAACCACTAAGTCAATCAACAAGCTCAAGGTCTCAAGGGCTTCCCAAAAGAAAAGGTCAAGAAAAGTGTAGGGTAGGGATGTATGTAAGGTAATGTGGTGCTAGAATCCGGGAAAAGGATGAACTTCACTTTCACTTTGACTTGCAACATCTTCCACCAATAAGCTTTGCTTATCTCACACTTTTTCTTTTACTTTACTTTTTGGGATGCATGGACATAGGTGCACAATAACCGAAGCCTAGGAAATCTGCAATCATCAATTTCTCGGATGCATCAAACCCTTGATGCACATACCATGACCCGTTAGGAATATCGCTCAATCCGACTTTGGCAAGACACAAACACCCGGCTATGTGAATGGTGCCGAGTTACTCATCTTCATGATTGACTTCCCCAAACCTATTATTGCTTTCTAACACTTTCACTTCCAGCCACTTCTCAACTTTAACTCCACTTGCTTTCACCACTTCGCTTGCTTCCAAATTCCCGGATAGGTAAAGGGAGGGAAAATGTATATGAGGGGCTAAGCATGATCAAGAAGAAGAGGAGAGAAGAATGAATTGCCTTGGTCTTTCCAAGAAGAAAGTGAGAGAACTTAACCTGCGGTGTCAACCTTCAAATTCAACATAATTTGGATAAAAACAAAGTATTAAACATGCTAATAATTTCATGCAAAGCATTTAGCAACTTAAACATATTATAAAACCTTTCAAACACATAAAGAATTTAAAACCAATAAGTAAACAGAATCTTCACTGAGATCATATCCAGATAAGTAACACAAATTCGTTTTCGAAAACTTTCTGTTACGCACCTCGGTCGAGATGTTCTTGGTTCAACCGAGGTGAAACGCCTCGTTTGGCCAAAATCTCCCCGGTCGAGGTCAAAATTTTTTTTTTTTTTTAAAACCATTTTTTTTCGGTTTCGACGTTTTTCTCAATCAAATAACCTGTAGGTATGCATGTAATATCAGATAATCACATAGAAGCAAACTGAAGCATAAATATAAATAAAGATCCGATCAAGTAGAGTCATCCATCACATAAGTGTCAAATAATACACAAATACCCCATACTTGGGACACACTGTCCTAGTGGGTTAAAATAAGTCTAAGGACAGGATACTCACCGAACATAGCTAAACTGCATGAAGAAGTAAGAAATAGCTCCCAGATAAGACCATCTCGGTTGGCGAAGTACATCTCGGTCGAGGTGTTCTGACAGTACCCGAGATGTATCTCAGTAAAGCTCGTTTCTTCAACTTCTCGAAATTTCGTTCTTCTAGTGTAGCTCCTGAATTGTGATCCTTCCTTTTGGAATACCTGGTTGTTGTCTAAAGGAAAACAAAAACAAAGCAACTATCTAAACTAAACTAGAAAAGGGAGAAGAAAGCAATACCTTGGGTTGCCTCCCAAGAAGCGCTTGGTTTAAGGTCGCTAGCTGGACCCTACGGCATGGGATTACTCAATGCACTTCGAATGTCGTGGAGTGCTCATCACATCCGTAAAAATCTTCCAAGAAGGTTCCGGTTCCTAATTTCACCGGCAAATGGTAAGATCTCCCACGTACAAGCTTGTACGGTTTGATTCTCACCGGAATCCTTCTAGACTTCCTGCACTTCAATGGGACATTCCTCGTGTCCCATCCTTTCCTTGATCGAGAAAACAATTTCTCGAGAATCATAGCAGCTTCCCCATCTATAGCTTGGGGATGGTACAAGGTCCTTAGCATGCGAGGGACCCCATACTTGAACAAAAGACACTTCATCGCCTTAACGGTGAAGTGCTTGCAAACTCCACTCCTTATAATCCAAGGAGTATCTTCTTCCAACGGTTTCAAGGGAGGTTTCATCTTGATCTTAGGAGGTTCTTTCGGAAGAGACCTCCAACTCTCCGGTGCATTCCTGAAAAATTCAGAAATTTTAATAGGGATTTCAAATAAAGTAGGAGAATGTACCTTGTAAAGTTCTCCATAGCTAGAGACAAGTTTCATGTTGGGTTGATAATCCACACACGAAATCTCTCTCAACTCAGCTGATCTGTCATCCGCCTTGGCCGCAATCTCAGTAATTTGGCCAAAGTTCTCTGCATCTTCCTCTTCCGGTTCTGCAGATTCTTCTTCCATCTCGGCCGAAATCTCTTCCACTTCGACCGAGGTCTCAACAGTCAGATCGAATTCTTCCACATCCCCCTCTTCCACAAAAGCTTCAGGAGAAACTTCCGGTGCGACCAAAGGAATGCTTGGAACGTGCAACACTTCCTTATGCTCCTCTTTCGGCTTAGCATAGGATAGGGTGCTTTCCTTGAGCTCCTCCACCTTCTTCATCAACTTCTCCAATCTTGATTCGAGAGAGTCTTCAAAAGGTTGCTCATAAATGTTTTTAGGGACATTCTTCTCATCCCATATCGCAAGTTCATGTTGAATGGCTTCTTCTCTTTCCCATTCATTGTTGAACCAATAGAAGGAGTACTTTTCCTCCAAGTATTCATAATTGGTCCGCCCTAGCACTTTGTCTTGCTATCCAGGCTGGATCAAATGTAGTCATCGGAAATCCTGAAAACTACAAAACTCATAGAAAGAGTAGTTAGTATCAACAGGGGCAAGTGCCCCGAAAGCAAACCGTACCGGCTCGGTCTAGACCAAGTCCCCGGCAACGGCGCCAAAAACTTGTTCGCTCCAAACGGTGTGTGCAAGCTTTAAATTTATAACCCTAGACTTAAGCTTAAAACAAGGATGCGAACCCGCAGTGTACGGGTCAATCGTAGTAAAAGCAAGAAAATTCCAGGGGTCGATCACAGGGACTCGGTGAAACAAAGTCAATACGGTGTGCTTATGTCAATACTAACCACATGAGCAATTAACGCAATCAAAGATGAATAAGAAGTCAATAAAACAAACATGCAATTCTAGGGATTAAAGCATCTAGTTGTGGTTCCAACTCAAGATCTATAGATAAGCGGACAAAGCTGAGATTTTGCGTGGGGAAGGTGTTACTAAAGTGGAGTAGATCACCGGGTAAGTCTCACTACACACTAATCCTAAACCGTAACTCCTATTACCGGGTAAGTCTCAAGGAATTAAGATAAAGAACCATAACCTCAAACTAACATACCATCTAAGGGAATAGAATCAACCTTTACCGGGTAAGTCTCAGGCTAACTCACAAAGATGGGATGGAAGCACACTCAAACCCCAATAAAGGATGAACCTTTATTACCTACACTTATGATCGTTAGTACACAAACTAAGGAATTACCGGGTAAGTCTCATCCTAAGCTTGCATTGAACCAGAAAAGGTATAATAAGAATAGGATTTAGCAAACTCTAACACTTAACGTTCTGTTTTAGGTCGGATAAGTCACCTCGGTCAGAAGAATTCCACCCCGGCCGAGATGTTCATCAACCGAACGAGATGCTTAGGGTTAAGGTTAAAGACTCGAACTTTCAGGATCCTACTGGAATCTAAGATTATTCTATCATTGTTTTTCCCACAACCTTCAGCCAATCACCCTAGAATCACACAAGGAAATTAGCCACTCATCATCATAATGAAAGTATTAAATATATGGGAAGAAGGTGAATATTTGAACAAGGAAGAATTTAATGAAAAGATTTCAATAACTGAATCAAATATCACAACAAAGCGTTCCTTGGATAATAATCCAAAAAGACAAGACAACAATTGAGGGAATTGAAGACAATCTTACAAAACCCTCCAAATAGCTATAAAAGCTATGGTCTTCAATCTTCCTTCAACCTTCAAAAAGGTTCTTCAAAAGCTCCCAAATTGGAGTATGCTGCTGCTGCGCTTGTATGCGAGGTTTCCAGCTGTAAGCGGATGTCGGAATTATGGGAAATCCGACCCTTTTTATAGGAAAAATAAACCTCCAAAGATAATAAATCTTAAGAAGATATATTCCCATAAAAATAGGTAAAATATATGATTCTGCATATCTCCTTCCTTCCAGAAGCTCAGTCCAAGAATAAAATATTCTCGCCGCGTCCTAGGTGTTCGCCTCGGTCGAGACGCTCTCGTAGATCACCTCGGTCAAGGTGAATCTGTGGTCAACCGAGGTGACTGACAACTGAATGTGAAATCTCTCAAAACTGGTCCAAAGTGAATCTTTAATCCATGGCTATGCTTCCTGGATGGTTCCTTTTGCTCCTCAATGCAGCTCCAATGACTCATGACTCCTTTTGCTCCTTTTTGATGCAAAACATGCCATTTTACCTACGATTACAACAAAACTAGGTGTAGACCTCGATTCTCGCAAAGGTAGATGAAATGGTAGTAAAATCACATAATGTACATATAAACATGCAGATTATGAAAGATAGAACGTCCAAACAAACCCCAAAATATAGACTATAATTCATGCTATCAAAATACCCCATACTTAGCCCTTGCTTGTCCCCAAGCAAGTTCCTCATATAGAAGACAAGATAGAATGGATTATAAGTCAAGAAAATCAATGAAAAAGTCTTTCAAAAACATTTTATGGTGTGCAACTATCATAGATCACTCTAAGAGAGTACTTCCTGGAATTAAAAACTCAATATGATCAAAACATTTTATAAATATAAGAAAGTTGTTCATCCTTGCATAAAATCATAGAATGCATAATAAATCATAATTATCAAAATTAATCATGAATAATTCAGTTTAAACCACTAAGTCAATCAACAAGCTCAAGGTCTCAAGGGCTTCCCAAAAGAAAAGGTCAAGAAAAGTGTAGGGTAGGGATGTATGTAAGGTAATGTGGTGCTAGAATCCGGGAAAAGGATGAACTTCACTTTCACTTTGACTTGCAACATCTTCCACCAATAAGCTTTGCTTATCTCACACTTTTTCTTTTACTTTACTTTTTGGGATGCATGGACATAGGTGCACAATAACCGAAGCCTAGGAAATCTGCAATCATCAATTTCTCGGATGCATCAAACCCTTGATGCACATACCATGACCCGTTAGGAATATCGCTCAATCCGACTTTGGCAAGACACAAACACCCGGCTATGTGAATGGTGCCGAGTTACTCATCTTCATGATTGACTTCCCCAAACCTATTATTGCTTTCTAACACTTTCACTTCCAGCCACTTCTCAACTTTAACTCCACTTGCTTTCACCACTTCGCTTGCTTCCAAATTCCCGGATAGGTAAAGGGAGGGAAAATGTATATGAGGGGCTAAGCATGATCAAGAAGAAGAGGAGAGAAGAATGAATTGCCTTGGTCTTTCCAAGAAGAAAGTGAGAGAACTTAACCTGCGGTGTCAACCTTCAAATTCAACATAATTTGGATAAAAACAAAGTATTAAACATGCTAATAATTTCATGCAAAGCATTTAGCAACTTAAACATATTATAAAACCTTTCAAACACATAAAGAATTTAAAACCAATAAGTAAACAGAATCTTCACTGAGATCATATCCAGATAAGTAACACAAATTCGTTTTCGAAAACTTTCTGTTACGCACCTCGGTCGAGATGTTCTTGGTTCAACCGAGGTGAAACGCCTCGTTTGGCCAAAACTCCCCCGGTCGAGGTCAAAATTTTTTTTTTTTTTTAAAACCATTTTTTTTCGGTTTCGACGTTTTTCTCAATCAAATAACCTGTAGGTATGCATGTAATATCAGATAATCACATAGAAGCAAACTGAAGCATAAATATAAATAAAGATCCGATCAAGTAGAGTCATCCATCACATAAGTGTCAAATAATACACAAATACCCCATACTTGGGACACACTGTCCTAGTGGGTTAAAATAAGTCTAAGGACAGGATACTCACCGAACATAGCTAAACTGCATGAAGAAGTAAGAAATAGCTCCCAGATAAGACCATCTCGGTTGGCGAAGTACATCTCGGTCGAGGTGTTCTGACAGTACCCGAGATGTATCTCAGTAAAGCTCGTTTCTTCAACTTCTCGAAATTTCGTTCTTCTAGTGTAGCTCCTGAATTGTGATCCTTCCTTTTGGAATACCTGGTTGTTGTCTAAAGGAAAACAAAAACAAAGCAACTATCTAAACTAAACTAGAAAAGGGAGAAGAAAGCAATACCTTGGGTTGCCTCCCAAGAAGCGCTTGGTTTAAGGTCGCTAGCTGGACCCTACGGCATGGGATTACTCAATGCACTTCGAATGTCGTGGAGTGCTCATCACATCCGTAAAAATCTTCCAAGAAGGTTCCGGTTCCTAATTTCACCGGCAAATGGTAAGATCTCCCACGTACAAGCTTGTACGGTTTGATTCTCACCGGAATCCTTCTAGACTTCCTGCACTTCAATGGGACATTCCTCGTGTCCCATCCTTTCCTTGATCGAGAAAACAATTTCTCGAGAATCATAGCAGCTTCCCCATCTATAGCTTGGGGATGGTACAAGGTCCTTAGCATGCGAGGGACCCCATACTTGAACAAAAGACACTTCATCGCCTTAACGGTGAAGTGCTTGCAAACTCCACTCCTTATAATCCAAGGAGTATCTTCTTCCAACGGTTTCAAGGGAGGTTTCATCTTGATCTTAGGAGGTTCTTTCGGAAGAGACCTCCAACTCTCCGGTGCATTCCTGAAAAATTCAGAAATTTTAATAGGGATTTCAAATAAAGTAGGAGAATGTACCTTGTAAAGTTCTCCATAGCTAGAGACAAGTTTCATGTTGGGTTGATAATCCACACACGAAATCTCTCTCAACTCAGCTGATCTGTCATCCGCCTTGGCCGCAATCTCAGTAATTTGGCCAAAGTTCTCTGCATCTTCCTCTTCCGGTTCTGCAGATTCTTCTTCCATCTCGGCCGAAATCTCTTCCACTTCGACCGAGGTCTCAACAGTCAGATCGAATTCTTCCACATCCCCCTCTTCCACAAAAGCTTCAGGAGAAACTTCCGGTGCGACCAAAGGAATGCTTGGAACGTGCAACACTTCCTTATGCTCCTCTTTCGGCTTAGCATAGGATAGGGTGCTTTCCTTGAGCTCCTCCACCTTCTTCATCAACTTCTCCAATCTTGATTCGAGAGAGTCTTCAAAAGGTTGCTCATAAATGTTTTTAGGGACATTCTTCTCATCCCATATCGCAAGTTCATGTTGAATGGCTTCTTCTCTTTCCCATTCATTGTTGAACCAATAGAAGGAGTACTTTTCCTCCAAGTATTCATAATTGGTCCGCCCTAGCACTTTGTCTTGCTATCCAGGCTGGATCAAATGTAGTCATCGGAAATCCTGAAAACTACAAAACTCATAGAAAGAGTAGTTAGTATCAACAGGGGCAAGTGCCCCGAAAGCAAACCGTACCGGCTCGGTCTAGACCAAGTCCCCGGCAACGGCGCCAAAAACTTGTTCGCTCCAAACGGTGTGTGCAAGCTTTAAATTTATAACCCTAGACTTAAGCTTAAAACAAGGATGCGAACCCGCAGTGTACGGGTCAATCGTAGTAAAAGCAAGAAAATTCCAGGGGTCGATCACAGGGACTCGGTGAAACAAAGTCAATACGGTGTGCTTATGTCAATACTAACCACATGAGCAATTAACGCAATCAAAGATGAATAAGAAGTCAATAAAACAAACATGCAATTCTAGGGATTAAAGCATCTAGTTGTGGTTCCAACTCAAGATCTATAGATAAGCGGACAAAGCTGAGATTTTGCGTGGGGAAGGTGTTACTAAAGTGGAGTAGATCACCGGGTAAGTCTCACTACACACTAATCCTAAACCGTAACTCCTATTACCGGGTAAGTCTCAAGGAATTAAGATAAAGAACCATAACCTCAAACTAACATACCATCTAAGGGAATAGAATCAACCTTTACCGGGTAAGTCTCAGGCTAACTCACAAAGATGGGATGGAAGCACACTCAAACCCCAATAAAGGATGAACCTTTATTACCTACACTTATGATCGTTAGTACACAAACTAAGGAATTACCGGGTAAGTCTCATCCTAAGCTTGCATTGAACCAGAAAAGGTATAATAAGAATAGGATTTAGCAAACTCTAACACTTAACGTTCTGTTTTAGGTCGGATAAGTCACCTCGGTCAGAAGAATTCCACCCCGGCCGAGATGTTCATCAACCGAACGAGATGCTTAGGGTTAAGGTTAAAGACTCGAACTTTCAGGATCCTACTGGAATCTAAGATTATTCTATCATTGTTTTTCCCACAACCTTCAGCCAATCACCCTAGAATCACACAAGGAAATTAGCCACTCATCATCATAATGAAAGTATTAAATATATGGGAAGAAGGTGAATATTTGAACAAGGAAGAATTTAATGAAAAGATTTCAATAACTGAATCAAATATCACAACAAAGCGTTCCTTGGATAATAATCCAAAAAGACAAGACAACAATTGAGGGAATTGAAGACAATCTTACAAAACCCTCCAAATAGTTATAAAAGCTATGGTCTTCAATCTTCCTTCAACCTTCAAAAAGGTTCTTCAAAAGCTCCCAAATTGGAGTATGTTGCTGCTGCGTAAGCGACTCTCTTGCGCTGATAGCGGATGTCGATGATCCGAAGATGGGTGAATTGTAGAAAATCCAACCCTTTATATAGGAGAATTATCTTCCAAAGATAAAATATCTTAAAAAGATAATTTCCTATAAAATATATCCATATCTCCTAAAATAAATATCTTCCTTCCAGCTAAAAGATAATTTCCTAATAAAATAGATCTTATCTCCTAAAATAAATATCTTTCTAAGATAATTTTATAGGAAATATCTTAAAAGATAATTTCCTAATAAAATATATCTTATCTCCAAAATAGATCTCCTAAATATATGATCTTCCTTCCAGAAATTTAGCCCAAAAATATAAGATCTCTCCTTCCAAAAATAAAAGATCTCAGCCAAGAATAAAATATATCCCGCCGCGTCAGGATATTCGCCTCGGTCGAGACGCTCTCGTAGATCACCTCGGTCAAGGTGAATCTGTGGTCAACCGAGGTGACTCACAACTGAATGTGAAATCTCTCAAAACTGGTCCAAAGTGAATCTTTAATCCATGGCTATGCTTCTTGGATGGTTCCTTTTGCTCCTCAATGCAGCTCCAATGACTCATGACTCCTTTTGCTCCTTTTTGATGCAAAACATGCCATTTTACCTACGATTACAACAAAACTAGGTGTAGACCTCGATTCTCGCAAAGGTAGATGAAATGGTAGTAAAATCACATAATGTACATATAAACATGCAGATTATGAAAGATAGAACGTCCAAACAAACCCCAAAATATAGACTATAATTCATGCTATCACATGGGTATAACTTTACATTTTATTGATAGCGATATGTTTTTGCATAAATTTGTTGCTACATTTCTCCATTTCAACGAAAGACATAATTCCACAAACATTGCAAACTTGATAAAAACGGTTTTACAAGAATATAATTTACAATGTTGAGTTTTTTCATATTTATTTGATAACGCATCCGCTAACACCTCCGCCGTAAACGGTTTGGTAGAGGATGTGGGACAATATTTGCGAACTACTTTTAATCATCAAAGATGTGCATGTCATATTTTAAACTTATATGTTCAAGATGAACTTTAAATTTATTGACTATGCTAACCCCCATCACAAAAGTTTTTGAACATATTTGACATTCATCCAATTTGAAAAAAAAAAGGAGAACAATATGTTTACAAAATAATTTTCATCCAATTTTATTTTCAAAAGACATTGGAACTCGTTCGAACTCCACTTACAAATTACTTAGTCAAGCCCTTCGTTACAAAGAGATTTTTTTTACAAGTTTTGCCCGCACAAAATATTCCGAGGTCAATGTTAGATGATGAAAATATTTGGCAAACTTGTCTTGATATTTGTAATGTTTTAAAGGTTTTTATTGATTCAACTAATAAGATGAGTTACGTTTACACTCCCACTTCTTATAGCTTTTTAGAAATAGCCGTAAACGTTTCCAAGGCTATACAAACCGGTTTTAATTATCCAATCCTTGTAAGTGCTATAAATGACATGAAATTGAAATGACTAAGATATTACATGGATATTCCTTTGGTTTATCTTATTTTCGCCGTTTTTTTATCTAGACTTAAACTTGAAGGTGTTACTGATTTGTTGGTTGTTTATTATGAATCTTTGGGTTTAGGTTCTACAAACACTTCTACCATTATGAATAATGTTCGTATTGAAAGTGAAAAATTGATTTCTCCCTTTGAAACAAGTGCTAGCTCTTCTTCTTCTTCTTCTTCTTCTTCTTCTTCTTCTTCTAATCTTTCAAAAACTAAACAAATTTTAGTTAAAAGAATAAAAACACCACAATATTCATCCACAAGTGGGATATTCAAGATTATCTAACAACGTGTTTTACTTTTCATAGTGAATCGTTTGAAACTTTGGATTGGTGGAAGAAGTTAGCCCCGAAGTATCCAACCTTGATCAAAATTGTGCAACAACTCATGGTCACACCCGCATCAATAGTTTCTGTGGAGCAAGCATTTAGCCAAGGAGGGCATGTGCTCACCTACAAGAGAAGTCAATTGAAGCCCAAAAAGTTGGAGGCACAAGTATGTATTCAAGATTGGATAAGGGCGGAGAAGCGTGTAACACCTTGTTGTTTAGAGGCTTCTTTAGGAGGACCCTCGGGTAGGTTACCCGCGGGGGCGGCCACAGTGGGCCGCAGGTGCGCCGACCCGCGAGGGCGGCCACTGTTTTCTGCGGGGCGGGTAAACAGTTGGCCGTGTCTCTTCTATTTTCGTAACCGTCGTCGATTACGGTTCTCTCTTTTATAACCCTAAAGCCTGTCTTCTCTTAACCTGATCCTATAGTCTACCGCTTTATGTAGAAACCTCGACAGCTTGTGGAGAATCACATAAGTCTTGTTCTCTTCTTCTTTTCCCCTTCCTTCAAGTGATTATTTCTTCTTCCTTCCTTCACCATCTCTCCCTATTTCTCTCTTGATTTCCATCACCAACAACATTGTGCTTTTCATCTTCATCGGACTGCATCAAGGTTAACGAAAGGAGCCGTCTTTGTGGATTCCTGAAGAGCCGCTCGTCTCCTTCGATTTCGTTGACGAGTAAGGGTAGGTTGTTCTCCCTTTTCATTTCTTTGGTTACCGAGTGGATACACGAATATTTGACTGAGTATACACAGAGTTACATGAAGGGTTGAAGAAGAAAGACACGAAGAAGGAGAAGTCGGAGATCTCAATCGCTAGTGCCGCGACCGCGCCTACACTCCCCCGCGACTGCGCCTCACCGCCCCCGTACCTTGCTCCTACCGCGTGTGCGGCCTCTGGGTTCTTTCCGCCCCCGCGTCTCTTCACCTCCATGGCTACGGTTTTCCTCCAATGAGACCCTTAAGTCGTTCTTGTGACTTAACGGTGTTCTCTTGGTATGTGTACCTCCCTCTTTGAACCCCTTTGATCATGTTATAGCATCATGATAGATGGCCTAGCAGAACTAGAGTGAATCCCATGTAGTGAGTTAGGGTTTGGTTAGTTGTTGATCTAGTTAAGATATGCGTAGGCTAGGAAACTGTTTGACGTAATTTCATATCGTCATGGATTGGTTATGATACCGTTTGCCTTGACTGATATCAGGCATTAAGGAGTTGATTACGGATCGAGTTTGTGAGGATTTATGAGTGTGTTTTGTTAAATTTAAGTCCTTAGGACTTACTTAGCTTCTATGATGTATTGGAAAATATTGCTTGAGTGGTTTATGTTTATGTGTTGTGATAGATTGTTATCTTATATAACCGACTTATTACTTGGCCCATGAGTAACGGGCGGTGATCACTTGTTCAGTTCTCCCGAGGGAGTCTGGGAGATGCTTCGCGACTAGACCATACTTGGTAAACGAGGAGGGTACCGAACCACTCCATTGTGTATACGGGGAGGTGCGGTGAACTACTCCAGTTGGGTAAAGGACCGAAGGCAAGAGTCTAAGACTTCTCGTGTCACACCTATAAATGAATAATGTGGATGATCTTAATAAAGATAACAATAAAGGAAGTTTTGTGATAGTATGATCTATATTTACCTCTTGCTTTATATGTGTTTTGCTTGTTTTCCTTTATCTTATAGTAGCTAACGGTTTATCCGTGTTGTTAGATGCCTTACAAGATAGCGTTGTCGAGTGATTCGGAGGAGGTACAACCGGGGTTCCCGTACGTGATAGGACGGTGTGGTTTTACGTGTTTATGTTTAGTTGACTCTGACATGTTTTTTTTGCGGATTATGTTTATAACTTTTGTACCTCGGCTGAGAGTCTGTTTATCTTGTTTGACATTGCATACTATTATATTTGGATTTCTATGTTTAATCGTTGGTGCCTTGTTGTTAGATCCAATAATATTGTTGTCGAGTTAGGGTCAGGACCATTGTGAGGTCCTAGCACGTAGCGCCCCGAGTGTGAGATTTGGGGTGTCACAAAGCGAAAACAACGGAATTTCCTAATGTATGACTCAAAATCGAATTTCAACTCCGATGATCTAGGCACAACTTCCAAGTCCAATGCATGAAGGTAAGAGGGGTAACTAAACAACTTAGAAGTCCAACAAAAGGTAAGCAAATGTAAGAGAACTACGTGAGCTTTGGTTTCTCTTAACCCCGAGAGGATACGTAGGAAACCGGAAAACCGATTCAAGCCCTTTCCTTTTTTTAAATTTTAATTAAAGTACTAATATCTCGGGTGGAATATTGGTTATCTCGACCGAGATAACCAATATCTCACCGAGATTTCCCATGTCGAGAGCAATCTCGGGCTTAATGTCTAAAATCTCGCCCGGGATTTTGAAATTTTGGACCGAGATTGCTCTCGACTTTTTTTTTGTCTGATTAAACCGGTGTTAAACCGCCAAACTGCCGGTTTGGCAATTTTAAAAATGACGGTTTAGGTTTGCGACCCATGTATATTACAAATCCAGAATATACACAAAGATACCCAAATCAAAGTAAGAGTCCAAAATAATGGATATATAGTCAATTGTATAACAATCCATTGAAAGATCTCGGAACGAGAGGAAATAAGCCAAGAACGCGCCTAACACCCAACTCCCAACAACCAAATTTCCAATCAAAAGTAAGGTTAAAAAATAAGTTGTAAGCATCGTCACAAGGACAATTCAAAGAGAAACAAATCCAACGGCTTGGTGTGAAAAACTTAGGGAAAAACCTTAAAGTTTAGAGAAGAAAGAGGCGCGTGAGAGTAGAGGGTAGGTGCGTTTTTTTAGTCAAGAATTTGGTGTATCGTCTCGTGTTTTAATAATTTTCCCTTGATAATATAGATAGTTGTTCTTACCATATATATATATATATATATATATATATATATATATATATATATATATATATATATATATTTATATATATATAGATGCACTAAACGACACACTATCTAATGATCGAAAGACCGAAAGAAATTGGCTGCCGAACAAACTGTCATGAAGAGTGAGAAAAAGAAACATAAAAAAAACACAAATGTACAATAAGTAACACCGTGAGCAATGAGATCTTCAAGGGAAAAGAGAGTGAGCTGGTCTCTTGAAGACCGGGACTATGCAAGCTAGTAGCGTTGGTGAATATGCAGTTGATGCTTCTCTTTATTCCAACTATCATGGATTGGGTAGTATTAACGGGTCGGGTGATCCGGATCTTGGGTGGGTTGATGATCTTCTTATGTAGATAGATGCAGATATATCGTAACCGGAGTTGCTGGCTACGGATGATGAAAGAGTATGAGTTTCTGGTAATGGACACCTACCATAAAATTATAAAAAATCTAGTATGAGTTTCTGGTATGAAATTTCATGCTAGAAACTCATACCATAAAATTATAAAAAAAAAAAACGAATCTTCTGGTATGAATATTTTCTAGTACGAATAATTTCCTGGTATGAATAATTTTCTAGAATGAATAATTTTCTGGTATGAAAAAATTTTATGGTATAAAATTTTTTTCTGGTATGAATAATTTTCTGGTATGAAAATTTTTTCTGGTATAAAATTTTTTTCTGGTATGCGAAATTTTCTGATATGAGAAATAAAAAAGAAAATAAAAAAAGCAAAAAATAAAAATAATAAACAAATTCATTAATTAAAAAAATTAAAACTTACACTTACAAAACAAATAATAAACATCAATTATTCTATTTTTTAATAGAAGGGTTAATTATTTTTACCTACCATTAAATAAAAGTGGTAAAAAAATATAGGGTATATTTACTAAATCATAACTCAAAAAAAACTAGTATGTCAAATTATTCCAAAAAAATGTCATGCGTGAAATTTAGACAAAATGACACGTATTACGAAATGTTTTTGATATATCTATATAGGGTATAGATATTTGCGTTTTTTAATTAAAACCTTTTCTTTTTCTTTTACCTTCCAAAAAAAGTATAGAAAACTCCTGCAATTTGATTGGTCGTATGACGTAGAACACGGTGAACACCCATTCGGCATTTGCCAATTTGCCACAGATGTGCACTTCGATCCTCATATTAAACCTTTGAAAATCACAGGACTTTGAAAGCAGCGCAAGAGCAGTGAAGAAGGAGAAGACTATCAGCTGACGATCCATAAGAGCGCTTTCATTTTCTAGATCGATTACGTTGGCGAATCTGTTCATCAGCACGCGGTAGTAAGATTCTCTCAATTCCTCTGTGTTGTATCTAATCTTTGTGTGGTCAATCGAATCAGCTTTAAACCCTAACGAACCCTATGAAATTATTGAATTGTATCGTTTTAAGAGCAGCAAAGTATCCGCGACCTTCTTTCCATGAACGATTGGGGAAGTTCTATACCTGAAAGTGATTATTATTGTTACAGAGAGAGATTCATTCATATTGAACATATAGTTGTGAGTGGGTTTAGTTTTGTGCCTTCAAGGCTGGTGTTAGGGTTTATTGAAGGTTTAGCTTCATCCGCTCATCCAGAGAGTCATTCGTTTAACCGATCTCTTCGCCATTGTCATTATCAAATGTGTGGAAACAATTGGATTGTTTATTTTTAAGTATGTAACACGTAAACATAATTTTCCTGTCCATTCAGGTTTCGGCGTTCTGGCTTTTGTGGCGAAGTAATTCGGTCTAACAGTCGAGCTTCACTGCTTAAGTATTGAAGGATTCAAGTAGTGAAATCTTGATTCAACTTCTATTTTCTTGATTTTGGCAATGAGGATGAGGTTTTCTTTTATGAGTTTTGGTTTCTGTATACCGCTTGTGATTTTGGTGTCATTGACCCTTGCAAGCCAAGATCGACTTAATAAGTCAGGTTCAGGCGGGATTGTATGGTCCTCCTCTAAGGAAGAGGGGGATTTTTATAGAAGGGCAGATAGTGATGACGATACAGTTACATTGAATGACAATGATGAACTTGATGGTGGCTTCTCTTCTATCGATGGGATGCTACAGTGGGCGATAGGTATCAGTCTTTTTTGTTGAAGTGTATTATTGTTTTCAGTATTCAGCTTCAACTTCTGATATGAAATCTTTACGCACATCTCTGTAACTTATTATTATTCTGTTGGAATTGTACCGAAAACACGAATAGTAATAAATAGATGGACAAAGTAATAATTAGCTTGAATTTAGTCATTTATCTACTTGTTTGTTTCTTAATATATAGTTAGATGACTTTATTTGCATTAGTTTTCTTGCTATTATGAAACACATAGATTCTGTGATGGTTTTGAAAAGATGAATGCTTCAAATGAGATGATATGTAGTTGTTTCATTCCTCAAATAAAAAAAAATTGGGACTATTAGATTCTTTTGCTAAATTTTTCTCATACAAAACCACAATTAATATTTCTCCTATATATCACTTCCTATTTCTAATTTGTTTTCCTTGTTTAAGCAATTTTATTTCCTTACCTGGTTCCGGCATTGACCAACTCACTTCCTTCCAATTACAACAGGTCATTCTGATCCTTCCAAGTTGAAGGAAAGTGCAAAAGATGTCAAACGGCTTTCTCCTGAGGAGTTAAAGAAACGTCAAACTGAACTGAAGGTTGAAATATTGTCATGTTTCTCATTTAAAACTTAAATATACTTCTTTTTCCTTTTCACAAGTAATGATGCAAACGACTTTTAGACCTAGTGGAAGATGCATGGCGAACAATTTGGTCAATTAAGAGGAAAGGAGTCTATCTTCTGATAATTCTTGACTTCCATTTAATGAGCATTCACATATGCAGTATTTTGATAGAATAATCACAATGCAATTTTAAAGCTATGCAGTTGGTATTTCTGATGAATATGTACAATTAAAGTTTTTTTTTTATTGCAAGGATCTGCTATCTCTTTCGGTTCTTTTTTGTGTTTGATTAAACTCTATGGATATGTGCATCTGAATGCTGTCTTGTTTTCAAGTATAGCTTGTTGATAGTTTTGATTGATTCTATGCAATTTGATGATCTTTGCGGGACTGTATAGAAACGTACGTTGACGTCCTTGGATGTTTTGAAGTACTTAATTGAAAGCATAAACCAATTTGTTATATTTTTCCATAGATGCATCATCAGTTGCATCTTTCGCCTCTTGTCTTCCTTCCATTTGTTGCTTTCTGTGAATTTGGATTATAATGCATTCCTAGGATTATGAACTACTTGGTACTCAAATAATCTCGCCAAGGTTGTAGTTTTATTTATTGCAAGGGAAGTTACAGGCTCACAATTACGGAATACGGTCTATTGTTTTCGTCTTGGTCCAAATCCTTTCTACTGGAATTGTAGTTGTCTTCTTGGTTGGTTTTGTTCCACACATGCTTAAAGTCCTTTTTTTTTATAGTTATATTTTTATGTGAATTCTAATTTCTTTCCATTTTTATTATGTATTGTGCAGGAATTACTTGAAAAGTTAAAAACACCTTCTGATGCACAATTGATGCAAATAGCGATAAATGATTTGATGAATTCTTCCCTCTCATTTGAAGAACATGTTCGTGCACTTGAAGAGTTGCTGGTACTGGTTGAGCCTTTAGACAATGCAAACGGTATTAAAAACTTTTCTTATTATCATGTGTTGTTTTGATCCAGTGTTTTATGCACTAGATAATGCAGATACAAGATCTTTATGCCTTGTTCACCTAGAAGTCCATTGGTCTGTATTCACAAAACATTTTTTTTCATTGACTCTTGGCTGAATCATTTTGTGAATCTTGGTAAAAAGCATATGATTTTGACATTGCCAACCTATTTTACTTTATATAACAAGCTAATTTGACACATGCTTGTCAGTTGCTCAAATCTAGGTATAGAAAAAATAAACAGTGTGTCTCATATATTAGATTGTTACATCATCGAGCCAATATTAGATCCTCCTTTTCCCCCACATGTTGTGCTTAGTCTTTTTTACCCTCTTGTCTTTTTCGTTTGAGTTTTGAATCTATATATTGTTTGCATGCACTTTAATAAATCAGAAGATTGTGTGCGATATGCTTCTAGCTTACTCACCTGTGTTGGTTGTTTCTAATCTTCTTAATCTATTTTTACTTTTCCTGCCAGACCTAAACAAACTTGGGGGTCTGGCAGCAGTAATAACTGAGCTTGATAGTGCTGAATCGGAGATAAGGAAACTTTCTGCTTGGGTCATTGGGACGGCTAGCCAAAATAACCCTGTTGTACAGAAGCAGGTTTGAACTCTGAATAATTGATTGTCTATAAATTAATCCCGTGAATGTTTCTTGTTGCATCAAGTCTTTTTGTATAGCATGGATGTTATGCACATTTAATATTTCATGATTCCATATGATCTTGCTTGATCTTTTTTACTAGACTAGAAACCTAAATGATTCTTCCTTTTCGGGCCACAGGTTCTAGATCTTGGTGCACTGAAGAAGCTTATGAAGATGGTCAGATCCAATTTTTCCGAAGAAGCTATTAAAGCATTATATGCAATTTCAGCGTTGATCAGAAACAACTTTGTTGGGCAGCAAATGTTTTATGCAGAAGCAGGAGACATGATGCTTCAGGTAATCAACAGTGGAAGAAAAATGATACATAGAGAATAATCAGAAATTCTGTGAAAATAAGATATATTATTGTGTTTGAGGGACCACAGTAAAGATTTGATGTCTGCCTTGTAGGAAATATTGACCAATTCGAGTTTCGACATCAGACTTCGTCGCAAGTGCATTTTCCTCGTCAGTGATCTGGCTGAGTGCCAACTCGAAAACACGGATAGGCCCGATCTACCCCTTTTCAATAATCGATTCTTCTTGAAGTCAGTTGTGAATCTGACAGCATCTAGCGACTTTGATCTCCAGGAGAAGGTAGCTACATATTAATTCTCGCTAAGGTTGTGTTTGACACCTCGATTATAATTTATTTATATATAAAAAGAAAAGGTAGACAACAACTAGGGTTATCTGCAATAAGAAAATCATTTAATATCTATATGTAAAAGCTCCTTGCCAAACCTGTTTCTTACCTACAATCCCGTTGTAACAAAAACAAAATCCCTTATATTTGTGGTCTAAACACACTCATCTTCTGGATCTGTCTCTTTCCCAAATTTCTATGACGTCATTGGCATATAAAACACTAGCAATTTGTTTAGTTCATGGTTGTATTATTGTCAATTGGTTTGGCTGAGTGTTTCAGGCACTGGATGCTATTAAGAACCTCCTCCAACTCCGAACCATTGAAGCAGTCCTTTTCCGGGATTTCTGTAATCTGGATGAAGCTTTGGGGAGGATGCGATTACAGTTACAGAAAATGATGGAGGAAGAAGATCATAGGGAGTACGCAGTGGATCTGGAAAGCCTTCGTCGTGAAGTGGAACTTCTTTTCCATAAGAAGCTAGCACAGGTGCTAACAATTAAATAATTCCTTTTGATTTGTTGTTATTTCCTTAAAGGAGAAAAAAGAAGCCATAATTATTTGGTTAGGGTTCATACTTATTAGGGAGTACGATGAGATTACTAAGTAGTTTGGATGTCTAGAAGCCATTAATGGTAAGATATGGATATAGGCTAATTGCATAAACACAAACTATGCCCTCTGAAAATAAAGAATTTTCTCTTTTATTCTACTATTGGTGTGCTAATCAACGACATCTGGATTAGGACCCTGATATGTCAATTAAATTCGCCACATACAAGCGGAATTATTTATGCCTGTAAGATCCATGTGAATAATAGCAGAAAACCAGTAGTCTAGGTTAAATCCTGCGTATATTGTGCTATTGGTTGTTCATCTCAACAATCTGTGATGTTTCATGCAAAGTAGTCTCTATTGATTGAAAAGATCACTCCAATAAAAACATGTTGAGGCGTTGACCGGTCTTTAATCTGTGAAATTTTGCCCCTCCTGTGTTTTACAGACCTCAGAGGGCAAGAATGTTCCAACATGACGTGTGGCTATCTCCATTCACCTTTCTCCTCCAAGCGAACAGACAAATGTGGTACCGAGAAGAGCATCAAGGGTGTCGTGCAAGCAAACAACACAGGGTTGGAGGAGAAATTAGGTATGAGACATATACAAGTTGAGAATATAGATTCTTTCAAAGTGATGCATTAGATATCTGAGTGGCATGAGATATAATGGCAGTGTTTTCATGTTCATCTCTTGTCTCAAATCTTTTGGTGGTGTAAAATTGTATGAATGCAGAAGCTTTAATGAGTTGTGAGTCTGAAAGTTGACATCGGTGAACTTCCGGTAAGAACAGGTGTTCTGTGAGAACTCGGAAATGTGCATTAATTTCAAAAATTACATTAAAGCACACAAGAAAAGGTGTTCTATAACTAATATAAGTCTACAATCAATCACCTATAAGCATAATACCTCCCAGCCTCCGGGGGTGCAGGCCTGGGCGGTGCAGGGGGTGGCAAACGATTGACCACCTGTGCAACCACCACCGGTTTTGTATTCCTGGCCCGTCGCCTCTTCCGCTGCCGTTGTTGCCGCTGCTTCCTAGGAATAGACACAGTCGGCTTAAGCCGGCCATTCTCTTTAAACAAAGCCTTCTCCGACGGGACAATGGACGCTGCACATTCAGGCGGCGCCACCGGGTACCGTAAAGTGTCGTAACAGCACGAATAGTAAACATGTCTCTCACGGAACCGCCGCATGGCGGCCCGACCTAATGGGGAAATGGTGGTTAAGGCGGAGGGCAACTGGGCTTGGCAGTTGGTGGAGTTGGGGTGACGGAGGTCTGTGATTGGGCAGCCTTGGAGAATGAAGTCGGTGAAAATAGCGACAAAGGGTTCGTACTCGTAACGGACTCGGTATCGGCCTCCGGAAGTTGCCCAGGTTGATGCGTCCCAGATGGTGGCGTATACTGACATGGGTTTTGATGGGTAGTCGCCTCCCATGGTGGTTGTTCTTACTATTTCCCTTATGGGTACCTCATCCACGTAAAATCTGCATGCCACTTTCATCTATATGTTAACATATGCGTACTCGTGTTATAGCCGTAATAAATTTATAAAAGTTGATGTATTTAAGGGGATGAAGTTACATGATGGTCTGGGAATTCCATAGGATGGAGTAACGATGGAAGTCGGCGGTGGGATCAAACCAGAGGTTATACCTCTCCTCCCTCCCTCGCTTGGTACTTCCATTGCCGTATACGTTGGTCTGAAACCTCCACGGCTTCCCTTCTTGACTCCCCATGAACTCTATGTCCAACTCGTCGTGTTCCTTCTCAAACACGTCTACGTTTGATGTCTTCATATCCACAACATAATTGTAAATCATCAACTACATACGTATAATCTCCAACTACATACTTTTTGTTGATTTGTATGATAACAAGCCGTTTTCAAACATAAATTTTAGCAAAACCATGTTCGTGTAAATATCATGATTTTAATAAGGTTGATGGGCTCCCTTATTATTTGCGGCTTGGATTTTGAGTTTAAGAACTACTCATTATAGTATCCACACAAAAGAGAAATCCAAAGTTTCTTAACTAATATACAAAAGGAAAAATAATATAAAGAGGGAGATGTTTTAGAGGATTCAATTTTGTCTGACAAATTTTTTTTTTTTATTTCTTTTATCTTTTATTATTTATTAAATAAAAAAATTTCTAAGTTTCTTCTTTGTAGATACTCTTATCCCTTAACTTAAATGTGAGTCTATGTATTTGTGCTCTTAATCCTCTTTACCTAGGGATGACAAATTGGTTCGATGACGGGTGGATTAATCACTCCCATCACTCACCCGTTATTCTTATTAGATTCATTCGTCTAACGTCAATATCTATTGTTAATTATAATGTATTATCGAATAATTTTTGCACAATCATGTAACACACTCAAATTTTTATAACAAATAATATTATAAAAAAAATGTTAATTATAGTGTTATTAAAAATAAACAACTAAAACTATTTATAATATTGTGATTTTAAAATTAAATATTTTAAATTTTAAATATTTCGTATATCAAGTCGGGTAATGTTTGGATTTAGTCCTTCCCAACTCTCTTGGATTAGGTGTACCTACGGATACAAATTCTTTTTTTTTTTTCAATTTGGCGTCTCACTCTCTTGATTGATTAACTTTTATTTTAAATATAATAAATTTTTAATTAAAATAATTAATTAGTAATTTTAAGATAAATCCAATCAATTAGAAGAGAGACATCAGACCGAGACAAGAAAAGCGGACAAAATATTTGTAAGGTTTTCCTACAACCAATTTGAAGGATTCTGAACCCTTCTTATTAGCCAAAATTAGATTTCAAACAAGTCAGTCAGGTTCATAATATATTTATGAATGTCGAGATTCATCCTTGTTTCGTAAGAACATGTATGTACGAGGCGAATAGAGCATTATATATAGCACTTACGTAGAAGGCGACGACAACGCCGGCGGTATAATTACCCGGTAACTTGATCTTGGCACTGAACAATCCATAATCGTAATACCTGGACGAAATAAATCCAGAACCTGATGATCCAATTCCCCCCAAAAAAGAAAAACAAATTAAAAAAAAAAGACAATAAGTAAATAATCGTAGAAATTCTATAATTATAAGGGAGAGTTGCTATATATTTATATTTTCAGGCAATATCTTTTAGGGTTCTTTTAAATAATTATATCAATGCGTGTAACAAATATATATATAAGTTTGATGAATTATTCACCGGCGTGGTGGTTAAGGAGGAGGCTAGCGGAGCGGTTGTCGGAAGAGCGTCGGATGTTGAAATCGGCAAAAAGAGGGACATATCCTTCATCAAATGATACGGTGGCCACGTTCTCGAATAGTCCGCCGTCGTCTGCGTCAACTACGTCGATGAAGACGAAAGAAGAGACTATGACAACGAATATGAAGGAGAAATCGATCATAATCGATCTCTTAGATCGATCAAAATCGCGAACGGAGGGCCACCAATTTCAATCTTTCTCTTTTTTTTTAATGTTTTTTTCTATGGGATTTCAAATGCATCCCCTAAAATCTCATTGTGAGAATTAATTAAAGCCTTTATTTTCCTCATGTTTTAAATGCCATGCAATAGTTCTATAACTGAATGGTTTCTTATGTCTAATTTATGGTTTAGGCTCACTGCCTTAAATTGGGGAATTTTTAGTTTTTGAAACCTAAAAATTAGGGCTTCTAATTCAACCAAACATAACAATGTAAAGCTCGGATCGATCTGCCATGCAATAATTCTATAACGGAATATAAGAATTTTTATTAGAATTCATCAAATAAAATTAACACATGAAAATTAGAAGATAACCTATTCTAAAAGATAGGTATATGAAACAAAATATATCGGAAACAACAAATCTATTATGTATTAAAAGGTGTAAGAGCGCAACCCATAAACCTATTCAAATATTTTATTTTTTTTAAAGTAGGCTCATTTATTTATTAGGTGACAGATTTTATAGTTTATGAGTTTCGAATTCTACGTAAAAGACTCACCCTCCCACCCATATGAAAATCTTTATTAGAATTCATCCAATAAAAAAACACATGAAAATTAGAAGACAACCTATTCTTAGAAATAGGTATATGAAAAAAATATATTTCTTCATTTTTGGTGTTAAAATCATTGTTAGCATGATAGGAATTTTATACTAGGAGCAACAAGTTCACAATGTGATCCACCAAATATCCCTTCTGGTGACCCAACTAACCCCAAGTGAAGCTCATTCATGTAAAAGTAACAAAGCGGACTCCAGGAGACCAGTCACAGAACTCCAATACAAAGTTTGCAAAGAATCATTTCCGAAAACGTAATATTACGAATAAATAAAAAAATTATGGGGCAATTTTGGTAACTAGGCATTTTTGAAAAACATAGTAGTAACTAGACTTTTTAATATTTCAATTAAGTATATATACTCCAACCTTTTGTATTTATTCTCAAACTCTACACACTTTACTCTCAAGGGGTACATTTACTAAACACAAAACTAAAAAAAGCCTAGTAAACCAAATTGTTTCAAAATTATGTTTGTTTAGTGACTCAAATAAAATATTAAAGGTATTTTAAAGTAACATTACCATTTACGTTTCCATTTTATTTTCATTTTTCTCCCTATAGCCGTTTTCATCTCACTCTTCTAATCAAATAGACACTTGAATAGAAGGAAAAAAAAGAAGCAACAACCAATATAATCATAGAAATTTGAAGTGATGCTACAGCTAAGCATGTCCACAGGTTCCTGTGGGTTATGGGTGCGGGTAAGGGTCGAGGTGATCCTTACCCGCAGACCCGGCGGGTCAACCCGCCAACGGTCAATTTTGAAAATAAAAATAAAAAATTTTGAACCCAATGACTATTTTAGCCGTTGGGCAAACCCGTTGGCGGGTCGACCCGCCAACGATCCCTTCTCTTCTTTTTTTTTTTTTTAAATTTTGGAATTAAAAAGATATGTCAACCCGTCAGACCCGGCGGGTCTGACCCGTGAACATGCTTAGCTACAAAAAGTCAACATTCATTCATCATGGATCAAATACAATTGATCTAACCACGTCCCAAATGACCGTTGATGACCTACGAAATAGATATATAGGTGGCATAAAACTACAACCCAAGAAGAACACACATTATAATTTCATTTGGTTATGTCAATCCTCTTAGAAATCTCTCCACCCATGGATCTTTAGGAGAAAAGAGAAATCAAAACAACCCTTAATAGTTTCAAATAAACCATAAACAAATATCAGCATGAACTTCTACAACAAAGTCAAAAATGATAAGAAACTTAGAACAAATAGTTTATTTACTTTACTCATTTTATTATAATTCAATAGTAAAAGAAGAAACAAGTGATTTAAAACCCTAATGGAATGACGTTGTACTATTGAGAGAGATCGGGTAAAATTTATTGTATTGCTTAAGGTTCAACCGGATCGGATACTTTTTATTTGAATAGACGCACTAAAGATAAAGATACTAGCCAAAATAATGTTTAATTTTAAAATTATTTGATGACCATGGTCCATGGGATATTTCTAAATTGTCAATGATAGTATATTTATGAATGTCACGGACGGCTGCATGTTTAAGTTTACACCCCAGCCCAAATTAAAGTTTGACACTTACATAAGTTAAAATTTTGTTTTAACAAAAGATACACCAAAATAAAGAAACCCTAAAATTTTTATAAACAAAATACTGGGACAGTTGTTTTAAAAATTTTCAATGTAGAGATACATCATAATGTGTAATGCATATAATGTGTAATGCATATCTAGATCACCTTCGGTTGTCTGGTGAATAATACTAGGACAGTTTGTATCAGCGATACAAAAAGAATTTAATAATCTCAATATTCAACGATTAGAGCAAATGTAATAACCCATTCTTCTCAATATTCAACCATTAGAGCGATTGTAGAGTTCTAGTAAAGTATCCGAGCACTTACCACGTAGCTCAATCGTATCTTTTGGGTATGTTATGAATGCAAATATCGTGTTTTGCCTATGTTATGGATACAATATGAATAACAGTTCATTTGAAAATGATTCCAAAAAATGAAAACAGAGATTCCCAAGACATACCAAACAAGCCCTAAACTACACACGCACTTGATATGGCCCAATACATTGTATGGCTCATGATCCAATTATGTAATCTATATATATTCTATCTGATGCAAGACAAGAAAGACAAATTACAAATCACTCTTTCTTGATATTCTGTTATGGTATCAGAGCGTAAAAAGACCAACATCCACTAAACAAAATGTCAAAAAAACATCAACTCTCCTCCTCAAAATGATAATCCCTTCCCAGCCCCAACTCCATACACACCTCCACCACCACCATCACTTGCATCTACTCTTCCTCCACCACAAACGACACCTCTTCCTGACTTCTCCAGCTTCATCGCCATTAAACTATCACCCATCAACTTTCTTCTCTGGAAAACCCAAGTTATACCCGTTCTTCATGCTTATCACCTATTTGGCCATGTTGATGGCACAACTCCATGTCCAGACTCATCTTCTACTGCTCCAACACAAGCCTACCTTGACTGGCTTTCCAAGGATCACCTAGTCCTAGCTATTCTTACATCCTCCCTCACTGAAGTACTTACCCATGTCATTGACTGCAACACTGCTCGAGAGGTTTGGCAAACGCTCCAGGATCTATAGACTGCTCGCTCAAGCGCTCATGTGCTCCAAACTCGTCTGCAACTTGCCTCGGTTAAGAAAGGGACAGACTCCATCACCACCTTCTTCAACAAGGTGAAAGCCCTTGTTTCCGTTCTTCAAGCCACTGGCCAACACATCTCAGATGCAGAGTTTGTTGAGTCTCTCTTTTTTGGACTCCCTCCTGAATATGACCCTATTATTACATCTTTGAGTACTCAACCTCTTTTACCCACCTCTCACATGATTCTTTCTCATATTCTCAACCATGAAGCCCGTATCAGTCATCACTCATCTCCTTCTCTTCCCAATCTCTCTACTAACTCCACTTATACAACCAACTCATCAGACCAAAACGACTCAATATTTCGTAGACGAGGCCAGGATCCTCAACAAAACAATCAAACAGAGAAATCCTAATCCCAACACAAACTACAGAAGCAGAGGTCGAACCAACAATCAATACAGAGGTACTCCTTCCTCTGGTCGTAGCCCCCCTAATAACTCCTTCACAGGTCAGCCAGACACATGACCCACTTGCCAAGTGTGTCTCAAACCAGGGCATACTGCCCTTCAATGTTGGCACAGATTCAATCAATCCTATCAGGCTCCAGCTCCATCATCGTTCCAAGCTCATTCATCTATCACTCAATGGACAGCTGACATTGCTGCAACAAACCATTTCACCCCGGATGTGAATCAATTGGCGTATGACACTCACTCCTACAATGGCTCTGAAACGGTCTCGATCGGTGATGGCTCCTCCCTGCCCATCCAGCATTACGGTTCCACTTCTCTTCAATCTCCAATCTCTTCCTCTGTTTCATTCTCTCTCAAAAATATACTCAATGTGCCTTTCATTAACAAAAATTTGCTCTCTGTACGACAATTTTGTGCAGACAATAACGTGTTTTTTGAATTTCATATTGATTGCTTCTTTGTGAAGGATTGACGTACAATGGCGCCTCTTCTTCAAGGAATCACTGAAAACGGTTTGTATGTCCTTCCTGTACCTGCATTCAAGAACGAGCCTCAAGCAAACATCACCACCATCAACAATTTTCACCTTTGGCACCATCGATTTGGTCACCCATCATCCAGAGTCACTCAACAATTGCTTCGCTCCATCCGCATTTCATGCCCTAATTTCTCTGCTTCTCCTTTTCGTTGTGTGTCGTGTTCCAAGGACGAAGCCCATGCTCTTCCACACTAGCCTTCACCATCAACAGAGGCCCAACCTTTCAACTTGTTGTTTATGGACTTATGGGGCCCGGCCCACGCCACTTCTTCAAGGGGGAATCGGTTTTATCTTTCAATTTTAGATGATTGTTCAAACTACTTGTAGATTTTTCCATTGTCTAGCAAGGCTAATACCACCTCTTATGTTCAATCCTTTATCCATTTTGTTGAAAAATATTTTGCTTCCAAAGTAAAATCTATTCAAACCGATGGTGGCACCGAGTTTAAACCTCTCATTCCTTTCTTTGCTAAACATGGTATTAATCATCGTCTCACATGTCCATATTCTCACTCACAAAATGGTAGCATTGAAAACCGTCATCGCCGCATTGTCGATACCGGTGTTGCCCTTCTAGCTCACTCCTCCTAACCCTTCTCGTTTTGGGACTACGCTTTTGAAACCGCCGTCTATCTTATTAACCGTCTACCCACTCTTACTCTAAATAATACTTCTCCATATCACATCCTTCATAAAAAACCTCCCGACCTCAAATTCCTTCGAGCTTTTGGGTCTCTTTGCTTTCCTAATCTTCGCCCTTATAACCACCATAAATTAAATTTTCGATTCATCCCATGTGTGTTCTTAGGCTATGCTCCAAATTATCGTGGATATATTTGCCTTGACTATGTATCTCATCGTATTTACATATCTCGGGATGTTATATTTCACGAATCACAATTTTCCTTTCAAACATCACCCACACAAAAATTAAACTTACCTTTGCAGCCCACCCCATCTATCTACTTATCTCCACCAATGGTACAACCTTCGTCTGAACAACCACAACCGGCCCAACCCACGTCTTTAGTCTCTACCTCCCAGCCCACATCATCTCTTCCAAACCAAGCTCCTATGAATAATGGGCCCTCTACTACACGTCAGCTGGATAATACACCAAGCCCATCTAATCCCTCACCATTCATTCCTACATACTTGAATTTCAACCCACCTTCCCCATCTGAATCACAATCTTCCGCCGCCCCACATATACCTCATCCCTCTCAATCTGATCCTCCTCCTCGCTCCATCACAACCCGAGCTCAACATCATATTTTCAAACCTTTAATCCAAACTGATGGTACCATACCATGGCCTCCACCTTCTTCCTCCCTCACCACCACAGTTCCTGAAGAGCCCACATCCTTCACTCAAGCCTCGCCGTTTTTTGAGTGGCGTGAAGCTATGACCAAAGAATTCAATGCTCTACTCTCAACTCATACATGATCTTTGGTTCCTCCACCTCCCAATTACACCCCTCTTGGTGTCAAATGGGTCTTCAAGACCAAACGGAATTCCGATGGCTCAATTGAACGTCGGAAGGCCCGACTTGTAGCCAAAGGGTACAACTAGGTCCTTGGGTAGACTTTACTGAGACATTTAGCCCAATCATCAAGCCTTCAACCATTCGTCTTGTGATAACCTATGTTGCCATGTCCAACTAGTCCGTAAAACAGATTGACATACAAAACGCTTTTCTCCATGGTGACTTGATTGAAGAGGTGTACATCAATCAGCCAACCTCCAGGTTTCGTTCATCCACAATTTCCAAATCACGTTTGTAAGCTGCACAAATCTCTTTATGGTTTGCGCCAAGCCCCTCGTGCTTGGTTTTCTAAACTCAATGATACTTTGATCTATCTTGGTTATACACCTTCCAAAGCTGATACATCGTTGTTTGTATATATTACTAAAACTGTTTTTGTCCTCATCTATGTTGACGACATTCTTGTCATTGCCTCTTCCAATGTCCTTGCTCAACAATTCTCATCAATTCCATTTCCAAACACTTCCCAGTCAAGAATTTAGGTGATATCCATTATTTTCTTGGAATTGAGGTGACTCGAAACTCTTCTGATTTTCACTTATCTCAATCCAAATACATTCAAAATCTTCTTCAGTTCACCAATATCCATTATTTTCTTGCAGACTGGGCAGGTGAACACATCGATCGACGATCGACAACAGCCTATTGTATATACTTAGGTCATCCCTGGTGTCTTGGTCCTCCAAGAAGCAACCTACAGTCTCACGCTCGTCCACCGAAGCAGAGTATCAGGCCTTGGGACAGACTACGTGTGAATTGATCACACTCGTCCACCGAAGCAGAGTATCGGGCCTTGGGACAAACTACGTGTGAATTGATCTGGCTTCAGAACCTCCTTGCAGAACTGGGCATCTTCCTTCGTCATCCCCTATTTTATGGTGTGACAATCTTGGAGCTACATACCTTGCTGCAAATCCGGTGTTTCATCATCGCACTAAACATATCGCCCTTGACTACCATTTCGTTCGGGAGAAGATTGCTGCGATGACCCTTCAAGCTTTCATCACTTCAAAAGACCAGATTGCCGATGCCCTTACTAAGCCCGATGCCCTTACTAAGCCCATGCCCTCTGCACGATTCACTTATTTACGTTCTAAGCTCTGTCTGTCCAGTGCTTAGCTCGAGGGGGCATACTAAGGATATGGCCCATGATCCAATTATGTAATCTATATATATACTATCTGATGCAATAGTAAAAGACAAGAAAGACAAATTACAAATCTCTCTCCCTTGATATTCTGTTAGCACTTACCCAACCCAATCGACAAGCATGTACCTATACTCCAAATGTGCAACCAGCAAAAACCCAATTTTGATTCCAAACCCGTTATCTTGATTCAAGCCGATTTCAATATCAAAGTCGAAACAACTAATCTCAAATCGGTCAACTTCGATTTCCAAGTACCAAGAATTCTGATTTATTTGAAGAAGCCGATTTCAATATCACATCCAGGCAATAATATTAACTCGATAACAGAGCAAACCAGAATCAAAAACCCAACAATAACAGGGAAAACAGATGAAACTGAAGTACTGCATAAGTTGATATAAATATTCTTGCACCCATCATCACTGCAAGTCATTCTTTCAGAACATCCAACAATAAACAAAAGTACAGACCAACATAAAAACAGAAATGCCAATATTCACAAGTTTATGTCGACACATTTCTCTAGCATCCTAAATAACATGACACCATCGTTTCTGCATCATGTGATATGAAAATACTGCGCCGCATGCTCAACATACCTCCTCATTTAACCCTGTTCCCCTTGCTTTGGTGCTTCCATCATGCTTTGGTTTTCAGGTGGCACCTAAATTTGTGCAATCACAAGCAACAATTCAGAATATGTAAAACTCTACAAACAACTTTTCATAATCTTCACCGAGGTCACGGTAAAGGCTTTTTTGAGCTTTAGGTGTTAGGAGTTCATGACAGAGGTTTTTAAGACAATTTTGCCCTTCTGTATATTCAAGAGGATTTTTTTCTTACTGTAAAAAAAAAAAAAAAAGTAATCTTCTGTAGTTTTACTCCAAAACCTCCTTTTACCAATACACTTTCTCTCAATGGCTAAAAGCAATATAAACAAGTTCCAACCTATTTTTTCAGAAGAAAATAATAGCTATAAGTCTATAACTAGAGAAACTTCACCATATTCACATTTGAAACATTATTTCAGAATTCAGACAGATCAAAATTATACTTCACATCAGTGTGAGTGAATTAGAGGTGGAAAAAATACCTGGCACTGAAGCTTTGAGATCGTGGACCTCAGAATAGAATCCCCCGCTATGACTCTAAGCCTTTTAATGAAATCAGCTCGACTGATATTCTTGGTCTAGCCGAAGGACATGAGCACAGAACCATTGAGGAATAAATCAGATTAGTCACAGATTAACCACAATAAAAGAAAGAAAGAAAAATTGATCCAGGATAGAAAGATGCGCAGGGAAGTCATACCCTTAGTAGTTCATAATGCCCAAAAATCAATGTCATATCATCAGAAGAAACTTTATCTGCAATTGCGTCAAATAACATGGGGAAAGGCATCCATGGGGATTTAGGAGTTCTTGTAGGGATTGAGTTTAAATCAGTGGCTCTTTTCTTGGATTCATCAGAAGTCAGATTCGAACGACGATCACTTCCCTATAAGTAAATTCTTTAGCTATTAAAATTGCAGTAAAAATTTTTAAGAAAAAACTTTGGAATCAAATGAACATATGCAAACGAGCGTAAGAATATAGTATCTAAGGTACGACCAGAATTTGACTACAAACTTGGCTTGCTATATGCATGTCAACCAACTTCTATAAGATTTTTTAACCTTTTTGCCCTGGTGCAAAATAATTGTAAAGTTCAACTCACCGAATTCATGGAAGATGGAGATAAACCAACATTTGACTCGCCTGCAGGACTTTGTTCTGTAGTCACTCCAGCAATCTCAGGCTTGTACTCTTCATCTGAAAACCATACATAGGAAAACATATCATACATCCACTTCCATAAAAGTACAGATAAAACCATAAAAGTAACCACCAGAGCTACTGAGCTCAAAGTAGGACCTTATCGACACGAGGGCAATGAAAGGCCTACATCTATGAACATTTAAACAAGTAACATTCCACCAGATATAGGGATTATCAACACATATGGCATTAAAATTAAGCATTGTCCTTCCAAAAAATTGGAACTGTAACACTTTGTATAAAAAAGAAAACTAGAAAAATACACAACTGACATTAATAAGAGTACAAAATTCACCTTTTTGTTCTGAAGAGACTGTGAAACTGACAGCAAACTCGGGATAAATATGAGTACTGACATTCATGCTCCAGACAACATAAAATTGTGGATTCTGAAGATCATCAACTCCACTGTCAAAGTTCTCACTCGTTGGATGGAACTGCTTGGATCCATTCTCAATCAGCTCCATATTTCCCAGGATTACACGGCAAAGAACCATATGTTTTATACCATTTTCGTCAATATCACAATAACTAGCACTGTACAGAAAAAGTGAATAAGTCAAGTCTTTTTACTCATTTAGAGTTTACATGCTAAAGATGACATGTCTTATGTAGAAAGGGGGAAAAGATGAAATTGCTTTAGCTTGGCATCCAATAATTAAAAAAAAACTTGGACTTGAAGTTGATATATCTGCTTGGAGAAAGTCATGCAAACTTACCATTTTCAGTTCTTAAGTTGAGGATGCATGAGAGTAAACAAAAGACCAAATATGAATAAACATTTTCCAGATAACAGACTAAAAAGAACAGTGGGATGATCAGTTGGTACATGAACTCTTTTTACATTTCTTTATCAGCCGACATCGGCTTTAATCATTAAAAACCCTTGTGATGCATGTACATGGGAGCAGTTAGCCAGTTACGATAAAATTCTATATCACGGTTCAAAGAGATGGCAAGACAGAGACCATATAACAGAAGCAGACAGAAAACTTATCAGGCATCAGGTGAATTTGATGAAACTGATAAGAAAGCCATAGGTATTGTGGATCCACAAAGATGTTAACTTAGAAGTTCAGCAAAACAGATGGTTGGCCTAAACCAAATGGAGCCTGGACATCAACAATGACATGGAGGGGGGGCAATTCCTGAGATTGATCATCTTAACACAAACTTCGTCTCTGGAGATGCTGATAGAAAGAATTGTGTGGAACCCAAGTACTCGGATACTGAATCCTTTACATTTTCATGGCTGTGGATTCTTCATTGTGATCATATACAAACCTTTTTCAAAAGAACTGGAATAAAAGCTTTTATTCAAAATCTCATCATCACCTAGACTCCAAAATCTGAGCTCCAGCAGAAAATATCTTCCCCAGGCATGAATCTGTTTCATCTCTAACAAAATTCAATGTTGATACTGACACATACATAGACGTCAGATTCGGTTTTGTGTATGAGCAACAAGTTCGATTCCATTGCTTTCAAACGAGCCACTCATAACATAATATTAGGTGGCAGAGAGCCAAGTGACCGCAGAACATGCAACTTTATTTAAATCAATCTAAATGATTCATATTTTCATTTAATGAGGTTCATTAACTTACCGAACATTAAGATCAACATTTTATCTACGATCAACAGATATGCATATAACTAAAGAGGAATATGATTCATGGAAATTCTTTGGCACACAAGCTCCTGTAAATGAAAAATGAATTGTATTTGTATGCATGTCAACTAGATCAAAAAAAAGATTGGGGGTGGGGGAACATAAAGAAGAGAAGGTCTTCACCTGGTACCAGAGCAATTTGCAGCTACAAGATGAGCACCAATGCCATAAGAGGCCTCGGATTTCAGAACCCCTAAATGTCCAATCCCATAGGTCATAACACTCGATAAAGCTTCTTTTGACAAAGCAATCCAAGCATATCTAACATTTGCAGATCCACGATACTTCTCTGTTATTTCAACTTGCTTCTGGAAGAGCTCCGCCCGTCCAGGTAGCATAGAGCCTGAGCTGTGGGTAATATTAGTCACATCAATGCCAACCATAGAGCTCATGCCCTTAAGGAACATACTCATTACCTCCTCAGATGGCAAAGATTGATACTCAAAGTCAAATTTCTTTTCCAGCTGTTCACTTCCCTGATAAGCTTCATTTATCTTTGAATCAGACACTTTATCACAGCTATCTTCAACTTCAATACCAAGGCCTACATGATTTTGGCCAACTTTCACTCGTTTGACAACAGGATTTGACTCCCCACAATACTCAACCGGATGTGAGTCATTCATCCCATTCAGCTCAATATCAATTTGCAGTTTAATCTCATGTTGGCCACAAGCATCTGAAAGCAAAGATGAATCTACGTTGTCCTCAAAAGATTGGTTGCACTGACCATGTGAGTCATCAACAGCAAAAACTTCAGGAAAGAAACATTTGCCTCCCTCATCAATCCATGCCATAGGATGCTCCAAGCCAGATTTCACATTCAAGTGAACCATGTGCAGAAAATCAAGCAACAGATGGTGACCGTTGAGATTCACTTCAACAACTCCTCTCTTCAGTTCAAAATCCTTCTTAACAAAGCCAATAATTTCAGAAGGAAGATCAACCCATCCGTCACCCATATAGCACATCAATCGAGAAGGAAGTGCACTTCTCATAAAGTTTGAGTAAGACCGATATAAAGATCTTTGAGAACCAAACTTACAACTCGTGCACTTAGTCTTGCAGATATCAGGTTTCTTTCGCTTCCCCAGTTTCAATGGTGGTGCCTTCAAAGCGGAAACTGGAGAGGCTGCAGTGCGAAAGCCTTGAACAATATGACCTGCATATCTAGCCGTCTTCTTTCTTCTCGCGTCAACAACTCTGCGACTACTACCCAATACCTTTCCGGATTTTCCTTCCATTTTTGTCCGCTACTAAAGTTCCTTCCCGCGGATGAAATATGAAAGATTCAACTACGACTGATATACACAACTTCAACTCCAACTTACCATAAAGAAAAGTGGCCCCATGAAGAAAATCTGATCTTTCCTACAACTGAAAATACATGAAGTTAGGATGATGCTAAAAAATATACAAAGGAAAATTTCAATGCCAATTACATATTCTATTAATATATCAACTACATCAAGTATCGAGTAGATATCAAAAAATGGAAATGTATTGACTTAGGATTGATTATACGAGAACAGTACAGAGAGGTGACCCCACATAACATTTGCATTATGATCAAACAAATGCATAGCATAAGACAAATGCATAGCATAAGGCAAATGCAATCCTGAAAAAGATGATATAAAGTATTTGGAAAGTGAGAAGGATAGGTATCTAAGACCATTCATAGGATCGCTAGGCAATATCTTGCCTAGGTTAAAAATCTCTTGTCATATTATATTAGAGAATTCAACTTCAGCAACTTGAATACCTAGACTTACAACTATAGACAAACTTGAACTCCAGCATGTAGATAAACACGGGGAATAACCATGTTTATGGTATGGTTAATCGGTTAACCAAAACACCCCAAAAAATTCCCAAACAGTCTAAGTATGTTTTATAGAAAGTGATATGTTATGCACCGAACTATACAAGAAATATGATTTTTTGTAAGGGACAATTTCAATGTGGTTTATTTGCTTGAATATATTATTATTATCTGAAAAGTAGATATAAGTCTAAACAAAGTTAACTAAAGAGATTATAATAAGCTTAAACATCAAATCACATAACCCATAAAAGTTAAACATTCACCTTGATTTTGACTGAAGAGATATATTGCAATTAAAATAACGTTAACCATCAATTATATGTTGTAACATTATAACATGCATCAGTTGAAGAAAAAAATTAGCAGTTGATTTTTTTGTAGAAAAAAATATATATCCTTCTAGAAAACTATATGATGAACACATCAATAAACAGTTGAGGCTTTGTGGCCCTATCACCATATTTATTAACTGCATTTTAGTTGTTCCATGTATATAATAATCCTTCTCCAACCAATAAAAACAAATCCGACATCATGTTGGAACATTCTGAAAAATGAACTATGTGAGATATATAAGATAAAAGCAACAAAAATTTAGAACTCGAACAGTTTTATATTTCCTTTGAATAGAAAAAAAAAAACTAGAAGAACAAAACCCGGTCATTTTTAGTAAATGGAGGTTTGAGTTTGTTAATGAGAGAATCAACCTTGTTAAAAACAACAAATAGGGTAAATGGCGTCAAGGAGTCTAATAAGTTTAAATACGGATCTATATTTTGTAGGTCACTTCAAAATATGTCTCCATAAAACTAAACAAATAAGTCATCTTATTTCCTTTTCAAAAACATATTCTTTTATACATTCAATTTTTTTAGTTAAGAAAACCAAAATAGCTAATCGTAAAAATGATGAAAACCATTATAAGGACTTTATTACATACTCTAGCAACTCCTTGAGCTTCTCAGAACAGGAAGCAGAGATAGCTTGCATACTCAAATCTCAAATGAAACCTTACAAAAACTTTCAGAAAAACACGTTCATAGTACACTAGTTAGAAAAAAATCATAACAGAAGTATCAACTGTCAAGACACTTGATCTAACTTGCATGCTCCCATTTTGCAATCCACAAACAATAAGTTAGTGATAATGCAACAATGAAAATATAATAGTAATTGGCATTTGATTTCCGTATACGTACCTATCGCAGCTAGTTCCTCTTCTGTAAAAGCTGCATATCTGCCATTAGTCTTATTTGAGTGATCAACTACTATTAGCTCTTATTCTAATCATAGCCAGCAAAAAGAATGGTTTATATCAGCAATTATAATCTTCAAGGAACTTCAAATCAAAACCTCCGCTCTTCGTTAACCCGAAAGTAACCAAGAATTTCAAATCAAATCACTTCTAATAAAAAATAGCTGCAAAAAATGGATATCGACCAAGACAAAACACTGATTAACTCAAACAAGATGGTTAAAGGTTGGAAATTCAAAATTAAACTTAATCGGCAAAAAAAACACGAAGAAACAGCTTGGATCTCAACTTGAACATATAAAAAGAAGAATGATGACCAAAAGCAACAAAATTGCCACTATGAACTTCGATCTGATCGGTAAAATTTTGAAAGTCAAAACTCTCAAAAATGGATGTAGATCCTGCTCATAGAAGAACCAAATCCGCAAAGAAAATGAGAGATAGGGAGAACATAGATCAAACGAACATTGAGATTATACCTGTAGGTGTCATAGATTAGACAATTTTGATTAAATTCTTAGGAGCGAAGGATTCCGAAACCAGAGAGAAAGAGAGGTGTTCGAAGAAACCCTAGCTGTAGGAGAAACTCGTGCCGCAAGGTACCAAGAGAAAGGAGAGAGAAGACGGCCGTTAATAGCAAGAACTGACGGCGTAAGTCGGCAAACCTATCTCTTTGCTTGTGGGAAAAGCAAGTTAGGGGTAAATTAAGATTTTTAGATAGGTTTTAGGATTTAGGATAATATTACTATAAATGATTTATTCTATAATATAAAAATATTTTTTAATATAAAAATATTTTTTAATATAAATAAGGGTAAAGTTGTCTATTTTATTAAAAGCTTTATAAAAAATTATTAGTTGTAGTTTTTCAAAACTATTCAAGAATCTCTTAAAAGAACTCCGAAAAAACTAAATCTAATGAAAAAGTACTATATAATTTTTTATAAACGCAAAGTTTCGTCCAAATCTATCGAAAAAGTTACATCGATCACAACCTTAATCTAACGGAAGACGCTCCATGATAAAGTCACAAGTCGGTCACAAACATTGTCTCACTATCCTGCGATGACGTGACAGCATAAATGTTTTGTTGAAACTTGGAACTTGGAAGCAATAGAAACATTGAGTTTGTAAGAATGTTTAGAAATCATAGTATATTTAAATAAGTCTAATTATGACATAAGTTTTGGTGACTCGTCTTGGTTTGTTTTTTAATATTTTTTAGATGATATTACTTGTGAATGATGGTATTTTACTATCTTATACGTTTTTTTTATTAACATATTTGTTATTTTATACAAGAATGTCAAAAGTTTTAAAAAAAACGTAAATAAATAATGAGTTAGGTTTAGGTTTAGGTTTAGGGTTTATCGTCTGAAATATTTAATTTTAACATGCCATTACGCTCTTTATTTATGTAACTGGCGTATTCATTGAGATTTAAGTCTTTTTTCTTTTGTCCTTATATTCTTTTTATTTTTGAACATTGATTAATCTTTGAGATAAACTGATGTAAATAAATCATATTAATTTGACCATAACAAGATATTAATTTTTGCTACCAGTGCTTCAAAACTAAAAAAAATGAGATAAGAGAATATCTTTTGGATTTTTTTTGAATCTTCTCTAATGTGATTTGTTTGTTTATTTTATCGATAACAACATCCCAAACTTTTATTACGGAATTAAAACATCGTCCGATAAAATAGAGTCTAAATCAAAAGGAACTAAACTATAATCGAAATAAAACATAGGCTCCACCGGTTTGACTCTATCGAGATTGTGAGCCGCTACATTACCCTTCCTATTTACATAAGATCCGCTAATAGCAACAAAAGCTTCCGCCTTCTTGAGAATCATCTCAATCATCATGTCAAGTGTACCTTTATCGGCTTTCCTTTAATAAGTAGTCTAACGTGTATGAAACTACCTATAATATTTTTTTGATGAGCTTTTATTTTTCATTTTTATCGTTTTTATATCCTATACTCTTAGGAGCAAGTGTTAAAAATTTGGAAGTCTTGATTCAAAATACTTTTTCTAATTATATTCATTAAACTTTCTTTTAAATTTTTACCCGTATGTTAGAAGGATTTTGGGTTTTTCAACCAAGTCCCTCTCATAACCAAATAATTGATAAAGGATAGAAGGTTAATAAAAAAAAGTATCTCTTTATATATAAAAATGAACAAATTCTCTAAATCATGATTCTACAGCCAATTTTTTTTAAATAAGTTAAAAAAGGAAGCACATGACTATTTACCTTAAAAAGATTGTTCTTTTCCAAAGAGTAAAAACCAAAGTTATGAACAAAAGAATGATGTCATGTTCATTAGCATAAAAAATGAAAAACTTCCCTCTTTCAACTTATAACACAACCGTTTGGAGTAACATCATCACCACCTCCAACGAGAACATCCTTGTCTTCATCAATAGAGGATCGGTTGTCGTTGTCATGGGCAAAACCCACCACTTCAAACATTACATGTACAATTAACCAAATATGTTTAATACAGGCTTCTTCGTTTCAAACTCAAGTCTGAATATTTCTTTTCATAGCCCGATGTGTGCCGAGTTTTACTTTTTTTGTCGTATTTCGGCTGAAGGCATTTAGGAAAATTCCACTAGATAAATGTATTTCCTTCTTTGTGTTTATTTCTCTTTTTGCTTTGATTATTTCTACTCTTCTTTGTTCTATAATTATTTATTCAAATGAAGAAATCTCCCTACATCCTACGTCTATATAAAAATCTATGTGACCCCCCTCCCCCATAATTAAATAACTTAGAATAAAAAAATCCTAGTCCAGTTGAATTCCTTTGTAAGAAGTGACAGTTTTTTCGGATACTCTTCGTCATTGGCTTTCTTTGTGATCTAAACTCAATAACCTTTATCTTTTACAATATCAATTCAATGTCTTTTTTTTGAGAAACAGGGTAAGAGATTCGATCACCGTGAGACAACGATGAAACGAGAGACCGCTAAAAACGGCGGACGGAAACAACCGTCAATAGAGCAATACAAGCCAAACCAGAAATACATCACGAGAGGGAAAATGAGATGATGGAGAATAACAACGGACCAACCACGAAGGTGAAGGGAGAACTCCATGAAGGCGAAGCAGGTGGAAATCGAGTCAAGCACTGCCGAAGAAGCACCGTTGGAGGCAGGTACAACAAAAACCGAACTCCTGAGGAAGTGAAAGAAGAGACTCCAAGGAAGCACTTTCCATCAAAAGGAGCTGTCAGGAAGCACACGACCACGACCGCGATCCAAACATGACTCAAAACACACACTCACATCAACTGAAGAACAAATAAGATTCTAGATAAGTACTCAAAAGAGTACTTATCTACGGGTTCAAAATATGATCATATAGAAATTCTTCCTAGTTCATGTTCATAAAGGCCCTAAAAGGGAATGATTGGAGGTTTTAAACCATGATGAAAAGTTGTTAGGAAAGCAATTGGTCGTGCTTCGCTACCAAAACCAGCATCAAAAGGAAGGTTAGCATCCGAAAACAGTTTCTTTCGAGTGGTATTGCAACAAAAAAATTTTCATTGATTTTCATTTTCTTTTAATTTCTTGTTATTTGGACAAGATAGACAAATTGTTAAACTTAGAGTCCCTAATGATTTCTGATCTACATATGTGAAGATATAATTATTCCGCTTGGTTCAGTATTATCTTATCCATCTTGAAGGATGATTGTTTTAACCTAGGTATTTGCTTGCTTGAAGGGATATACCAAGTTTAGCAACAATATCATCGATTCTTTTAGCCTTCAAAGGAAGTAAATTCAACTTCACCAAATGATGCGCAAATAGTCGTTTTGTCATGTGAATTAGGCTTGTGGCTGGTTGTAAATTTTTCCTCATAGTATCATGGACCCATGGTAGTCTTTGAAAGATTGCCACTCCATGTTCTATTAACTATATCCCTATAATTTAGTAGAGTTTTTGTTGGCAGTAAAGTCATTAGCCTTGTGATCGTAGGCGTATAGAGTAAGATCCAATAGGTTATCTTGGAGTAACTAGCAATATTTTTAATTAAGATGCATATATCAGTGTAGTTTAGTTGGAAATGTCTCATATTTGTGCAATTTGCATGTTCATAATATCAAAACTGATTGTTTCTTTGGTTTGTTCTCCATGTAGCTCCTCATCCTATACATGTATCATGCTCTTCACTTTGCATTATGTTGGTGATTCCCTTCGGGCCATGCATCTGTCGCTCTTCGTTTTGCTTTCATGTTCTAGTTGTGCGGTCAATTATAAGATTCTCAATTACCAGCAACATTGGCTTCTTTTCCTGTACGTAGCAGCCTCTTATTGTTTAACAGTTTGGCTTGCACAAGCCTCTTAAATTCAGTTTTTGTCAATTTATCTATGGACCTGTATTGATTCTATCTGTATACAAGTTCCTGCACAAATTCATAGAATAGCCTTTTGTGTATACAAGTGAGATCATAGTTAGTTCAAGCCTTGACTTGCATTTGGGTCTAAGTGATACAATTTGATCATTCAGATTTAGCATATTTATCAACATAAGGTAGGCATATTTTTGTGCCAATAAGTGAATCTGCAGAAGATGTAAAATACAATCCTCCATAAAATTTCCCTAATATTCTTCTTGTTGCTTAAATTTGTTTTCATCTTCATCATCGACCAAAAAGGACAAACCATCGCAATCAACAACACAAGGGTGATGGAGTTCATGAATATTTCTTTTGGGTAGTCTTTGGGTATCTCATTAATAGGCTCATTTGGTTCGAGAGTCTTGATCAGACTAGGTTCGATCGTGAATGAGTCATAGGGCATATTATGATAGCCATAAGAAATATTTTCATCTAGTTGAGGTTCAATAACATAGATGCTCAATAAACAGAAAGTTCGCAAGGAAGAATGACATCAAAGCCATTCTTAACGGTTCATCCATAAACTTTTAAGATCAAAGAAAATACTAACACAACCATGTATCATTTTTGAAGAGACGGTTCAAACGCAACTCAAAAACAAGGAAACCCGCTGAGAGAGAAACTGCCCAAATCCGTCCGCTTCCTTTGCCGATGTCTCCCCGGAGACCACCATCCCTTCAAGTTGTACGGATCCACCATTTTTTCCTTCTTTATTTTGTGATTGAGAGTAACTTGCTTCTTGATTGATCTTTCAAACAGGATTCAACGGCTTCCATCTTTTTCTTGGATCAACAGTCGACACGGCCTTGGATCGACAGAGTTGGAGTTTGGACTCCGATTCTCCTTTCAAGCGGTGGATTTGCTAGAAAGAGTGGCAATACAACTCACTTTGAGCTTGGCGGCAAAGAGGATTTGGGAGCCAGTGGCGGAGAAGAGTCGGCAGGTGGCAGCGGTGGATGCAAACTGAAATGAGTTTTCAATTTAGGGTTAGGAGAGGAGAAGGGCGCGTTCTCTGGCGTGTGGGTTAATTCAATGTCTTATTTATTCAAATGAGGAAATATCCCTACCTATATAGAAAATTTTATGTGAAAAAACATGTTTAAATCACATAGAATTAAACAATCCTAATTCGTTGAAAATCGAATCATATTTCAAGGAATGACTTTTTCTATTCTCTTCGTCATTTACTATCTTTATATCTAAACCCAAAATTGTATATGATTGGTGGACGAAGATTGTTTGTGAATGGTTTAGGGCATACTTTAGGTAACCTTTATCTGTGATTGAAGACAAACGTTTGATTGGAGATAGAGAGGTGGGGTATAAGGTTGTAAATGGATGTTGTGTTTGATGAAAACCCCAAATTTTCTAATTCTACTTAAAGAAGAGTTTTTTTTTTTTGAAGAATCTGATAAGGGTATTACAAATTTTTTCACTTATTCGTTGTTTGTATACATTGATGTTTCTCCCCATTTTTCTTAAGTCGTCTTCTCTTTCGTTGAGAATCGGCGACAAATTATTCTCTCCTTCTCCTCCAAGTTCATACAAGAAGAAATTTAGTGAAACCTAATTACAGATGCAATCTAAATTGAATAGAAATAAGTGGAGAAGTGAAAATAGGACGAGGAAGAAGCAATTCACAAACCTGAATAGTTGAAATTGGAAAGAAGCGTTATAGGAATTGTTTGGTTGTTTCATGCCTATAAGGGCTTAGTTATGCAATTTCATCAATTGTGTTGGTGGTTATGGTTTAGAGAAACACTGGTTTGTAGCATTTCAAATGTTCTATTATGGATCTTAAGTTCGATTGTAACTTGCTTGTAAACTCTTTTTTAACCCACTGATAACATCCATTTTAGCGTCTTTTTCACTATTATTCTTATCCATTGTTAGAGAATTTAGTGCAGTTTTGCATTGTATATTGGTAGATGTTCTTCCCTTTTGTGTTTTGGATATATACTCGTGCGTTTATGATATTGCAGACGTTTAGTCATTCTAGGAGCTAAAGTGGAGTTATTCTCGAAATAACACTTGTTACACAATGAGGATTATCATATGATCAAGAAAGTCAAGGTCAAGAATGAAATGATTCTAATCCAAGAGTTAAGAAGAGAAGACCGCTCGAGAAATAATGTCAATCAGTCGATTTGACTCATTTGGTATTTCGGTTTGCTCCATCTGGTTGGCGGATCTAACCTATTTTCCGAGATATTAACTTTTTCTTCAAGACAATACATTCTACTATAAGTCGACTTGATACAATGAGAACGGCCGATATAGCCTTGTTGGGCAACCTTTAAAAATATATTGGTTGTCATATCATTAATTATAGGGTGTTAACGAGAGAACTTTTAAAGACATTATAAACGAAATCACAATTATGGAAACGGAGAGGGCAAATTGTATATCCTAGGTGGTACATATATCGCTACTAATCAAATTGAACTTGAATGGCATACCAAACTTCAAAGCGTCCATGAAGAGTTATATATAATTAATAGATGTTTAATTTTGGAATAAAACTAATATTCATAGTCCTGTAAATGTTTGAAACAAAGTTTGAAAACCAAAAGACACATATGAACAAATATTAAGAAAACTGAAGAAATAAACATAAACCATCAAATGAAGCTTCAATAGAAGATAATGGTAGAGCCCAATTGTACTCGGGTAATAGTTATCAAGAAAAGTATATTGGTAGTACAAATCAAGAAAACAAATCCATGGCATTAAAAAACTTATGAATATGAGATAATTTGTTTAAAGGTGTAAGACGGTGTGTGTGAGATAACTAACAACTTGATTATGGAAGACGAATGGATTTACAAAATACTTTTTAAAAACTACTTTAAGGACAATACGGTTTATAATTCCGTGAAAAACGTGAATAACTACATCACTATAAGTAAACACTGGTACATAAGAAAAATAGAAAATAAGCTAAATTTTGTTATCCCTCCTACGAATATGAATAAAAATCACATAATGTACATTTTATACTAAACACAATCATAAACGACGAATTATATTTGGCTGAATATAAACATGGGACGTTTTCTACCTTAGCAACCATGACTTTCATCGACAACCACAACAACTATTCTTTCTATTAATGGCAATGAATGAGTTTAAAAATGTATTTTCTATCAACAATGAGGTTTGTTGTTTAGTCAAGCTACTCAAGCTTGGATTGGACTCTACTAAAAAACATTATCTAAGACTTGCTCATTTTTCTAAGCAAGCCTAGTTTGAACACATTTTTAAGACCGGATAAATTTATGCTCGACTTGTATGACTCGAATAACAACCCAAAAGATGGCTAGATGAGTTCCTATTTGTTACTCGTTAGAATTATTGTATTATCCAAGTCAAGTTCGATTCGATTCTAGAGAGTTGAACATGAACTTACTGAATCCCGACTAGTTTGACTTGAATAACAACCCTTCTAAAAATAAGGAATTCTAATGGAAAACAACAAAAAAGGTCTTCCTACAAAAGCTGAATTAGAAGAACGGAAAACGGCTCCGGTTTGATTGCTTTGGGCAGATTATTATTTCACAATAATCTCTAATAATCTCACAATCCCTGATGAGGTGGATGAAAAAATGGGCAGAATAATCCCTAAGATAATATCGGAAAGTTATAATCCCCAATAACCTCGATAATCCCCTTCTACTGAATTTGTCCGATATCTAGGGTAGACCTATTCAGATCCGGGCAACCCGTCCCCGGAAAAACGCACAGGTATGAATAGCGGAAGAAGCCCGACCGGGCCGATAATCCAGGCCCGTCAAGCCGGATAATATATATATATAGGGTGTTATTCAAGTAAGCCCCATTATTCCGTACGGCCGTGCGGCCGACCGTACGGCCGACACGTGTCCCGGAAAAAAAAATAAAAAATTCTGAACGAGTTTTTTTTTTTTTTAAACGAGTAAAAGTAATAGTTCAAAACATATTATGGAATAGTTCATAACTTATAACAGGATAGTTCATGAATTATAATAGAATAGTTCATAGTGCAAAATTTATAAAGGAATGAAAGTAATAGTTCAAAACTTATTAAGGAATAGTTCATAACTTCTAAGAGGATAGTTCATGAATTATAATAGAATAGTTCATAGTGCAAAATTTATAAAGGAGTGAAAGTAATAGTTCAAAACTTATTATGGGATAGTTCATGAATTATAATAGAATAGTTCATGAATTATAATAGAATAGTTCATGAATTATAATAGAATAGTTCAAAGTGCAAAATTTATAAAGAATAGTGCATAACTTATAAAATGATAGTTTATGAATTACAATTGAATAGTTCATAACATATAAAGGATTAATTTATGAATAATTTGATAAAATATATTAAAAAATAATAGTTCATGGATTATATGGGAATAGTTCAAAGTTTATAGGAGAATAGTGCATAAATTATAACATGGTAGTTCAAACAAATTTTCATTCGTTTCAGGAAAAAAAAAAAAAATTTCTTTCGGGACACGTGTCGGCCGTACGACCGTACCGCATTAATTGAACCGTATCTAAAAAAAATATTTTAAAATAATACGATATGTTTTTTCCTGGATTAATTTTTCATACTTTTTTGTTTTATATTTTTTATTTGTAAAAAAAAAATCAATTTCTTAATTTTAATCTTTAAGTTAATCACTAATTAGAATAAAGAAAATATTTTTAAAATATTTATTTTATAAAAAAATCGAATTTTATTTCAGATATTGTTAAATTTTTTCTTTATAAACCTGATAAAATTTTCATTTCAAAAATTCCAAAAAATTTAAAAATATCGATTTGTTTTTAATTTTTTTTGTCATTTAATGAATTTGAAAAGAAGTCAGTACAAATAAATTCAAACAATTCTGATTATTTTCTTTATAAAATTTAAAATAACTTTCTTAATTTATGATTTTTGACATATTAGATAATATTTACATAAATTTTTTAATTAAAAAAATCAACATCACACCCCTAATCCAATTTTATTTTTTTGATGACATGTAATGCCATATCATCGTCCACGTTAAGGTTTGTGCAGAAAGCAAGTTGTATTATTATTAGTAAATATGTTAATAATGTGTACCACTCTCATTAATTTTTAAATTTGATATTATTTTAAGTTTAATTTTTAAAAATAATATTATTTTAAGTTATTTTCTTTTATTAAAAGGTCAACATTAAGAAAAATAAAAAGTTGATAATTAAGTTTTCAATTTCATAATTACAAGCAGTCATCATACTAACTTTTTCGTCTCACTAATAAGTTATGTTATTTTGGGTTCATTCTTACTGTCCGACGGATGTACGATCGACTATTTGTCAAAAACTTTTAGGGCCCGTTTGGTTTTACCTCCGGAATCGAAAACAGAATGAAAACGAATCTAGTCCATACATATGCCCTTGTTCATGAAAGTTTTTGGAATCATTCATTGTGGTTTGAAGTAATTGGAGTAGAGTTTGATTACTTTTGATATACTATGGGGAACAAAATGTGGGAAAAGCAAGTGTACTTTGTACTAAACCACAATGAATGATTCCATAAAATTTCATGAATAAGGATATGCATATGGACTAAATTCGTTTTCATTCCGTTTCCGTTACCGGAGTTGAAACCAAACGGGCCCTTAGTTTTATCAGTAAAAAGGATTTTTTTTATAAATAATTAAAAAGTTTAATTACTTAAATAGCAGTAAAATATAATCACGGTTTAGTGCGGTGGTTAGGACACTGATCATTGCAATGCCGAGTCCAAATTCGATTTTGCTTGCTTTCCTCCTCTTCAAAATTCTTCATGTTGAGCAGGTTTCTTCCCCCAAATTCTATAAATTATTATGATCACCTTCTTCCCTAAATCTCTCAGCTCAACATTTCATCTTAATCCCAATTCCCTTTCGTCTCTCGGCCGCCGTCAATTTGTCAGCCTTCAGGTAAAATCTCTCCATTTCCTCCTCAGATGTTTTGACCGGATCAAGAAGGATTAGCTTGTATAAGCGATTAGCATGATTTGTGATCTCAAATATCTTGTGCATTCACTTGACGTGATCCGAATTTTAATCTATATGTACAAGTTTTGAGAAAGAAATCGCATGTATGCTGCTGATCTTTGTGGTTAGATTTTGCTGATTGCCCTAAATGTGTTTCTTTGGCTTCGATTATGTTGAATTTCGAAGCTGATGCTGAATAACCTAGATGAATAGTGAGGGTTGGAGTGCCTGTGTGGAAATAATAAAAACCTAAACATCAATATCTTCGTGATGAATGATGAAGATCAAATTACAAATTACTAGTATTGCTGATGCTGAGTAATCTTGGTCATGTAATTAAGGTTTGCAGCATGGCCAAAACTGCACTTGATGAGATGTCAGAAACTGGTGCCTTTACTCGCTCACCTTCAACGTTTCGTAATGTTATTTCCAAAGATCCAAGCTCTCCTTTTGGTGTGGAGTCTGGCAGGTATCATCTGTATATATCATACGCATGTCCTTGGGCATCAAGGTGTCTTGCTTATTTGAAGATTAAAGGGCTTGACAAAGCAATTGGTTTCACGGTAATGTACCATTTCATTCCTTCTAAATAATGTTTTACACCAACATAATCATGAGTTAATGTTACCTACTTTCATGTAGTCTGTGAAAGCCAAATGGGAAAAGACGAAAGAAAGTGATGACCACAGGGGATGGGTTTTTCCTGCCTCGGACGCAGAGGAATCCGGTGCTAAACCAGATCATTTGAATGGAGCAAAAAGCATAAGAGAACTCTATGAACTCGCCAGTACAAACTACTCTGGAAAATTTACAGTGCCTGTGAGTAGTGTTCTTACGTTTTCCGTCTTTCTTTAAGATAATTAGATAGATATTCAAGATTGCTATATTTATGTGATGAACCAACATCTTCATAGGTATTGTGGGACAAGAAACTCAAAACCATCGTAAATAATGAGAGTGCAGAAATTATCAGGATGTTCAATACCGCACTCAATGATGTGGCGGAAAATCCTGACATGGACCTCTATCCTCCTCAATTACAAGATGCGATCAATGAGGTTAACGAATGGGTATATGATGGTATAAACAATGGAGTTTACAGATGTGGCTTTGCTACAAAGCAAGAGCCCTATGACGCAGTAACTATCTTGTTTCCTTTCTTCGTACTTCACTATTTCTGTAAATGTATTTTATAATGCTGTTTGTTATGTTTCCTAGGCTGTGAAACAACTGTATGAAGCTTTGGACAGATGCGAGGAGATACTCAGTAAGCAACGTTACTTATGTGGTAGCACAGTTACTGAAGCCGATATAAGGTTGTTTGTGACTCTTATCCGTTTTGACGAGGTAACCAAATCAATGCCTTTTAAGACCTGATGTTTAAATGCTAAGCTCTTTTTTCCTTATAAATAGAAGTTGTCCATTGATGTTCAATATGTTCTTTTAAAACTGACTTCCAACTCATTCAAATTGCATTTGTTTACACGGTAATGCTAATGTATCAAACAAACGGTTTTCTGTTTGATTGCGGAAGATCCAAACCAGTGTGATTCTTGGAATCTTTAGGTGGTGCATTTTTTTTAACAGTTCCAACTTCCTCAAAAAATCAACAGGTGTATGCAGTTCACTTCAAGTGCAACAAGAAACTTCTACGCGAATACCCCAACTTGTTCAATTACACAAAGGACATCTTCCAAATCCCCGGGATGAGCAGCACGGTGAACATGGAGCACATAAAAAACCATTATTATGGAAGTCATCCGACAATCAACCCCTACGGAGTCGTCCCTCTGGGTCCCAACATTGATTACTCTTCTCCACACGACAGAGCCAGGTTTTCGTAAAAAGCTACGTAAACCTGGTGCGATGGATCAGCAGAAGGAAGTTCCGAGTGACCTCTGATTATGTAATTTTGCTTGTGTAATTGTTTGGTTGTGTATGTGTATGCAACTTGGACCTTTCTTTGCTCTCCTTTGCTCTTGGTTTTTCTCCATAGGATATGTTGCAATAAACAGGAAAGCAATCTGGATACACTGGTACAGTTCAAGATAGTGCATGCAGAAAATTTTATGAAGAGTACATTTTCTCATGTATTACACACGGTCAAGAAGGCTTAAATCTATCGTCTCCCAAAGCATTTTGAGATTGCCAAAGGTTCATTTATACCTAAAATCTCAAGATGATCTAGCTTGGTTAAAGCTGAAGTTGCTATGCATATATCGGTTTGTTTGGTATTTACCATAGGCAAAATAAGCTTGATATCTCTCATATCTCGGCATACTATATAGAGGTACTGTATATTAGGCATCGATCTCATACTCAGCAGGAAGTAAAGGAAACAGAAGCAGTAATAAGTTTTAGTTCAAAACAATCCAGCTTGTATGAAAAATTAAAGGGTATTAATAGAACAATACCTAATTTGTTGTAAAGGTCCATATATCAAGTACCATCTCGGACACTTCTAAGAACAGAGGTGATAATAAAGGCGACCGAAAACAGGTTCTTCTGTAGAACATTATGTACAACAGAACAACGCGATCAAAGGATCAAACCTTTCACGGGCTCATCGCTCTCAGGCTTTGCAGTAGGGTTTGCTTTCAGAGATTCGGGCTCTTTCTTTTCAACAGCGACAGCCTTAGGAGAGTCGGATTCAGACAGATGAATCTGAGCAAACTCATCAACCACCTTCCTCTTCTGCTCATTATCAGCTATGTCCACCTTCTCCTTGGTCTTCTGCCCCACCTCGCCAGCTGCATTTACAACCTTGTTGAAGGCTCCGGTCACCCATGTAGCCCCAGTCAGCACATAGCGGTTCTTCATTATGGCGGAACCCGCATTGCTTACCTTCTGCTCAGCAGCTGCAAATGCTGTCTTGGTCTTTTCCGAGACCTGGAACTTTTGGTCAACCTCCTTGACCTTGTCGTTTACCACAGCCGTCCCTATGCTGATCTTCTCAGTAAAGCCGATTTTTTGGTCAAGAGAAGCAATCTTCACTGATGCAGTGGAGGTTAGCTGGTGCTTCTCATCCAAGGCTTTTGCTTTGTTCACTGCGTCTTTCCCGAGCATGAATCCCTTGGCTAGCATGCTACTCACAACGTCCTCTGCCTTCCGGAGAGCAGTTTCAGTTTTGTTTTGATCCTACAAACAGTTTGGTTAGGTCTGCAGTTGAGAACAAGCTATAGGATCGCAACATTTGGTCTAAAGACGGTTCTTACAGCAGAGGAGGTCAAGGCACCAGGAGGTAACTGGTAATCTGGATCCAAAGATATGCTCACCTTCTTATCAACTATTGTGGCTCCCTGAAGTAGACATTAACGACAGGTTCAATGCTAAACACTTCTAAAACATAAAATATTGATATTAGGCATAGTTTTATCCACATGGGAATAACAAATTTTCACTACATATCCTGCAATTCCTTGTAAATTCCTAGAACCAAAAGGCAAGACCAATCTAAATAAAAGATCACAATGCTTCGACGACCAAGATATTTAGATCATGATATTAACTATCATATGTTACCTAGCAGTTTAGGAAGTTCTAATTCCAAGTTCATAGCTTGGAAGCTTATAAAGATGCACATGGTTTAGCTTTTGAAAGCATCAATGTTGACTTAACTTTAGCTACAAACCATGCACATGGTTTAGCTTCAAAACAATCAAGCGTTCTAACAATGTAGGAGGAGAATTAATAAGGCACCTTTGCTGACTTATAAACCTTTGACATTATAGATTGTTTAGGTCCTAAATAGTTTTAGGGAATCAAGAAAAGGAAAAGGAGTAGCAGCAGTCCGGCATATTAGGAAATCACGTGGATTCAAGCATTCATGATGATACTATGCATGAAGGTAAGTCTTCTGTGATCATCAAGAAGACAAACATGAAATATAATTAAATGATTGATCATCATTGCAATCAAGTATGAAAAGCATTTTATGCTTATCTTGTATATAAATACACACTTAATGAAGTTCAGTGCAACAAAATAAAAAAGGACAAATCGACAATGACCCTACCGTCAGGAGAATAGCAGTCTCTGCCCCTTGTGAATCCTTAAAGGTAACATATGCAGTTTGAGTTTGATCATCCTCCCTACAATAACAGATAGATATCGTGGTCACCAACCAATTAAGATGATTTTTTATTCCCCAAAAGAACAGAGAAATAGTAGAGTCGACAGCCGACGATGACTAGGAGCATCTGGAAGCTCAGTAATGGACTTACCTCTTCATCTCAAGGTATTCAATGTCACCGGAAAAAGAGAAAAATTCCTTCATCTCCCTCTCAGATGCTCCCAGGGATACATTGCTCACTTTGACAGTGCTTAGCTTCAATATACAATAATATATGCCAAATGTAAGACTCCAAATCATGAACCATACACAGATATGACGTTTTTGAGTTAGGGTTCCACGTTATAGTATCCCCTCTGAGTCGAGTACGAAATATAAATTGAGATGCAAATTACAGTCTAATTCCATATAACACAATTTTTAATACAGAAACCATAACTCTTAGCTTAAATATAAGCTGATGAAACTTATAGAGATGGGTAATGTGATTATGAACCATGAAGAAGGACCAAATAAAGAGCATCATGAAAATCACATATGAAAACCTATGCAAAATTTTGAAAGGCAGAAAATATGACAATAAAGTTTGTGTTAGTTTTCCAAGTGTGTTGAATATCTACATTAATATGTAAAATAAAAATATTTAATCCAAGGAATATAAAGGTCACAACAACGGTTTGGATCCGATGGAGAAGTTTCTATTACCCAAAAAGGAATCAGTTGCCCTAAAAACATGAACTCAAATAAAATTAGGGATAAAATCTAGCTCATTAATTATACTTTTAACGGCTGCAATAGGAACTCCGCCGGTGGAGTTGAATCACAACACCACTAGATCCCATCCCGCATCATTTGCTTCCTACATTTCCAGACATTTACCCCGAAGTATGACAAACTGCTTTAATACCATATGCAGTAGGATTCAAACAGAAGGGCCTGTAAACTTTAGGAAATCTTAATCCAACTCAACCAACACAAAATTCTATAAAATACAACACAAATTCAATACAAAAGAAAGGTAGAAAAGGGAAGCATCCCTGGATCCAATGCACTAGTTCATCTTATAAGAGTTGTTAAGCTAAAAATAATCATGCTTAACCTATGTACCCTGGAAAAGTCCCAAGGACAGCATTTCACGTTTCCGGAACACAAGATAATGCATATCTTACATAAAATTATGACAACTATGGTGTTTCCCATTTCCGAGTAACATATGCTCCATCACCATGCTATGCATCTTGCACTCCTAAAAGTCTAGAACCTAAAATCTGTGTAGAAATGTAAAGTAGGGTTCTATGACCCATTTTATCCTATTTCTTCATTTTCATTTTGCTTACTGTATAGTTGATATAGTAAGATCGCAAGATAACAAAACCAACAATTCAAACCAGTAGCTCTCTACATGAATCACTAAACACGAAAGACCCAGAAATGAAGTATACTTAATCAAAACACGGATCGAATCAAATAAAAGGAGGGAGTGAAAATTAGCAAAGCGGAGCATGTCAAAATGCTTTCTGATCATTCCTGTAACAGTCATTACTAAATCGAAGCTAAAGCGCAACAAAATACTGAAGTTTTCGAGCAGATCTAAACCCAGAAAACAGCATATCCAAACTAATCGATTCATAAACAACAAGAAGGCCGATTTCAGCAAGATCAGTTCAAAAATGAAAATTAAAGACATGAGAATGAAGTCGGAATAACAATGTCCTGGAGATAAACACTCACCGTCATGGTCAGGGCTTCAAATTAGGGCGAGGATGGAGAAGTTCAACGAGCAGGAGAGGGGAAGAATGGCTGTGTGAGAGAGAGAGGAGGGGGACAGGGTTTTGAAGTAGAGAGAGATTTGGGGCTTTTGGGAGGATCCTGTCGAAGTCTAATGGTGATGCCGTCAGATTTGGCACGTGATTTGATCACGCTCCAAGGAAACCCTTAAATAAATACCAAAATTTCCTTTTTTTGTTGGGATCTCCTTAACATTTCCCTAAAGTGCCCTAAATACCAAGTGTAAACTTAACTTTTAAGACAATAGAATATTTACAACCGATGTCTAAAAAAGAACTCTTAATTTTATAAAAATAAAAACATAAATAAAATTTTAAAAATTATCTATATTCGTAGTTTCTTAACTCGGATTTTAACTCTATATTTATTTAAACAACATATTTATTTAATTTTTAATCTTCTATATTTTTGCAATTATATATGATTTTATATAAATATAAATAAATATTAAAACGAGTAGCTGTTTAATCTATATAGTGTGGATGAAAATATATTTATTCTAAATATGTACAATATTAGTGTTTATGGATAGAGATAGAAACAATTTGATTTACTAGGTTTTTTCTAGTTTTGTGTTTAGTAAATATATTCTCTTGAGAGAAGAGTGTGTAAAATTTGAGAATAAATACAAAAGGTTGGGGTATATTTACTTAATTGAAACATTAAAAAGCCTACTTACTACCCTAATTTTTAAAAAAGACTAATTACCAAAATTACATATAAGAATAAATTATAAATAACTGAACCATAATAAATTTTTTTTAAAAATGAACAAGAGGAGAGGAGACCGACATTGCTCAAAATTAGAAGAGAGAAGGTTAGGGGACACCTCACTAGTTTGAATGTTTTGGGCCAAGAAGCTACTATAGCCCAATAGTGTACATGGTACAACATGCATGCAATCCATTTTTCCTTCGACCACATAGAAATTTACAACACTACCCTAAAAGTTAAAAAACTCCCCACAAAACACCCTAAACAGTAAACACCACTCCATTTGAAGGCCGTGTTTGGCAGGCGTTTTACACTAGTGTTTCGGAGTGTATATGAGTGTTTCTCATTTTAACGGGTGTTTGGCCTCCTGAGAAATACTAGTGATTAGTGTTTCTCGGAGTGTTTCTGAAACCCTCATCAGAGCAAAGGTTTTGCTCTTACACTAGTGTATGTTCGTACAAAATACCAGAATGTCCCTATGTTTAAATGATATTTACACATAAAAACCGGGTATATATTCGATACTCTCTCTCATCAACACAGCCCTAATCTTCCAATCTGAGAGAAGCCCGCATATCGTCTTCAACGAGGAACCACCACCGGCGACGACGAACCACTACCGGCAACGACGAACGTAAGTCTCGGTAAGTTACCTTTACTGATCGGCTTCGTAGAGATTTGATTTTTTCTTCAAATGATATATGTTTTTACATATCTGATTTGTTTTTACGGATCTGATTTTTTCTTCATGCCATCTCGATTCTCACCTGTAATTACAATATGAAAATATATTGGATGGTCCAATCTGAATATATGTCTCTCGTGTTGTATCCAATCTGCTTCGTAGAGATTGGAAGATTAGGGTGTGTTCATTACTGTCTCTCGTGTTGTATCCTCATCCACTCTACTAAGTAATGCTGGTGAATTTACTGCCAAATTTGTCTGTACAACGAATGCAGGTTCGGAAGGCAATGGCAGCGAGTGAGACTCCGAGCTAAGCATTAGATTCACTAAAGACACTGTTGGTCGATTTGCAGGATGTGCTTGAAGACACAACTACCAAGTTTTGCTTTTAACCAAACCTCCAATCAGGATTTGCAGGATTTGCTTCATCCCACCAGCTTGATCAACTGACAACTAAGCTATGCTTATAGTTTCACAAAACCAGCACAAAAATCTAAAATAAATTGAGGATAGAACAACTACATTCAGCACAATGGCGATCAATCAAATGCCCAAAGATATGCATCAATCAAACAGCAAGCATAATCACCCATAAACTGCATCAATCAAATGCCCATTAACTAAAGAATATATATGTCGAAGCAAGCACGGTTGTAGGCAACAAACTTCATCAATCAAATGCCCATAGACTAAAGAATATATATGTCGAAGCAAGCACGGTTGTAGGCAACAAACTGCATCAATCAGATAGCAAGAAACTCATAATCACCCATAAACTAAGGAATAATTAAGTCAAAGCAAGCACCGTTTAAGGTTGTAGGCAACAAACTGCATCAATTGATAAAGAGAATCGAAGAACCAGAAACCCAAAAAAAAATCGATTTCAGTAAACCCTAATTATTAGGGCTAACCTCAATGGAGCTCTCAGATGTTACGAAGGGGAACGAAGGCCTAACCTTTTGATGTTGATGAAGGGGAACGACGCCCTGAAGAAGACGGCTACAATCTGACTAGGAAACTGGCTAGAACGACGCCCTGAAGAACGACACCCTAACCTCGATGGAGCTCTAGCCGAATCGCCCAAAAATCGCCAAGGGTGGAGTAACAAACTGCCGAGACTGTGTTCTGCGAGTAAACACAACAAACACCCCACAATATGGCTAGGAAACACTTGTGTTTTTGCCAAACACCGTTTAAGGGTTTCAAGACACTAAACACCAGTGTTACTAAAAAAACAACCCCTATTTACACGAGTGTTAGCTAACACTAGTGTTTCTGATGATTTGCCAAACACAGCCTAATTTACAATACAAGATACACAATCCGGCTCACAACGATTGAGAACTCCACTTAATTTTAGAGTGATGTTATTCGGTCGGAAGAAAAGTATGAAACAATCAATACATACGTAATACGAGTGTCAACGCACTCGCAGTTGGAGTATGAGACGCACTAGTAATGCACCGATTTTTTCGAAGAAAAGAAGAAGAACCTTGGCCCCGGGTGCACTCTTGTTGCGCTCGTTTTTTTTCCTTCCCAAAAATAAATAAATAAAACTTGAGTGTGAGTGCGCCCGGGCCTCAATTTTTATGAAAAAAAATAATTGAGGATGTACTTGGAAAAAAGAAACCGGCGCTCAAAATCCGGTCACCGAAACCGACACCTTACAACAAAAGTCGATAACAAGTAAATTGAGCATTGTATATATAACACACATCTTTTTATAACTCTCCAATAATGTTTTTACAAAAATAAAACTATGCTTAAACTTGATTAACTTCTAAAACGACATCTATTATAGCCAAACAGGTAGGTCGACTATAGTTATAAATTCCCCTTTTTGTCTTTTTTAATCTTTATACTATTTTTTTTCTTCCAATTCAAAAAAGAGTTAATCTCATTGATTATTAAGGGTTCATTTGTTACGAAATTGGGTTGAGATCAGGAATACGAATGACTTAGGGTCCGTTCGACGTGTCTCTTCTACAAGATTATTATAGAGGTTATTGTGTCCAAATTATTTTGAGGGATTATTTTGACCTAAAAATAAGTAACCAATTATAATGAGATTATCAGATTATTGAGGATTATTGAAAATAATAATCCCTCAAAGTAATCTGAATGTGATGCCAAACGGACCCTTAATCCGTTTTAAAAATAAAAATCAGAGTTAAAAATAAATAATGGTTGATGTTTCAATTTTTCCATAATCAATTAAGAATCTAAAATATTATAGTTTTCCTGACAAAATTTAAAAATCAAATAATGAGAAATAGTAGAATGACTCATTTCAATACTTTTCTTTTTACAAGTGAATTCGAAAATCAATTTAAGTGATTTCAAAACCAATCCTTATTTTATATAAATTTACCAAATAAATCCTAAAAATAAACTTTAACCCCTTAACTCCAGCATTGTTCCAAGAGATTTTAAAACATAATAATATTTATGTCGTTTTTGTTGATATGTCTTGAATTGAATTTGGCGTATGCTTGGGCATTTACTGTATGACCTAGTATTATACTTGGCGACCAAGTATAACTTAGGATTTTGTTACTCTATATATTATAGTGTTTTCCTCTACCTCCAAATAATCTAGTTATCATTAGTTTATCTGTAACTTGAAACGCCTCAATGAAATCTCTTTGAAAGTTGATGTAACCATTATTGGGTGAACCATTGGGTGAAGCACTATAAAGTTGTGTGTTGTCTTTCTTGTTTGTTGAATTATATTCTTTCACATAATTTCTCACAACAAATTGGTATTAGAACTTTGGGTTCTTTGATTTTCTGTAATATGAAAGAAATATGCTTTTTTTAACACGAAGATCGACAAGTTCACAAGGAGGAATAGTTTCATTTTGTGACAAATCAAGATGCGAGCGTTGCTATAACAACAAGGTTTCTGGGACCGTTGTCAAGGAAGAAATCCGATAAGGAAAAAAGTGATGGTGTTGAGATGTCCACCCATAAGGATAAGGCACTTTCGACGATCGTTGTCAATGAAGGAATCCGATAAGGAAAAAGGGTGATGTTGTTGAGATGGTCATTCAGGAGAATAAGGCACATTTGACCATCATTTTCTGTCTCGCAGATGATATCTTATGCGAGGTTTCAGATCAGGATACCGCAAATAAATTGTGGATGAAGTTGGAGAGCCTCTACATGACGAAGTCTCTCACCAACAAGTTGCTTATAAAGCAATGTTTGTTCAGCCTGGGAATGCAAGAATTTGTGAACATTTAAATCACTAGAACACAACTCTTCTAGATTTGCGTAATATTGATGTTAAGATTGAGGACGAGGATATTGTGTTGATTATGTTGGTACTTTTGCCGTCATCATATGAAAATTTTGCTCATTCATTTGTTGTTGAAAAATATACTATTACTCTATAAGACGTCATGTATGTCCTTCATACAAGGGAACTACGCCACAAGGTGAATGACAGTGGTGAAGGTAAGGACAATCAAACGTCTGGCATGCATACAAGAGGAGGCATGGGACAAGGAAAATTAGGGAATAAGGACAAAAAGTCTTCTTCTTCAAAGGTCCTAAGTCTAATGACGTATGCAACTTTTTGAGGAGAAATGTCATTGGAAGAATGAATGTCTTAAGAAGAGGAAACCTAAGGATTTTGGTTTTGCATTTGTTGTAGAAGATGATTTTAATCAGACGAGGATATAACTTTGGTTATGGTGGACACACTTATTGTTTATGTGTGGGGTTCGTGACTCTAGGGCTTTCTATCACATATGTCATAACAAAGAGTGATTCAAAACTTATAAGCAAGTGGATGGTGGCCGGCAATATTTCCATGACGAACAGTTTTGTCTACAAGGTGGTTGGAATTGGCGCGATTAAAATCAAGACACATGAAGGTAGATTTTGTACATTGAACGAGGTCAAACACGTTCCACTTATTACTAAGAATTTGATATCCCTGAGTATGTTGAATAGTAAAGGTTTTGCTTCAAATGTGAAGGTGGGTCTATTTTTTGGTCTATTTTTGTTGCATATTTAATGGATCACAATGACTAAGTTATGATAAATGAGACTTGATCATATGTGTGAAAGAGGGATGCAAATTCTGGTAAAGGAAGATCTTTTTGGTTGTCACAAGTTCACGAGTCTTGACTTATGTGAGCATTGTGTTCTTGGGAAGCTACACCGCGATAAATTTCCAATGAGTATTCACAAGGACAAAAGGCACACTTTATTACATCCATTCGAACTATTGGGGTCCGGCTAGCGGTGGGTCTCTAGGAGGTTAGAGGTATTTCTTGACTTTCATTGATGATTATTTAAGAATGACTTGGTTGTTTGCCATGAAACACAAAAGAGAACCTTTCAAAAACTTCAAGAGTGGAAAATATTAGTGGAGAATCAAACATGAAAGAAGATCAAAAGGTTGCGAACTGATAATGGTTTGGAGTTTTACTCATTTCAGTTTGCTTAGCTCTCCAAGGATGCTGGAATTGTTCGTCATCATACAACCATGCACACATCACAACATAACTATGTAGCTAAGAGGATGAATCAAACACTACTAGAGAGAGCAAGGTTTATGCTCTCTAATACAAAACTGGATAGGAGGTTTTGGATAACATCAATGACTACAACATGTTACTTGATAAACTGTTGACCTCACACTACATAAACTGTAAAATACCCTGTGAGTTGTGGTTTGGTAAATTTGTTGACTATTCTGATCTTAGGGTTTTTGGTTGTAACGTCTACTATCATGTCAGTGAGGGTAAACTAGAGTCTCGAGTAAAAAAAAGTTTTTGTAGGCTATGGAGATGGTGTAAGGGGATACAAATTTTGTTCTATATCCGAAAAAAGAGTTATTTTGAGTAGAAGTGTCATCTTTGATAGAAGTTCTATGTTTAACTCGACAGTGAAGCCAATGGAATCAAGGGAGAGTAGCAGTGTTGATAAACAGGTGGAGAACCAGTTTCTTCTAAGCATGTCCATGGGTCAGACCCCGCCGGGTCGACGGGTCCGACCCGCTGGGTCAAGGGTCCGGGAAGGGTGACCCGGACCCGGACCCGTATAAATGGTCAACCCGCCGGGTCGGCGGGTTGGCCAACTCAACTTTTAAAAAAATAAATAAATAAAAATAAAAACAATTGGACTTGAACTGAAAAAAAAAAAGAAATAAAAGAGGAGAATTGTGCTTGAACTTTAAAAAAAAAAGAAGGAAGAATTGGGTTTGAACCGGAATCCCGGTTGCCTACGTATCCTCTCGAGGAGGAGGAATCAAAGCCCACGTAGTTCTCTTACCTTTGTTTATATCCCCGATTGACCCTTACCTTAGTCGTCGGACTCTCCCGCCGATACATCCGATGGCGTTTGTTGTCGCTCGTCGTCATCTTCGTCGCCTTCCTCCGCCGAGAGGTTGTTTTTTTGTGTTCGCGTTTCCGCTTTCCTCCAATCGGCTAGTAAGACTTGTGCCTCCAACGTCTCGGGCAACATGTTTGATCTCGTCGGATCGAGCACCTTTCCACTCCGGCTAAAGGTTTGCTCAACCGCTACCGTTGAGGCGGGAACAACGAGAATTTATGCCGCGATCCTTGAGAGGGTAGAGAACCTCATTCTCTCCGGTCGGCTCCACCATTCTAATATGTAACAATCCTCTTCTTCTTCATCATTTGCAAACTCAAAAGAAATGGTTAGATATTCGTCAAGTTCCAAATGGGAACTCGACGTGGTTTTTGCCCTTTTCGGACCAAACAAATATCTAGCAATTGATTTAAATTTAGATGAAGTTGAATATGAAGGACGAGGAGGGGGTTGAGAAGATTGACCTTGATCGAAAACACGATATTGAACCAATAATTCATCAAATAATTTTCTAACTCTAGCAATTATGGTAGAAACATGACAATCGGGGTTTTGTTGTAATTCTAAAAATTCATAATAACTTTCTAAAAATTGTTTTAAACCATCCATTTTACGTTTAGGATCTAACACAAATGCAACAAGAAAAACATCGGGAATAGTTGTATAATAATCTAACCATTTAGTTCGCATTGTATAAATAGCTTGTGAAATATTATCAAATAAAAGACCTTGTTGAAGTGCAAATGCAATATTACTTGCTACATAACAAAATATGTTTGAAGTTGGTGTATAAACATAACTAAAAGTATTAGTAGCATCATAAAAATATTTAAAATCCTCCATTATATCTCTTGCTAAAACCCAAGATTCACTGAAAATAAAATCACCGTCAATATGTTGTGCGGCAAAACCACTTACAAGATCTCGATATTCATATGATTCAGAAATCATTTTGTAAGTAGAGTTCCATCTTGTACAAACATATTTTGGAAATTTTTTAGGATAAACGCTATTTTGTTTACAATATGCATACCATTTAGTACGTATACTTTTTTTAGACCAAAGTTTATTAAGAATTTTTTGAATAGGTTGTACTAAATCTCCAACGTATGCTAAACCTTTTTGAACACACAAGTTTAAAATATGAGCGGCACATCTAATGTGAAAAAATTTACCTCCAATCGTCGGCTTACGATAGTTGGTTAAATCTCTAATGGAAGCCGTGTTAGCGGAGACGTTGTCAAAACCGATTGAAAAAACTCGTGAAAGTAATCTATATTCTTCCAAAACATTTGCAATCAAACGGGCAATGTTTTGGGCGGTGTGTTGTTCGTTGAAAACTCGTAATGCTAAAACTCTTTTGTTTAAAATCCAAAATTTATCAACAAAATGACAAGTAATACCCATATATGAATTTTTTTTAAAACCGTCGGTCCAAATATCACTACAAATAGAAACTTGAATATCGCCGTTTTCCATAAAATATTTAATCAATTCTTCTTTACGAATTTTATATTTATGCATCATTTTTCTTTTAGCGGTTTGGCGAGAAATCAGTTTATATGCGGGCTGAACATGATTTTGTATCCAATCATTAAAACCAACATTTTGTGCAAAACTAAATGCCAAAGAATCTACGGCTAACATTTCCGAAAATGCATCCATAGACGAAGCATGATCATATGTAAATAAAGAAGGAGGGTGGTTAGAGGTAGATGTGTACCCGGTTAGTTGTGTTTGCCCTCGTGCCAATCCCATTTTTTTGGGATACTTGTTCCGAATATGTCTCTTGTAGTTCCCGTAGCCTTCTCCCTTTTTGTACTTGTATTGTGCCGAACAAAATTGCATTTGGCATAGTAAATCCCGTTGGCATCGGGAGCACCTTTTGTGAACCAAAATCGGAAGACCGCCGCCGATAGTTGAGTGTTGTTCAACGGCTCCTCCGGCTCCGGGAATTGGGTCTCGGATTCTTGGGTGTTGAGGAAAGTAGGTGATTCCATGTTGATATCCTCCTCCTCGTGGATCTCGTGATCTCCACTTAAGCCCCGGCTTAATTTCGAACCGGTTGGAGGACCACTAACGGAATGTCGTCCTTGGCTAACACCTCCGCCGGATGAAGGACCGTTGACGGAACGTCTTCCTCGGCTAGCCATTTTTTTTTTGAATAATAGAATGTAGTAGTAAGAGTAGTAAAATGAATAATTAATAACAAAATAAGAGAATGAGAATATGAGATTAGGAGAGTAATTGAATGTAAGAGTTGTAAATTATGGAGAGATTGAGAGAGAGTGAATAGATGATTGAATGAGAATTGGTGTGAGTTGAAATGAATTGTGTTTGGGGTATTTATAGAAATGTTTTTGGGTTAGATTTATTATAGTTTATTATTGTTTAATTTTTTTTTATAATATAGCCTTTACAAACTTACAACGGCTAACCCAACGGCTATATAGCCGTTGGGATTTTTTTTTTTTAAAAAAAAAAATTTGACCGTTACCCGGGTCGACCCGGCGGGTCGACAGGTAAGGATCTCATGACCCTCACCCATACCCGCGAGCCGGGGAAACCCGTACCTGCCGGGTCACGGTGACCCGTGGACATGCTTAGTTTCTTCCTCAAGAAGAATAGGAAAATCCATAGTCAAAAGCTGAGCTACTAGAATTTGCAACATCAGAAAATCAATCACCATAAGCTATTCACTAGAGCTTAGTTGAGGGTTACTCAAGAAGAGTTGGAGTAAGACCTCTACAAAGGTACGATTTTGAGGATATGGTTGGTTATGCTTTATTGGTTGATAAAGAGGCGAATACTCATGAACCATCCACCTATAAAGAAGTTGTATTTGGGTATGAAGTTGCATAGTGATTTGCATCAATGGGAGATGAGATGAACGATTTGGGAGCAACTAAAAAAATCTAGGAATGAAGATTTTTAGAGATAGATGTCATAAGAAGTTTTTCTTATCATTGAAAGGCTACATTGAAAAGGTGTTGTTAAGGTTTAGAATGTCATTGACCAAGCTTATTGATTCACCTAGTGCTACTAACATCCATTTCACCACTATGTTTTCACCTCAGTCGGATGAGGAGAAGAAGTATATGTTGCGAGTTCCTTATGCGAGTGTAGTAGGGAGCTTGATGTATGTTATGGTTTGCGCAAGACCAGATTTAACACAAGTTGTTAGTGTCGTGAGCAAGTTCATGGGGCAACAAAGAAAAGAACACTTTCAAGTTGTGAAGAAGATATTTTGGTACCTTAGAGGTACATCTGACAATGGGATTGTTTTTGGCAATGAACACAGCGTTTGGTCACATAGGTCATCTGATTTTGATTAAGCATGAGATTTTGATACTAGAAGATCTATGACAAGTAATGTTTTCACTCTTGGTGGTTCTATAGTGAGTTGGAAGACAACCTTACAACCAACGATAACTTTGTTTACCACAAAGGCAAACTTCATGACATTGCCAGAAGCTAAAGAGGAATTTTGGTTGAAGGGATTGGTTAGTGATCTAGGTATACATCACGATCAAGCTATTGTCTATTGTGATAATGTGAGTGCAATTTATTTGGTCAAGGATCAGGTTCATCATGAGAGAACTAAGCATATTGACGTCAATTATCATTTTTTGAGAATTGAGAAGAAGATCAGTATGAAGAAAGTATGTACTATTGATAATCCTACCGATATGTTCTTCAAGCTGGTATCCGCAGCAAGTTCCAACATTATTTGGACTTGCTAAATCTCAGAAGTTGTTGAGTGACCAAGGGCCACATTTGGATATATATATATATATATATATATATATAGGGTGTGGATCCCATGAGAACACCCCTAACGTGAGAACATGAGAACAATCGTACACCGTTGGATGTGAGTATTAAGGGTTGAGATTTAGAGTAGATATCAAAAATAATAATAACTACGAATAATAATAATTAGGAATCCAACAATAACTACGAATAATCCACTCAACTAACAATAACTACGAATAATACATTAAACGATATGGCACATTCGTAACAAAACTAATAATAATTACGAATCTGTTCTCATGTTCTCACGTTAGGGGGTGTTCTCATAGGATCTATACTCTCTCTCTCTCTCTCTCTCTATATATATATATATATATATATATGGATATATAGATAGATAGATAGATAGATAGATAGATAGATAGATAGATAGATTGATAGATAGATAGAGAGAGAGAGAGATATTAATCTAGGCATTGATTAATGCATCTAATATGTTTGTGAGGATTCGAGGTGAAGATTGATTGATATGCCTTGAATCGAACTTCTCATTTATTTGAGCATTTGTTGTTTGACCCAGTCTTATACTTGACGACCAAGTATAACATATGGTTTCGTTACTCTATATATTGTAGCATTTTCCCTATGCCTCCAAATAATCTATTTATCTGTAACCCAAACCTCCTCAATAAAATTTCTCTGAAAGTGGATGTAATCATTATTGAGTGAACCACTATAAATTTGTGCGTTGTCTTGTTTGTTGAATTTTGTTAATTTCGCACAACAATTTCGTTATACACAACTAAGATGATAGTAGATGCTTGCGGTAACTCATGATGCCTAACAAGTTATTATACAAACTTTATGAAATTACGATAAAATATTAAAATTTCTTAAATTAAGTGTTCGTTTGGTTGGAGCGGTGAAATGAAAACAGAATGAAATCGGATAAGGTTAAGGAAAGAAAATGGAAATGATGTGATTACTCTCATATGTTAAAAAACATCTAAACAAACATAATTTTTTTTATTGATTCGTAATCATTTCGCTATCGGGATTGACTCTTAGCGTTTTCAAACGATCACTAAAAATATTAGAACAATATAATTATCGACCGGAAAAGAAAATTTAAAAAAAAAAATAAAACATGTGACTTTTTTTTTTTTTTGTTGGGATACATGTGACCTTCGTGCAACACGACTCATCCAGTGCGCATATTTATTGGACCCACTTCCTACTTTTGCTAAGGTCCACGATCAGACTTTATTTGGAATTTTTTTTTTCCTTTTCATAGTCTTTTTCATTGTCTTGCAACTTAAATTAGTTTAATACTCGTATTTGGTGCTGTTCGTATTAAATGAAAATAAAATTATTATTATTATTATTTTAACCGAAATGTTTTTAAAATACTTTTGTGAATTTTGTAATTTAAATTATATATATATATATATATATAGAGAGAGAGTATAGATCCTATGCGAACACCCCTAACGTGAGAACATGAGAACAAATTCATAATTATTATTAGTTTTGTTACGAATGTGCCATATCGTTTAATGTATTATTCGTAGTTATTGTTGGTTGAGTGGATTATTCGTAGTTATTGTTGGATTCCTAATTATTATTATTCGTAGTTATTATTATTTTTGACATCTACTCTAAATCTCAACCCTTAATACTAACATCCAACGGTGTACGATTGTTCTCATGTTCTCACGTTAGGGGTGTTCTCATGGGAACCACACCCTATATATATATATATATATATATATATATATATATATATATATATATA
>BSUD01000006.1:130424783-130500964 GCA_033239045.1 Fagopyrum esculentum | reverse complement strand
GAGAGAGATATTAATCTAGGCATTGATTAATGCATCTAATATGTTTGTGAGGATTCGAGGTGAAGATTGATTGATATGCCTTGAATCGAACTTCTCATTTATTTGAGCATTTGTTGTTTGACCCAGTCTTATACTTGACGACCAAGTATAACATATGGTTTCGTTACTCTATATATTGTAGCATTTTCCCTATGCCTCCAAATAATCTATTTATCTGTAACCCAAACCTCCTCAATAAAATTTCTCTGAAAGTGGATGTAATCATTATTGAGTGAACCACTATAAATTTGTGCGTTGTCTTGTTTGTTGAATTTTGTTAATTTCGCACAACAATTTCGTTATACACAACTAAGATGATAGTAGATGCTTGCGGTAACTCATGATGCCTAACAAGTTATTATACAAACTTTATGAAATTACGATAAAATATTAAAATTTCTTAAATTAAGTGTTCGTTTGGTTGGAGCGGTGAAATGAAAACAGAATGAAATCGGATAAGGTTAAGGAAAGAAAATGGAAATGATGTGATTACTCTCATATGTTAAAAAACATCTAAACAAACATAATTTTTTTTATTGATTCGTAATCATTTCGCTATCGGGATTGACTCTTAGCGTTTTCAAACGATCACTAAAAATATTAGAACAATATAATTATCGACCGGAAAAGAAAATTTAAAAAAAAAAATAAAACATGTGACTTTTTTTTTTTTTTGTTGGGATACATGTGACCTTCGTGCAACACGACTCATCCAGTGCGCATATTTATTGGACCCACTTCCTACTTTTGCTAAGGTCCACGATCAGACTTTATTTGGAATTTTTTTTTTCCTTTTCATAGTCTTTTTCATTGTCTTGCAACTTAAATTAGTTTAATACTCGTATTTGGTGCTGTTCGTATTAAATGAAAATAAAATTATTATTATTATTATTTTAACCGAAATGTTTTTAAAATACTTTTGTGAATTTTGTAATTTAAATTATATATATATATATATATATAGAGAGAGAGTATAGATCCTATGCGAACACCCCTAACGTGAGAACATGAGAACAAATTCATAATTATTATTAGTTTTGTTACGAATGTGCCATATCGTTTAATGTATTATTCGTAGTTATTGTTGGTTGAGTGGATTATTCGTAGTTATTGTTGGATTCCTAATTATTATTATTCGTAGTTATTATTATTTTTGACATCTACTCTAAATCTCAACCCTTAATACTAACATCCAACGGTGTACGATTGTTCTCATGTTCTCACGTTAGGGGTGTTCTCATGGGAACCACACCCTATATATATATATATATATATATATATATATATATATATATATATATATATATATATATATATATATATATATATATATATATGAGTTAAAGACGTTCATATCTGGCGAATGGGACTCCGGCAGTAGAGGTGAAGACGGAATCCGGAGGCGCATGGAAGGAAGAATCCAGAAGACGACGAAATAGGTTGAGCTCGGGCGAGGATGGAGGTTGAGATTTAGGGTCGTTGGTTGAAGACGAGGAAATAAGTCCTTCAATCCCGTTTGATCATGTGAGCATTTGGTTACTCCTTTTACTAAAATTAAAAAATGACATTTTTTTTAAAAACCCCATTTTGGTCATCTAACACATAGTTCATCTCATTCATTCTCATCTTAAACGAACATAAAAACAAAAGAATATGTTTCATTCCATTCAGTTTCATTCTCATTTTTCAGTTTTACCTTCAGTTTTAGTATACCAAACACACCCTATAACTTACTTCTTTTGATCGCGAAAAATGTAATTCTACCACTTAAATTTTGATGTGTCGTTTTATATTTTCAAGATCAATAATTAAAGAGTTATAAAAAAATATTTGTATAATATTATATTTAGAGAAAATAATCTAAACAATACCCCATCTTTTGACCTGACTAAACTTTAGTACCCCATCCTTTTAACTATCAGAACGGTATCCCATCTACTGACACTGACCGAAGATTAGTATATATGTTACTGTTCATCGTTAAGTTTAAAGAACGACGTTAAATCTCGAGGGCAAGATTGTCCACTTTCAGATAAACCCTAATTCTCAAATTTTCTGAACCTCAAATTCCTACCAATTTTCCAAAATCAAAATCATATAACCCTTTCCATAACAACAACAATCAAGATCACAAAATCAAAAATCAAAATCATAAAGTCCCAAATTTCTACCAGCAACCAACCAAAATCAGAAATCATCCTTCCCAGATCTGAAGCAGATGAAGATAGCCCGCAAAATTAACCTCATCCCGTCATCCCCCGCCGCCGCCGCTACCGCTTGTCCGGATATGAAGCAGAGGAAGTCAGTGCAGGTGATTGAGCATGTGGGGGGATCGAGAAGTGGGTCGAAGAAGGCGAAGAATGAGAAGGTGGGGAGCAGGTCCGGATCTGAAGCAGATGAAGAATGAGAAGATCCGGATCTGAAGCAAATGAAGATAGCCTTAACCTCATCCCGTCCTCCGCCACCGCTGCCGCCGCTTATCCGGATCTGAAGCACACGAAACCATTGGAGAGATGATGGAAAAATCTTTCACCTGGCTAAATTCAATGAATCTCATCTCTTATATAAACAATTTCCTCCATGTAAACCTAAAAAGCGAAAGTTTTCAAATCTTAATCTAAAATTCTTCAATCTAAATTCAATGGAGTATATGGATGAGGTTAATTTTGCAATTGATGGGTGCTGAAGGCTTCTGTATAAACCTGCATAAATATTTGGGAATTAGGGTTTATATGAAAGTGAACAATCTTGCCCTCAAGATTTAACGCCGTTCTTTAAACTTAACAGATGAACAGTAACATATATACTAATCTTCGGTCGGGGTCAGTAGATGAGATACTGTTCTGATAGTTAAAAAGATGGGGTACTAAAGTTTAGTCAGGTCAAAAGATGGGTACTGTTTAGATAATTTTCTCTTATATTTATTTACTTATTTAGAAAGATAATAGGTATTTAATAAGTGGTAAATTGAAAATACTTTATAAAATAAGGTTTAATATTTTTTTTAATTATTGGATCAATAATTAGAATTTTTTTTCGATAAAAAATAGTTATTTTAACTATTATAAAGAATTTGTCGCCAGTTTGTATTCTTGCGAACACCTTCATCTCTTCGTTCCTATTCATTACGACTGTCGTTGGAGTCAAATTTGCGGGCTACATGATTGGCACCCATCATTATGCCCATGTGTAACCCAAAGTGTTACTATACATCTTATTGTATTATTAAAAATAATTTAAATTTATAATTACAATTTTGTAATTAATAAATAATTATGTGAAATTGAGTTCTATCCTAAACATTTTAGACAAAAATATATATTTTGAGATATAAGGGATAAAATATCATATATTAATAATAGTTGTGAGTCTAATATAAATCAATGTAATATTTTTTTTATTGTCAATTGATTTTAGGATGAAACCGCGTGTGATTATACTTGTGAGCCATTTATTACTCCTCCAATTGATTTTAAGACGAAATATCGTGTGCTTATGTGTGTGGCTCATTGGACATGTGTCTTCCACATGTAAGGTCCCGGGACGGATAAAAAAGATAAAATTAAAATGGTATCATAGTAGGTCCGATATGTCCGTCTCCATGACTACATATTAGGTAAAAAGAGAGGACTTTAAAATTAACTAAAAAGAGAATGAGATGTGAAATCCGTCGATTTTTTTTGGGAGAGTTATAAAGAGATTGAGATGTTCAATTTATGTCAAGTATTAACTAATTCAGCTAGTTAACATTTAGAGTAAATTACACAAAACCACCCCTTATTTACATCACTTTTCACATAACCACCTCTTATTAAAAAGTTTTCACTTAACCACCCTTATATCTAATCCGTTAACAAAAAGCCATCAAAATCCTTTTCTGTTAGAAATTCCATCCGTGGGACCCACCGAAGGTAATTAATTTAATTTAAGAATAAATAAAATATACTTTAATAATTAAATATATCATACTTTTTACTTTGACAGAAGAACCCTAGTTTGAGAACCCATTTTCAATAATCTGACTTTGTCGATCACTGTAAACCTTGAAACCTTGTCCTTCCTATACACAATAGGGATCCTCTAATAATCAAGTCCAACTTAAATACAACATAACTATTTGGGATCACTTCAACACTCTCAGAGAAATCGTGAATCATTTTAGGCTTATTTAGGGGAATTTCAACATCAGATACTTCTCCCCTGTTTTTGAGAATTAAAGTACTTTAAAAATGGCTTCTTTACAACATCATATCTCAAAGTAAAGTGCTCAATCGTGTTTGGAATCAAGCGATTCCGGAGTGACCATTTAAGTAGCTGGCCATTAAAGTAGACAACTCCGGCATTTGCAACTCCGATTCCCTCGGAAGAGTCTAGAAGGCCAAAGAGCCCACGAGAAATGAACAGGAAGAGACGAGCGATTCTGGACCATGGAGTTCTCCAATGGCCTAGAATACAAGATGACCGAGTTCCCTCTCCTGTCGGAGAGGGCTGGTTTTAGTGAATCGGCACACTTAAGAAGCAGAGCCGTCGGCTTAAAATTTGACCACGAATACACACCACGGATACACTCCGCGATCTCGCCGGAGACATGAAGATGGGGTGTTCAGGCACAAGAGCAAAGTTGCCAAAGATTTGAACTTTTGGATCTGCAATTTTGGAGAGGCGATTGTGAGATCTATCAGCGCATTTGATACGATAACAGACTCAAAAGCATTTAGAGCGAATGCGATTGGTGGTGGGGATGATGGGAGGTGTGTTCTCCTGGGTAGTGGGGGAGATGGGGTTTGAAGAGCTCCATTGATGGAAGTGGATTTTCTTCTTTGAGGCCAGTTAGAGAAGAACCGAAGAAGGGGGAAATTTTGAGGGAGTGCGTGAAAAAAGAAGCCATTTCAGATTTGAAGTGTATTTTAATTTAATGTTAAATTCAATTATTTATTTTTGATGGCCCCACAGATGGAATTCTAACAGAGAAATATGCTGGTGGCTATTTGCTAACGGAATAGATATAAGGGTGGTTAAATGAAAACTTTTTTATAAGAGGTGGTTAAGTGAAAAGTGGTGTAAATAAAAGGTGGTTTTGTGTAATTTACTCTAACATTTAAGAGATAGTGATGAGATATAAAGGATAAAACATCAAACAGTCATCACTTTCATCTACGAGCAAAAGTCAACATCCACAACATCTAGTAGTATAGATTAGGTTTCTATCAAAAAATTTAAAATGTTGGGCAAACCTACAAAGATTAGGTTGAGTTAGCGGATATGAATTTATAATAATGTCACTTTCTTCGGTTCAATTTTTGTACATTTTAAAATAATATTAAATAATAATCTTTCATATTATATGTTTTAGTTTAAATGAAAGTTTCCATCATACAATTTTATTTTTTTAATATTTTAATTTGAAATTAACTACACTTTATATTGCGTTTTTTTTTTTTTCTCTTTTATTACTTTTAATTCTTGAGGATAAAATAGCTCTATATTAACTATCCAGTTTAATACAATTTAAGAAAACAAACAAATATATTATTATATTTTAAGTACTTAAAACAGTTAATGATGAAATATTATTGTAGACGTAGGGTACAGTCTGTACTCTCTAGTGTAAGTATCACTTTCAAGGAAGTGTCATACCAGAGTGGATGCGCTGGCCACTCATTTATAAGCTACCCGACAAAACTCCTTCCTTTAAATGGAAAAACATTTACCTCATATATATATATATATATATATATATATATATATATATAACGATGCTCAGTGAACAGAAATTTCTACCGTCGACGTTCAAAATCATCCGAACACGATTCTTGGCGGCGTTGGTGCCGGTACTCAATGACTTGATTTTGTGCTAGGCCACTAACTTCGTATCTCCATCTCACAAACAGGTCCGAAATCCAATGCCATTAGCGACGTTCATGTCCAATGTCACCCAAACGACGTTCAATTTAGACGTCATCAACAAGTAAATCAAACGTCGTGTAAATTACACACCCCTACATTTATCACAAATCGTTATGGTTAGGGGTGAGTATATGGTACAAAACCGACTTGCAATAAATCGAATCGAACCTAGAACTGATTTTTCCTGAAACATTGGATCGAAAAACAAACCTTTAAGAGTAGGTTCGGTTTCGGTTTGGAACTAAAATCTAAAATTAGAAATTTTAGAACAAAAAACCAAACCTATTAGGGTCGGTTTTGGGTCGGTTTAAGTTTTGAATCTAAATTGACCTAAAAAGGGAAAGTTACAAACATTTAAATATTATTAAAAAAAACTGCAATCCTACCTACAAGTAAGAATGAGTTTTTTTTGTAATAAATGTAGTCATAATTATTACACATTTAACAATTTATACATTAACAAAAACCTCTCTCTATATTATTGAATTCATTTATACATTTGATTTATTTTTTTCTTACCTTAGTCCAACTCAATAATAAAAACGCATATTTTGTAGCATACTTTATGATTAATGAATTACTTTCTCTGTAACCCAAAATGTAATTAACCTTATTGAACTCCATATTCTTGCAATAATATAAATTATTATTTTGTCACATCTGATCAATTGACTACAACATCAAAATTAATTTTAAGTGTAACGGGATGTCCGTGCGTAGCACGGGCCTATACTCCTAGTGTAAAGTAGAAATATAGTCACTCTCATTTATTCAAATTCAAATAACAAATATAAAATATCAATATCTAAATCTATCCTGATAAAAATAAAAAATATAAACCAATTTTATTTTTAGAAATAAATATCGGTTTTTTTGTTTAGATCATCAGTTTTGTGTTTATTACCCGAACACCAAACCAAAACTTGTTTTCCAAAGTATGTAGACTTAAAACCAAACCTAAATTGTCGGTCGTCGGTTCAGTCTATATCGAAATTATTAAGTTCGGTTCAGTTTGGTAAAATGAACCTAACATGTTCAATCCTAGTATTGAATTTTTTTGGTAGGAAGGAGAGTCAGTGGTCTCCGCGCATCTGGTCACGCTTTCTATAAATAAAATATGGCTAAGTATTCCACACACGGGGGATAGCCTGACCCTGACCCTTACATTATGAAGTAAAAGATCAACTACACCCTCAGGATGGTCAACCAATCCATGAAAACCAACAGGTAGTTCAAAAGAAAAAAGACGCTAAATAATCCGCCGCGGTATTCGCCTCACGTTAGGCATATCGAGATTGAATAATCCAATCTCTTTTGAAAAAGTCTTGACACTGAAGTGCCTGACTAGCGAGCGGGTGGTGATGGAGAATATTGGAATTTAAGAGAGTCACTCCCAATTGTGAATCCGTCTCACATTCCGATAGCCACTCTCCCAAGCTAACTTTAGTCCATGCAACATTCCCCATAACTCAGACATAAGAACCGATCATAGTCCATTGTTAACTCCAAATCCCCGTAACCACTTACCTTCATGATCCCGCAAAAGACCTCCTGCAGCTGCAAACTCATCATCTCTACGCGCCCCATCAGTATTGATCTTGACAGTCATAGGTGGTGGGGACTCCCATCGCACTTGAAAAACATATCGACTTGCGGAATGCCTTGGTCCAGAATGTGCCTTCCAAGCAGTCATGAACTCCAACACACGATCACGATCATGTAAGCTACGACTTCCAACAACCGACTTATCCTCGAAAATCTTCATGTTTCTCAATTTCCATGTCCATCAGATGGCTACTGCAAAAACCTCACTCCACAAACAATTATTAGAATAATAACGGGTTGAAGAAAGATTACCTCGTAACCATCCTCAAATGGTGTTATATAAAAATAGTCATAATATAGATCCGCAAGAAGTTGACTCCACATGCACCGTACCGGAGGACAATCACGTAACAAGTGTAATAATGTCTCAACAGGCCCCAAACAAGAAGAACAATTACTATTAGAGCTTAAATGGCGTCGACAACGTTCGGAGGCCGAAAGGACATCTCCATGAAGTAACTTCCAAATGAAGAACCGCACCCTCTCCAAAATATGAAGTTTCCATAAGGTGTGAAAGATGGAAGCATCCACCCCATGTTGAACATGTTCCTGAGACAAAAAATTGTACGCAGAAGAAATAGAGTAGATGTAACACCCCAAGTTCTAGGAACTCGAAGCGCTACGGGATAGGACCGCACAATGAGTCTTGACCCTCAAAGTAACAACAACAAACAAATCTTATAACAAGGCACAGACGAATGAAAACCAAAACTCGATATAAAACCAAAGGTTTAAACAAAGGAAAACGTAAAAGACTCGCAACCGAGTTCAAAACAAAAGGGAAAAGCAACAACATAAATATAAACCCGATCCCGTCCTATAATATACGGGAACCCCAACTGACCACACCATCCGGATCACTCAGTAGCATCCTGAACCTGCGGAAATCTACAACGACGGTATAAACCGTTAGCTAACATTCTAGATACTATCAAGAACGTAAAGGCACAAACACCCATAAGGTAAAGAAAACACATAACATGCTTGCACACAACCGGTTTTTATCTTCATTAAGATTATCCATTACTAATTCAACTTCTTTTGTCACACGAGAGTCTCCCGAAACTCGCCTCTACTTCCGTCTACCAATAGGAATAGATCAGTACTATCCGTTACCTACGGGTCTGGGTTGCAAGAGCACATTCTAGTCTCCTATAGAACTAGACAAGTGGTCACCGCCCGGTTATAATACACTTGGGCCAGTTAAGGGTAATAAAGGGTGAATCCTATTCCGGTTATCCATTACAACAATAATAAACAACACCAACAAGCCAATACAAACCAACTAATACACGGAATGAAGCTAAGTAAGTCCAAGGGACTTACCTCACTCGAAGGTAACTCAAAGATCAACGAACAACTCAGAGAACACTCAGTTTTCTTCAAGAAAGGAGCAAGGAAAGCCTGTTCACACAAGCATCACGAATCAGGAACGAAACGGTTGCTAGAAGTCTATTATTTCTAGTCTCAATAATCTCTAAAAGATCTCCACAAGCTAAGGGCTCAACCTTAGTCTTACAACAACTCAGGGGACAAGAAACAACCATAAGAAACCAAGAAAAGAACGAGGAAAGGAAGGAAGGAAGCAACTCACCAAAGACGGGAGTTACTACGGAGGAAACCGCAGGGGCGGCGGGACCAGGCGTAGGGGCGGATGGCCGCGGGGCGGCACAACATAGGCGCGGGGGCGGTTTATAGTGCCGAAGCGCTGTCGACTCCTTCGACAACAAGGAACGCAGCAAGGGCCAAAGCTTGCTCTTCTTAGTGCACAAACACGTCACAACTCAACCAAGGGAGCTTGTGAACATCAAAGGATCAACAACGGAACGCTCCACAAGAATCAAGGCTCAAGCTTGATCCTTGGAGAAGAAGAAAAGAGAAGAACGAAGAAGAGACGAAACAGAAGGAGAAGACATGCATCAACTATAAGAACGTGATGAAGAAATTAGAAAAGATGAACTTACACGTTCAACAAGGTCGCAAGAAGCAAGGGAACGGCTTCAACTCTTAGGGTTGAAGAAGACGTAAGCAAGAAACGGGGAAAAGAGGAAAAGACGGGAATATAAAGGAGACGGGCTGGAAAGATAGACGAAAAGGGCATCTAGGGTTTAGAAAGAAGATAAGGAAACCGGCCCATAAGATAGAATTCGGATATTCTATCTATGAAAGGAAGATAAAACGAACGAAAGAAAGATCGGGCACGATCTGTCGTCAGCCGCAGGGGCAACACACTTCACCGCGGGGGCAGTGAAGGCAAAAGACTGGGGTCTTACAGTAGCAACCATCAGATGTTAAAGACCAACTTACCTCATCACAGAGGGAAAAGCTGGAATTAGCCACTCGAGAATCATATATCCGTAGGTTTAAGTGAATTAAGACGAGCAATAACAGAAGTTGATAACCACTGCTGCAATTCAAAAAGACGCCAACCAGAAGTATTGGACCAGAAATTTCGGACTGAATCATCAAAAGAAAGATGTCCAGATTCTGCAATAGTGACAAGACTCTGCAACGGTTGATCAAGTAGCCAAAGATCATCCCAAAACCGGATATCTACACCATCACCAAGGATCCACCGACATCCTTGGAGGCTGGAACACAACCGATCGAAGAGTAGCAAGAATGGCTGTCCATATGTTAGACGGAGTAGAGTAGGAAACATGGTTATTACTAGTTTTATCAGATATCTATTCGGTAACGGAATGATTCCGAATCAATCAAAAACTACGTTTGGTCAGATGTCTTTTAACACGTGAAAGTAATCCTATTTTTTCCATTTCCTTTTCTTACTCTTATCCGATTCCATTCCGTTTCCATTCCACCGCTCCAATCTAATGGGCACTAAATTTTTTATAAAATTATATTTATTTAGAAATAAAATCGGTACATAACATGGAGCCGCCTAATTATTAGGCATCAAATAAAATTAATTGATTTACAATAAATGAGCATTGTCGGGTAGCTTATAAATACGATCCCCAGAGCATCCAACATTAGATCGATAATCTGACCGATCTTTGCGTTGCGTCACCACCAGATTTAAAGAGAGGAAGATGAAGGGAGGGCGGTGGTCGTGGGAGGAATACAAGCCGGCGGCGGGTATGGTGGCGATACAGCTGATAACGGCGGCGATGGCTCTTTTCAACAGAGCTGCGTTGGTGAAGGGGATGAGCCCCAGGGTTTTCATATTCTACAGACAAGCCACGGCTACTCTACTCATTTTCCCCCTTGCTCTATTCTCTACCAGGTCATTTTTTTTTACTGTTTTTAATCATTTGTAAATCAGCTAATATTGGTAGTACAGTTTAAAATTGAATGGATGAATGAGAACGTACTTTTTGAATCCAGAAACTATAGAGATCGATTATTATCAGCCTAGAATATTAGTTTTCATGTGATTATATATAGATGTGGTTCCATGAGAACACGCTAGAACAATCTTAGACCGTCAGATGGTGAGTATTAAGGGTCGAGATTTAAAGTAGATATCATAATTAATAATAACTACAAATAATAATAATTAGGAATAATCCATTCAACCAAAAATAATTACGAATAGTCCACTCAACCAACAATAACTACGAATAATACATTAAACGATATGACACCTTCGTAACAAAACTAATAATAATTACGAATATGTTCTCATGATTACACGATAAGCCTGTTCTCATATGATCTATACTATATATATATATAGATCTGTTCTCAAGATTTAGGTAATTTTTGGCCAAAAATGTAATGTTTTTCGGTTCAAAATGAGTGTTTATTGTCAACGATACTTTGTCAAGTTAATGAATGATCGTCCAATCCTATAGATCTAATGAAATATATAATATTGATGTGGTAGAAGATTCAACAATATTATTGTGAAGTGCAATGTAGACCCAAATGAGATCCATCACAAGGCCAACATTATTTGACCTTATTCATATGGGCTATTCCAACCTAATGAATTTAACTTTACACTCAATGATTATTATTCAAATTAGTATTACTAATGTTTTTCATATGATAATTGATGCAGGAAAAAGGGCACTACTTTGTTCCTTGGATTAAGGGGCTTTCTCTTAATCTTTACCCTCTCTCTAATCGGGTACCCGAATCCTCCCGAAACTCGTAAATTAAATTAAATTAAATTAAATTAAATTATATATATATATATATAAGATTTGATTTGAACTGAATACATATATGGTGATGAACAGGGTGACGTTGAACCTGAGCTTGTTTTTCGAAGGATTATACTTGTCTTCATCTTCAGTTACATGTGCAATGACCAATTTGGTCCCCGCCGTCACTTTCCTCCTTGCTGCCATATTCGGGTAAATCCCACAACTCATACTTTTAACCTAAGCATATGAAAATGGAAAACGCTTTAGTTAATAGTAAAACTGTAAAAGGTAAATCTACACAACTAACCTCAAATTTTCACACAGGCTGGAGAGGGTAAACATAAGGAGCTGGAGCACAATAGCCAAAATCGCAGGCACAATCGCATGTGTAGGAGGAGCCGCTTCCATTGCATTACTCAAAGGCCCCAAGCTTCTTAACGCGGTGCCGACATCGCTCCCCTTGCCTCGAGCTAACTCGCTCACTCTCCGGCTCGGATCAGTACCCGTCCAAGACACTTGGTTGCTCGGTTGCCTCTTCCTCTTTGGCAATAGTGTCTCCACCGCTCTTTGGCTCATTCTACAGGTAACAACCGGATATTACGTACACCACGGTGAAATTTACAAACGCAGTGCATATTCGAAATCCGTAACCGTCACCATTACGGGTTTCAAAAACCATGAATATTTTTTGAAAAAAGGTGAAATATTTTTTCGGGACATGACCCGGTTCCGAATCCGTGTCAATGTCAGAATTTTTTTTTTTAGAATTCACAAATAAATAACATCACGGGTTCGAAACCCGTAACTGTCAAGGTTATCGGTTCCGAATGCGCAGAGCATTTGTGAAATCCATCGTCCTACGTTTACGAGTTCCGAGTAACAATCATATTTCCCATCTCATTTATGTCCAAAACTATACTACTCTTATACACAATATCGAGTTTCGACATTTCGTGTTACGAAATAGGTGCCCGCCACTAAAGCATGTCCGGATCACCTATCTATATCGGCTTGGACGTGTTTGTTCTCGACGATTCAGTCGGGATTGGTTGCGTTGCTCCTCGAGACTAGCTCGGAAGCTTGGAATATGAGTTCACCCCTTGAACTCACTTGCATTGTCTCCTCGGTATATATATATATATTTTCCATCGAACTTTTAAAAGGCTTTAGTAGACCAATCTTCTCTATATAATACGAAGGAGCCGTGAACAGGGAATCGGGGGATCAGGTTTACAATACATCATTCAAGCATGGTGCATATCACGTAGAGGCCCTCTTTACTCGGCCATGTTCAATCCTCTTAGCACTGTCATTGTCACTATCTTGGCAGCCATATTCCTACATGAGCAGATTTTCGTTGGCAGGTACGTACATACATACAAAATGTGAATTAATCATAAATTTTGGACTAATATCATCTTCTTCTTCTTCTTCTGGTGTTCAGTTTAATGGGTTCGGTTGCAGTAATCGTGGGCTTGTATGTTGTGCTTTGGGGAAAATCCAAGGAGACGGAAGAGAGACGGATCAAAGACGAGGAATCGAGCGATAATGATTTGGAGCAAACTCTTCTAGCACAAGAGGAATGTGATAAAAACATGATTACATAAATCTCAGATCTTTTTATTGATTCGATCTTCTTGACATTAGATTCAGAAGGATCAATTGTTTTGTATGTGTGTTGAAATTTGCAATTTTGATCACATTTTTCATCCTTTTCTGCAAATGCTATATCTTCTTAAACAATAACAAAGCACTCTCATTTGTCATACTTGTTAGATAATAGTAAGGTTTGATTGATTGAACACAAACTTTGGCAACATTTTCTGAACGTCTTGTGGCTAAAACCATGCTTGCACACTTCTCGGCATACAACAACACTTTAAAGTTCTGTTTGGTATACATATCTAGATATCCATATATCAAATATAGCTATCGATATCGGTATCAAGATATCCCGACAGAAAAAGAGTCTTAGAGAGAACAAAAGATGGATTAAAAATATAAGATATGTGTACTGATCCTTTTTGGAGTGTATTGAAAAGGAAAAAAAAAAAAGTGTAATATGAGTATATCAGTAAATCAAATTTATGCCAGTTTTGTAAAAATCGTTCACCTTTGATCTCTTCTCTAAACGAAGACCACATAAAATTGATCCGGGTCAAGGTCTCTTACTATAATAAGAGTATATCAGTATATCAAGTTGATATTCATATACATACCAAACACTAGGTATGAGTTTTTGTCATGTTGATATTATATCTAGATATGAATATCAAACATGACCTAAATTTATACCAGTTTTGTAAAAATCTTTCCCCTTTATCTCTTGTTTAACTTTACCCCATACAATTGATCCAGATCAAAGTCTCTTAGTGTAATAAGAATATATCAGTATGTCAATTTTAATCCATATACATTTATACCAAACACTAGATATGAATATTTGTCATGCCGATACTATATCTAAATATGAATACCAAACATGTTATAAGTTTATACCAATTTCGTAAAAATCTTTCCCCTTTGATCTCTTCTCTAAAGGAAGGTCGCAATTGATCCGGATCAAGGTCTTTAGGTTCAACATTTTCTGACTTGTTTTTTGAGTGCCCACATACAAAGATCAAAACCTTGTTGAAATCTCTCATTGTACACAAGTCTTTTCCCCAATTGCTTGGGATGTAAGAGTGGTTTTGCATTATACCTTCCTTCACCAAGAGGTAAATAGGTTCATTTGGAATGAAAAAAAGCACAAACACAAAACCCTAACTCTCAAGCAAAACCCTTAACAAAAGAACTCATTATTCATCTTATACACTTAAACATACCCAACAACCCAAAATGGCACTAACAAGCAACCTAATATCAACCACAACCTTCTTATCCATCCTTCTCTCCATCCCGATCATCGGAACCGGAATCTGGCTAGCAACAAAGCCCGAAAACTCGTGTGTCGGCCTCCTACAATGGCCCGTCATCGTTCTCGGAGTCTTGACTTTCGTCGTTGCAGTTTCCGGGTTCATCGGTGGGGTCCGTCGCGTTCCTAGGCTCCTCATGTACTACCTTGTTTCCATGGGGCTACTCATTCTCTTATTGGCCGTTTTGCTTGTTTTTGTGTATAGTGTTACTTTTAATGGGTCCGGGCACCCTGAACCGGGTCGGGCTTACTTGGAATATAGGCTTGACGACTTCTCCGGGTGGCTTAAGAGGCGGGTTCGGGCTGACTACAAGTGGGTTCGGATCAAGAGTTGCTTGGGTGAGGCTGGTTTGTGTGACGGCTTGAACCGGAGTTATACCGTAGCTTCTGATTTCTTTAACGCTCACCTTACTCCAATGCAGGTATATATATATATATATATATATATATATATATATATATATATATATATATATATATATATATATATTCTAGTTAGTTGTATTTTTATTTATATATTATTATGAAAGAATAATTTCCTCTAACACCAAATAATCTACAAATATCATCTAAAATAATCCACAAATATCATCCTATTCAAATAATCCCCAAATAATCAACTCACCAAAGTAAACAATTTGTTGTTTTCGGACCAATAATCGGTTGGTATACTGGTTGTGGTGCTAGACTTCTTAAGTGTTAGCCCGAAAATTTGAGTTCGAATTCTCATAAACTTGAATAAAAGTTTATTCAAGCGTACAATTAAACATAAAGATAAAAATTTAAACAATTTTAAATATAGTTAAACAATTAGTCATATAGTTGAACATTAAAACAGTTTTTATACGATCTAGTGGTTGTAAATTCTTTCTATTTTTGACCTAAAATCTTTTTCCAGTAACAACCACTCTCTTAATAAATAAAATTTAGCTGGGTATTAAATTTTATGGTGAAAATATTTGTTTAGATAAATTTATTATTAAAATATAATTTATAATAGTTATTATATTTGTCATAAAATTGTATATAAATTTAACCGTTTGTAACATTAATTTGCAGTCAGGTTGTTGTAAGCCACCAACAAAATGTGGATACACATTCATAAGTCCAACAAAGTGGATAAGCCCCATCGACACCGCAGCTGACCCTGACTGTCTTTCATGGAGCAATGACCCAACCAACCTTTGTTTTGCCTGCAACTCTTGCAAGGCAGGCTTGTTGCAGAGCCTTCGGGCCGATTGGCGAACGTTCGACGTTATCTTGCTTGTCACCCTCGTTGCTATTGTCGTTGTTTACGTCGTAGGATGTTATGCCCTAAGAAGATCCGGGACGGAGGATCTTTTTCGTAGATATAAACAAGGTTACACGTGACCCGGACCGAAAGTTTACATCTTTTTTATTAAAAAAAAATTTTCAAGTTGAGACCATAACCACAAGGTTTCTGATTTGATGATAATGTCATGTGAAATGATGAGAGGCGTAAAGATTTTTACATATGTTTGCTAGAAGTTCAACTCATAAACTCGACGAGTTTTCATAAAAGACAAATCGAGAATATATTTGAGGGTTGTTTATCACCCTTATATAACACCTTATTTCATTATTTACTACTAGAGAGAATTATCTTACCATACCCAATCTTTTGGGCTGACTAAACTTTAGTACCCATCCTTTTAACTATCAGAACGGTACCTCATCTACTAAGCCCGACCAAAGTTTAATACCTATGTTACTGTTCATCCGTTAAATTCAAAGAACGACATCAATTCTCAGGGATAAAATTGTCCACTCTAAAATAAACCATAATTTCTGTCTCCTTTCTCATTTCTCCCCTTTTTCTCTCAAATCTACGTGTTCTTCCACCATGAAATTCACATCCAGAACCTCTCACTCATTTCCAATTCAAAAGATGGGGTGTTGCTGGTGTTAATTCACATCCAGATCATAGATGCTTATGTAATAGTAGAATCAATCATGGGAATACTAAAGCAGAAGAGTTCAATGATAGTTCTTAATGGTTGCTGATGCTTTTTTGCTGTTTGAGTCAATAAACTATGTCATATCTCCATAAGCTATCTTTCAGTAGATCAATTGTGCTGGTGTTTTTTTTGCTGTTCGATGCTTTGATCAGTCACTCCTAACCGGCGGAGACATCAAGCTTGACAACAACCGCTCAAACAAGAGAATCGTTCGTTGTCTTGTTGATTTCATCGTAGACAACAATGAGGCGCTCGATTCGGCGAGCAGCGGAAATGAGCTTGCAACCGGCTTTAGTGAGGTCAAGGAAAGCTCAAGGCCGATTCCAGAGGAAGCTCCAGTGACCATTACGACCTTCCCGTCCAGACTCTGTCATGGCTCCACCATCTCCAATTGCCGAGGTCCCCCAAACTACACCAGCCAGAATGAAGTATAGTTCAACATCATGGAAAAAAAGATGCAAATAAGAAACAATATGTAACAAAACGAAGGAATCAACGGAAAGATTACACAGATCTGTGAAGGTGAGAGATGAGGGAGAATTTTTTTAGAAATTTGGGGCTTAGGGTTTATGTAAAATTGGACAATTTTACCCCTGAGATTTAACAGAGTTCTTTGAATTTAACAGATGAACAGTAACATATGTATTAAACTTTGGTCGGGCTCAGTAGATGAGGTACCGTTCTGATAGTTAAAAGGATGGGGTACTAAAGTTTAGTCAAACCAAAAGATGGGGTACTGTTTAGATTATTTTCTCTTAATAGATTAATATGGATACACGTACCCCCAATCTACTTACAAGTACAATTAGGAGAAAAATTGTTCAATTACACTTAAGAATATACTTCTCATTAACACAAATTATATAATAGAATTTGGATCATCTAGAAAGGATTCTTAGGGTCAACAGTGAGAAAGACTCACAACTGTCTATTTAAAATCGTAATCACCCACGATTATTTCTCTCCTCATGAACATTGCGTGCTTTGGTTAACACCGTTAACAACGTCGTTCAATTCACGCTCCTTCCTTCTTCCCCTTCCTCCTTTGATTTTGTAACATCTCAAATTCTCAAAACTCGGGGAGCTACTGGTTAGGACCTCACAATGGGTCTCGACCTCATTTGACAACAACATTACTGGATCTTACAACAAAACACAAACGTAGTAAAACAAAGTGAAATCAAGTAAGGTTGAAATGGTGAATGTATACATGGGTCAACCTTACAAACATAACCACAACAAAAGATGCATGCCAAAATGGAAAGACTCTCCCTTCCCATCTATATGAGTACGTGGACCCGACTGACCATCCACTCTGGATCTCTCTATAACTTTTAACCTGCAAGATATCTACAACGGCGGATAAAGCGTTAGTATACATTCCATATATCAGAATAACAATAATAGCGCACACACATAAGGTAGCATAAAACACATAGCATGCTCGCACAACATCCGGTTATTATCTTTCATTAGGTTATCCAGATTACTAATTCAATTTTTTTTGTGACACGAGAATCTCCCGAAACTCGCCCATGTCCCCTTTACCGACATGAATAGATCATATGCATATATCTGTTACTTGTGGGCCTGGTCGCAAGAGCACCTCCCAGTCTCTTGTAGAACTGGACAAGTGGTCACCGCCCGATTGTAATACACTTGGGCCAATTACTGTATAAGGTCATCCTATTCCGGTTTACTGTTATAGATATAAATAAACACACACCACTATCATAGCTATACTAACACATGGAAGACAGCTAAGTAAGTCCAAGGGACTTACCTCTCTCAAGATATTCCCAGCTTATAATACCACTCTCAACTTCCCGCAGGAATGAAAACTATGCCTGCTCAGACAAGCCATCCAAATCTTATCTAACCATCATGCTAGAAGTCTTCACTTCTAGTCTCATTGACCTCTACAAGGTCCACTACAACTTGCTATAAGTATCCTACTTCTAGTCTCAATGATCCTAATTGGATCACAACACTATGCTAGAAGACACTACTCCTAGTCTCAAGATCCTCAAAGATCCACATCAACATAACTAGATCATGGGAGCTAAACTTCATCCATACTCTTAAGAATCCACAAGCCACTAACTAACATTCACACTAGTTTATCTAGGTTCCAACCTAGCATGATACTACTTCGAAATCGATAACTACAACCGAAAGGAAACAACATATCGAACAAGGGAACTCACTGGAGGTAATACGCGGCCGCGGAGGAAAGGAGGTGTGGTTGCGGAGGGAAGACAGGAAGACAATGCGCGCTAGCGGGTGGACCAGCGGCTCTTGGCTGGCCGCACCTGTGGCTTCAGGTGGCCGCACCCGCGGCTGGTGTGGCCTGGCGCCCCTGCGGCTGAGGGAAGGCGCCCCTGTGGCTGGTGTGGCCTGGAGAACTAAGTGAATTCGAGGAAATCCTAAGACCGCACGTTCCAATCCTTCCAAGGAGGCATAACCGGTGAGTTATTTTGCTGAGGAGTTCATAGACCAATTGTGAAAATCAATGGGGATCGAGGACCATAGTTTTGACAAATACGGACAGTTTCTCGAGGTTTGGACAACCAATACACACGATTTAGAGTACGAGCTTTGACTGTACTATAGTGAATCATCCTTAGAATGACGGTCAATTTGATTTGACTTTACCGTTATTAGAAAGGAATTTATTGGTCAAAGTCTGGTAAATCATCCCGACTCATGGAGGATGCCATTAAGAGTAATGGGCGGCAATAGATCACCAGGGTAGCACAACAGAAGCGTGATTGGCCCATAAACCATAGATCAGGAAACTCAATGATACTATATCTATAACCTCAAGTTAAAGAATAAGATATCTTTATGAAAACCTGCATTGGGAGTGTGACGGTGGAGTTCAGCAAGTTGAATGTCTGACAAGATGTTGGTGTTGAGTCATTATGTGAGGAACGGTCCGACTGAGTCATATTAGGGAGACAAGACCAAGTGAGTGGTCTTACAAAGAGCATTAGGCACTTAGTAAAGTGTCGGGAGATGTCTCAGATTGTTGTTTCAGAAGCGATAGTCAGGATCTTCCAAAAAGAAGTGAACAATTGGATTTAATAAAAGGAGTAAAGTATTGTGGTCATTTTTGGGAATTCACCAAGAGTATCTGAAAGTAAGTCGAGGAATGTATTCTTATGTGATCCTAAAGCAGATTGAGAAGTTATTTATCGACCAACACTCCTACCCAGAGTTCACAAGTAATAGTTAAGGGGTTACATACTAGATCCGGGAAATGTCATCAACTATGAGGATCTGATAGTTGGGTCGGATCATACTATGTAGATTATCCAGTGGTTTAGACGAAGAGCTGATGAGGCTACCTAGAGACGGAGGATAGCATTAAGGGTAGTTATTTCGAGTTCGTTGCGGAGTTGGTTGCAACCTTTGTACCGATGAGTTAGTACTCAAATGTTTTCTTGTATGACCTACCTAAGTATGTTTTGGTTTGAGTATTGGTGTTTTCATGTGTTATTTGACTATGAGGATTGAGTAGTTTGTATCTTACGAGTTAGAATGAAGTTTTAAAGAAGAGTTGATACTCCGTTTCTATTTATAGAAACTTATCGGAGTGATGCTTCTTTTTCTAAGTTTCGGGACGAAACTTATTTTAAGGGGTACTGATGTAATACCCAGAAATTTATTTCCGTTATTCCTTTCTATTTTTTTTATTTATTTTCTTTATCAACATAAATCTTATTATTTTATGTGAAATTGTTACTCACATAAAATGATAAAAATTTCACAATAATTCCTTCCTTTGACAATTCTATCATTTTATGTGAAGAGTTAATCACATAAAATGCTTCTTACCAACTTTTATGATTTTATGTGGAGTTTTGTTCACATAAAACACTACTTATAACACTCTTGCAAGAGTAGAATGAGATGAAAAGTCTTTGACAAGGCCAATTGACAAGCCCATGGCAAAGCCATGACAATGTCTAGACAAGCCCATCCAAGCCTTGCTTCCTTCTTGTGCAACCCATGTGAAGATTTGCTTCAGCCCAAGCGCAACCTTCTTCCTGCCTACTCTTGATAGCTCATATTGCAGCCCTCTACAGCTGTGCAACACCTCCTTGTCAACCCAACAGATGAAGGAAGCAACCAGCAGAAACAACCGTTACACTACCCTTCCGCTTCTCTCTCGATTCCCTTTCCTTGCGGAACAACAATACCGTAAATCTCGCACGTATGTTACCCTACCGGATCTGCAGCCCTTCACCTCTCCCTTGGACCGTCCCTCTTCAACGAAGATCTTGCTTGTTCTAGCCCTTCTGCACGCAACAACCTTCTTCATCGGGTAACTCACTGTCGTCTCTCTCACTTGTCTCCTCGCTATCAACTCTTATGTGCCCATCTTTCTCCTCCCTTCACGCAGCGGGTAGAACTGCAACACAAGCAGCCCATTATTCACTTCTTATGCTCCTGTCACGAACTGCAACACAATAACAACAAGCATGTTGTCACGAGAAACATCATGCCTGCAAGAGTTGCTTGTCCGCCTTGCGTCCTATTCTCTCTCTCTTCCGAGTCTTGGAATCGAGTAAGATGCATACCCCTTCCTTCCTTGCACTGCTGTCTACGAGTTTCATGCCTAATGGGTGCCTTTTATGTCTCCTAAACATTTTCAGAACATCCATAGAAAAGCAATGAAGATCCAGTCATTTTCTGAGCTTTTAAAGCTGTGACGAGCAACCAAGTTTGGGACCAGATTTAGGTATGATATACTCATTCATTTCGGCTGAATTTTTGATATGATATAGTTGGCATATTGTTGTAGAACATATTAAAATTTTAGAGGCATCCAGCAAGTGGTTTAGGAGTTATGATTTTTCGAAGTTGGGACCTTGAATAGTTTTTCTGTTGTTGCTGAAATTTCTAATTGTTGGAAAACTGCATGTTGATACAGTTTTGTGATCCAGATTTGGGTAAGTCAGACTCCTTCTTTGTTGCTGATTTTCGGATATGTTATAGTTGAAGTTGTATAATATAACATACTGAAATTTGAGAGTATTCCGAGTTATAGTTTAGGAGATATGGTTCTCCAAAGTTGATTCCTCATGCAGTTTTTATAAGTATGCTGAATATTCTAAGTGTTAGGAAAAAATTGCTTGTGAGGCGGTTTTGTGAGATAGATTTGAATGGGTTATTTACCTCTGTTGGACTTAAATTTTGGATATGTTGTTTATGGATATACATAGTAACATGTGGCATAGTTTGATAGTGATCCATGAGTTTAATCCGGATTTGTGGCGTTCCGAAGTTGGGTCTAAGTATAGTTTGGTTTCAGAAGAGTTGTGCTAGGTTTTAAGTGTGTGTTCTTGGAGATGGCTTGAGATTGTGTATCTTTATGGATTATATCATAGGGAATCATGGTTGGGCATGTGAGTAAGAGTCTCAATATATTTTGGGATTTAGTAGTAGTATGTTAGTTGAGCCTTAGTAGTAGATAGTCAGTTTGAATGATAGTCATCGTTCAAACTCAGTAGATCTTTTCCTTTTAGACTTGGACTTTATGTCTTGTGGTTTCTGCGGAAGTTCTTGAGACTAGGTTTGGTACACCCTAGCATATTGTTATATGAACGTGTGAGGGTCAGTGAGACTAGAAGTAGTAACCATCTAGCGTATTGTTATATGATCCTGTAGAGATCATTGAGACTAGAAGTTGAGGACTTCTAGCATATCGGATAGTCGTTGATTTGTGTGCCTTGTTATTCAGGCATAAAGTACTTTCCTACGAGAAGATGAGTGTGATATGAGAGCTGGGATTACCTTTGACACAGGTAAGTCCTTGCGACTTACTTAGCTAGTTTCTAGATGCTAGCTGAATGACGATAATGGTGTGTGTTGTTTGTTTAATAATTTTAACATGCCTAGGACGACCTTTATTATTTTATGGCCTAAGTGTATGTATAACGGGCGGTGACATCACTGCCCAAATGTAACACCCCGAATCCACGGGACTCGGGATGTCACAATGCGCTAAGATCTCACATTGGATCCTGACCCTAGCCTTACAACAAGTTCACTGGATCTTACAACAAGGCACAAGTAGATTAAAACCAAATACATAAAAGCTGTATATGATACATCAAAAGAGTTTACAAACACAAAGCCGAGTACAAAACATCAAACATAAACATCTGATACAAAAGATCCCATATCCCACGCATCCTAATGTACAAAAGTCCTCGGTTGGTCACACTATCTGGCTCACTCTACAGTCATCCTAACCTGCAGATCATCTACAACACGGTATACACCCTTAGCTACAATAATGAATAAGTATGAAAGTAATAGCACATATACACATCAACATCTCAACATGCAATGCCACACACATTCATTTATTATCTTTCATTACGTTATTTCATTACTAATTCAACTTCTTTTGTAACACGAGGAGCCTCAAGAACCTCGTCCCATCCAACGTAACACACGAGTTTTGCATGGGGGTGATCATCACTTGTCCCCTCCTGTGAGATCATCTTCAGGGCACCTCCTACCCGCACACGGAGGCAAGTGGTCACGACTCGTTATAATACACTTGGGCCATTTAAATGTAGTAAATGGTCATCCTATTCCGGTTTAGGTTATAAATGCACAATCATATGAACACACACAACCATCACAATCACACAAACTCTCAGCTGAACGCTAAGTAAGTCTTATGGACTTACCTCATATACTCGTATCCAATACCACGTAACAGCTTCCCCTTGGGGAAGAAATCAACGCCTGCAATAGCAAGGCACACAACATCACAAACTGCAAGGGTTAGGAGACTCGTCTCCATAACCAAAACCAACCTACAACCTCAATCTAACCCTCAAGACCATAATAAGCTCACAGATGCCTACAACATAACCTCAACATCAACACGAGTGCCTAAGGCACATCTCTATCATACAACTCGTCCTAACCAAGCTAGCCTAGCCAACATCTAAGCCAAGGCCAAAGGAAAGGAAGGAAGGAAGACATACCAACAAGGTATGCACCAACAGAAGCAAGGAACTCCAAGCTGACCCAATGAGGCGCAGGGTCGGCTCACTCCATGCGCAGGGGTGGCTCACAGGTAGGCGTAGGGGCGGCCAAAGTCAGGCGCAGGGGCGGCTGTCTGTGCAGAATGTTGGCCCCAACTTCTCTTCGATCTCTTTCTCGACTCTCTTCGCTTCTTCAACACACCACATCAACACATATACATATATACACATATATGATCATCAAAACATTCAGGAAAGGATCCACACAAGCCCATCTTGTGATCCTAAGCTAGAAGAAGAAGAAAAAAGCAAAGAAGAAGAAATAAAGAAGATGGGGATGAAGATCTTACCACAACAACCCTAAGCTGCAACTATGAGAAAACAACACGTCTACCACCTCAACACCACAACAACAACACTCAACAACATCCTCATGGTCATCCAAGCTCAAAAACCTCAACAAACTCTCAAAACCTTCTCACAAACTCAGAGGAAGATCAAGAAAAGGAGAAGAGGAAGAAGGAGAGCGTAAGGGAGATGAAGAAACTGGAATGAGGTAAGGAAATTGTTAGCATGAAATATTGTGATACTTTAGACACGTTTTCTAAGCATATTTGATTCATATTGATAGTCTTTGATTGAGCATTATTGCATAAGTGAGCTAGTTTGCCTATATTGTCAATATGGATGTCTACACTAGTTCTATGTTGATTATAGGTGATTGGGAGCCATTTCCGAACGGAATTTAGCAAAGACGAGTTGATTGAGTATGTCCATGGATTGAGGGCATTCTTAGGAGCAAAATGGATGTCAACTTGAGGAATGCACGAGTCTAGGGAAGAATCACGTTCTTGCCCTAAACCACGCTCTAAAATACGGCCGTATTACAAACCACGTTCAGTTCCACGGCCGTGGAACCCTGCAAGAGAGGCGTGATGCATTCCAGTAACTATTACGGTCGTGGAATCCATGGTTCAAACCGTGACACTTTTCACGCTCTAAATTACGGTCGTGGAATCTTCCACGACCGTGATCTTGGCGATCTTTTTCGCCACATTTCGAAGCCACGATCTTTTGAAGATTGGGCCGGGCCGATATTTTATCTTGCCCTATAAAAAGACGGACGAAGAGAGATTCCGTGACCCCCGCTTACACCCGTTTGCATCCCCGCTACTCGCTTTAGATCGACGTTTACGGCTGCTTTACACCCTTGTTTAGAGAGATTTTCGCGGCATTTGCTTGGAAGCATTTACATCTCGTTGGAGATCGACGTTCGCGCTTGGATTTGCCCTAATCTCGCACTTTGGTGGAGATTATTGTTGGGATTTCCAGATTTCCCGGATTGACGGAAGATTCGGAAGATTGTGCAAGAAGATTTCTCTTCTTGTTTAGGTTTGTTTTAGAAGACGGATTGACATCCCGTTCTTCCTTCTTATAAAAGATTGTGTTGATTGTTCTGTCCTGGAATTAGTGACACTATTTGTTCTTGATTGTGACTTTGAGATTAGTTTGGAGTTTATTGGAAGTTTTCGAAAGTTCTCATCTTTCAATCTTATAATTCTTGAATTTAATATCAATATGAATGTTATTGGCTAAAAACCCTTAACAATTCTAAGGTGAAGGGTTGATAGTTGTGGCTTAGATGATGATAAATCGATCGTAAATAGATTAGACCCTGAGAGTTAGAGAGAATCGTCGACGAACCCTAAATCACGGTTTGTTCTTGAGTTCCACGACCGTGGAATCTCAAGATCCACCCGTAATTTCCCTTAAGTTTACGAACCTGCTTTTACTTTAATCCAAAGTTAAAGATTTGCTTTAACTTAGTTTAGGCTTGCCTTTTCTAGGTGGTAGTGAAGCCTCAACAACCTCTACCTCGATTATGAGTGTCACAACCTTAATCGGTTAAGTTAGTTTTGACCTTTGGATTATAAGTTTGGGTATTTGACATTAATTCTTATCTTTAGAACCTTTCTATATTGAAGCCTCAACAACCTGTATAGAGAGTGTCTTGTAGGTGAGTCATATAAGGTTTTTGGAACTTCACCGTACGATTACCTTACATTAGCATACCTTTGCATATCTCAATTCTGTCTTTATATCATTAAGTATATCTTGAATCGATTGCCACAACTGGCTACTTGGATCTTTAGGATTGTTGTTTTCCCAATATTTGCAAAACCTCTCATACTTATGTTCGCCCCTAACGGTGTGTGCAAGCTTTAAATTTATAACCCTAGACTTAAGCTTAAAACAAGGATGCGAACCCGCAGTGTACGGGTCAATCGTAGTAAAAGCAAGAAAATTCCAGGGGTCGATCACAGGGACTCGGTGAAACAAAGTCAATACGGTGTGCTTATGTCAATTCTAACCACAAGAGTGATTAACACAATCAAAGATGAATAAGAAGTCAATAAAGCAAACATGCAATTCTAGGGATTAAAGCATCTAGTTGTGGTTCCAACTCAAGATCTATAGATAAGCGGACAAAGCTGAGATTTTTGCGTGGGGAAGGTGTTACTAAAGTGGAGTAGATCACCGGGTAAGTCTCACTACACACTAATCCTAAACCGTAACTCCTATTACCGGGTAAGTCTCAAGGAATCAAGATAAAGAACTATAACCTCAAACTAACATACCATCTAAGGGAATAGAATCAACCTTTACCGGGTAAGTCTCAGGCTAACTCACAAAGATGGGATAGAAGCACACTCAAACCCCAATAAAGGATAAACCTTTATTACCTACACTTATGATCGTTAGTACACAAACTAAGGAATTACCGGGTAAGTCTCATCCTAAACTTGCTTTGAACCAGGAAGGTGAAATAAGAATAGGATTTAGCAAACTCTAACACTTAACTTTCTGTTTAGAATCGGATAAGTCACCTCGGTCAGAAGAATTCCACCCCGGCCGAGATGTTCATCAACCGAACGAGATGCTTAGGGTTAAGGTTAAAAACTCGAACTTTCAGGATCCTACTGGAATCTAAGATTATTCTATCATCGTTTTTCCCACAACCTTCAGCCAATCACCCTAGAATCACACAAGAAAATTAGCCACTCATCATCATAATGAAAGTATTAAAATATATGGGAAGAAAGTGAATATTTGAACAAAGAAGAATTTAATGAAAAGACTTCAATAACTGAATCAAATATCACAACAAAGCGTTCCTTGGATAATAATCCAAAAAGACAAGACAACAATTGAGGGGATTGAAGACAATCTTACAAAACCCTCCAATAAAGCTATAAAAGCTATGGACTTCAATCTTCCTTCAACCTTCAAAAAGGTTCTTCGAAACTCCCAGCTGGAGTATGCTGCTGCTGCGTGAATGGGGTGATAGTGGATTCTTCGGGGTAAGCGGGCTGTTGGAAGTGTGGAAATCCAACCCTTTTTATAGGAAAATAAACCTCCAAAGATAATAAATCTTAGAAAGATATTTTCCCATAAATATAGGTAAAATATATGATTCTGCATATCTCCTTCCTTCCAGAAGCCAAGCCCAAAAATATAAGATCACTTTCCAATTTTAAAAGATCTCATCCAAGAATAAAATATTCTCGCCGCGTCCTAGGTGTTCGCCTCGGTCGAGTCGATGTCTCTGGATCGCCTCGGTCGAGGTGAATTTCTGGTCAACCGAGGTGAGTCACGACAGAATGTGAAATCTCTTGAATCTGCTCCAAAGTAAATCTTTAATCCATGGCTATGCTCCCTGGATGTAGCTCCAAATGACTCATGACTCCTTTTGCTCCTTTTCGATGCAAAACGTACCATATTACCTGCAATTACAACGAAACTAGGTGTAGACCTCGATTCTCGCAAAGGTAGATGAAATGGTAGCAAAATCACATAATGTACATTCAAACATGCAGATTATGAAAGATAAAACGTCCAAACAAACCCCAAAATATAGACTATAATTCATGCTATCAAAATACCCCATACTTAGCCCTTGCTTGTCCCCAAGCAAGTTCCTCATATAGAAGACAAGATAGAATGGATTATAAGTCAAGAAAATCAATGAAAAAGTCTTTCAAAAACATTTTATGGTGTGCAACTATCATAGATCACTCGAAGAGAATACTTCCTGGAATTAAAAACTCAATATGATCAAAACATTTTATAAATATAAGAAAGTTGTTCATCTTTGCATAAAATCATAGAATGCATAATAAATCATAATTATCAAAATTAATCATGAATAATTCAGTTTAAACCACTAAGTCAATCAACAAGCTCAAGGTCTCAAGGGATTTCCAAAAGAAAAGGTCAAGAAACGTGTAGGGTAGGGATGTATGTAAGGTAATGTGGTGCTAGAATCCGGGAAAAGGATGGACTTCACTTTCACTTTGACTTGCAACATCTTCCACCAATAAGCTTTGCTTATCTCACACTTTTTCTTTTACTTTACTTTTTGGGATGCACGGACAGAGGTGCACAATAACCGAAGCCTAGGAAATCTGCAATCATCAATTTCTCGAGATGCATCAAACCCTTGATGCACATACCATGACCCGTTAGGAATATCGCTCAATCCGACTTTGGCAAGACACAAACACCCGGCTATGTGAATGGTGCCGAGTTACTCATCTTCATGATTGACTTCCCCAAACCTAGAATTACCTTCTAACACTTCACTTCCAGCCCACTTCTCAACTTTAACTTGCTTTCACCACTTCGCTTGCTTCCAAATTCCCGGATAGGTAAAGGGAGGCAAAATGTACATGAGGGGCTAAGCATGATCAAGAAGAAGAAGAAGAAGAAGATGAATTGCCTTGGTCTTTCCAAGAAGAAAGTGAGAGAACTTAACCTGCGGTGTCAACCTTCAAATTCAACATAATTTGGATAAAAACAAAGTATTAAACATGCCAATAATTTCAAACAAAGCATTTAGCAACTTAAACATATTATAAAACCTTTTAAACACATAAAGAATTTAAAACCAGTAGGTAAACAGAATCTTCACTGAGATCATATCCAGATAAGTAACACAAAATCATTTTCGAAAACTTTATGTTACGCACCTCGGTCGAGGTGTTCTTGGTTCAACCGAGGTGAAATGCCTCGTTTGGCCAAAATCTCCGCGGTCGAGGTAAATTTTTTTTTTTTTTTTTAAAACCATTTTATTTTCGGTTTCGACGTTTTTCTCAATCAAATAACCTGTAGGTATGCATGTAATATCAGATAATCATATAAATGCATAAGTGAAGCATAAAATAGGATATCCGATAAATAGTACATCAAAAGTAGTCGAATAAAATACATCACGTAGTCAGATAAGTACAAACACCCCATACTTGGGACACACTGTCCCAGTGGGTCAAATAAAAAGTCTAAAAATGAGAGAACTCACCGGATAAATAGCTGAACTGCATAAAAGAAAATAAAGAAAATCCTGCAGCTCCTCAATAGTCTCGATCCGGTGGTGGTGCGTATGGATACTGAGTCGGATCGTAAGGATGGCCCATGACACGCTCGAACTGAAGCTGGGCCATGATGTGCTGATGGTACTGCCGCTCCTGCATCTCGCGGATATCCAGCGATAATGCAGCATATGAGTCGATAACCTGATCCGTCAGGTCATCGATCCGTCGGTGAGCAGCTCGGTTTCTCACTCCGTGCCTCCTGCGTCTAGCAGGTCTGACTGGAGAAGTCTCAGCTGGTGCAGCATCAGTATCCTCCTCATCATCCAAATCGATGATCGGTGGTGCGCTCATCCCTGCAGTATCCGTCCCTGTATCCATCGGGACTCCACCGTCCCTCTCATCCACTGTCTCCTCATCGTCGTCGTCATCCTCCTCAGCCTCAGCAGGGGCAGCTGCTGCCTCTTTGTGATCCTCCATCAGTGTATCCCAAGATGCCTGCCAGTAATGCGGATCAAAGACTGTGAACTATGCAGACCAGCGGATCCCCTGAGGTGCAGTCCGCTCCCAAGGCATGGCGACGTATGGAGTGGTCAAACCACGGGGAACTAGAATCCTCCGTGTGATCATCTCCTGTAATCCCAGCGGCTTCGGAGCCGCCGCCATCAGGCAGACGCTGAGGTCCATCCCGTGGTAGGTAGCGATGTGGGTGACTAGACCTCCGCAGCAAATGTCTCCCTTCGCCTTGGCCTTGATCCTGTGCAGATCCTCTGCCAGGAGCAAGCCAAAGTCTGGGAAACCTCCTGTCACCATGCAGTAGAGGCTGAAGAGCTCGCCCTGTCTGATCTTCTGGGGCGTCTCAGTACGCGCCAGAAGTGTCTCGCTAAAAATCCTGTGGGCTAGTCTGAAAGCCGGATGAAAGATGACCTTCTCCCTGGAATCTCCAGGGCGCCATCTGTCTGCATGCTCAGTAATATGGGCAATCTGCCCCCAGAACTCCCTAGCTACGGATCGGGAGGGGAAGTCGGTGGCGGTGGGCTCAGAAAAGCCAAAAATCTCTCTCCATATCTCTAAAGGAACTATGAAGTTCCGGTTCATCAACCGGTACTTCACAGACCGGTCTGTGGGGAGGTAGGAGAAGGAGCTAACAAACTCTAAGGTCGGCTCCAAGTAAGCTGGGGCTCGGATCTCAGTAAACTGATCCAGCCCGACAGTAGCAATCATCCTCCTAAGGTCAGCATCTAACCCTAGGCAATCAAAGGCCGACACGTCCAGAAATCGTGGTGCGATAACTGGACGGCTAGCTATCCGCTCATAGTCGACCCGACATCTCTCGTGGATAACTGGGCGGTAAGGACGGGAAGAAGAGGAAGAAGGGGAGGGTGAGGATCTGTCTCTAAGGGCTAGGCGACGATCTGAACTCATTTTCACTCAGCTCTGTCAGACTACCTCGGTCAGTGACAATCTCCAAGAATCATCTCGGTCGAGATGCAGTTCGACCGGACCGAGGCGCAGCAGTTACGATTCCAAATCTCAAAAATTCAGTTCTTTTCCCCCCAAAATCACTACAATTGCTTCCTAAGGGGTACTTAAGCCTTTCCTCAGCAAAATCAGGGGCAACCAAAGCCCAAATCAAAGCGAACGAACGAGTTAGGGTTTCGATTTGTTTTTACCTCGTTTCGGTCGATTCGCTCGATTTCTTTGCAGATCTGTTGTTGCAATCGGTTCCTCTACCCTTCAATTACAGTTTAGAAGCAGAAATCTTCGAAAACGAGCAAGATTTGAGAGAGAGCGAAGTGGTCTGTCGCCGCGGTCGAGGTGAAGAAGATAAAAAGGTAAAAATAAATTTTTTTTCCAATTTATACCGTTCCTGGATCTGCTGTCACCTCGGTCGAGATGGTCTCGACTGGACCGAGGTGGTACGGACCGAGGTGGTTCTGCTGATACCCTAGTCGCCTTGGTTGCTCAAGAATCAACTCGGTCGAGGTTCTCTGACAGTAACCGAGGTGCTTCTGTCTTCTCAGAATCTCGAACTTCTGTCCTTCCAGATGTGCTCCTTCCTTAGATATTCCCTGTTGTCTGTCCAGAATGCCAAAAACAAAGCAAAGCAAAGCAAAAACGAAAACTATCTAAGCTAGACTAGAAAACGGGAAAAAGAAAGCAATACCTTGGGTTGCCTCCCAAGAAGCGCTTGATTTAAGGTCGCTAGCTGGACCATGATGCGTCTCAAAGGAGGTGGGAGGTGCCCTCACCCCATACTTCACCTCCATCGTGGGGTGAAGTAAGTAGATTCATTAAATGCCCCAACAAGTGTAAGCGCTCACCGGGAAATGAATCGTCTATGGGTGGGTTATCCGTCTCGCGGGAAGATTCCGGTAGCCGGCTGAGGTGATCCGCAACGGAGTTCTCGGATCCCTTCTTATCGCGGATCTCTAGATCAAACTCTTGAAGCAAGAGAATCCATCGAATAAGGCGCGGCTTGGCATCTTTCTTAGCCAATAAATAACGAATGGCCGCATGGTCGGTGTAGACAATGACTTTCGCCCCCACTAGATAGGAATGAAACTTCTCGAAAGCATATACAACCGCCAATAACTCCTTCTCGGTGGTAGCGTAGTTGCGTTGTGCTTCATCTAGCGTCTTGCTAGCATAGTAAATGGCGGTGGTCCGTCCATCCTTCTTCTGTCCAAGCACCGCTCCTACGGCTACATCACTAGCGTCACACATGACCTCAAAGGGCAAGTCCAATCAGGAGGCTGGATAATGGGAGCGGAGATCAACGCTTCCTTAATCCTGTAAAAAGCATCAAGACACTCCTGCGAAAACTCAAAAGCAACATCTTTATTCAAGAGGTTAGTTAGAGGTTTAGAAATCTTAGAGAAGTCCTTGATGAATCTCTTGTAGAAACCTGCATGCCCGAGAAAACTCCTCACACCTTTAACAGAACAAGGAGGAGGGAGTTTTTCAATAGTTTCGATCTTAGCTCGATCGACCTCAATGCCTCGATTAGAAACGAGGTGTCCTAGCACAATGCCTTCATTAACCATAAAATGACACTTCTCCCAATTTAAAACAAGGTTAGTGTCTTCACATCTTTTAAGCACTAGAGAAAGGTTAGATAGGCAATCATCAAAAGAGGAACCATATACAGAAAAGTCATCCATGAATACCTCCATGATCTCCTCTATGTACTCGGAAAAGATAGCCATCATGCATCGCTGGAAGGTAGCGGGTGCATTGCACAATCCAAATGGCATCCTCCGATAGGCAAACGTCCCCCAAGGACAAGTGAAAGTGGTCTTCTCCTGATCATCCGGATGGATAGGAATCTGGAAGAATCCACTATAGCCGTCCAAGTAGCAAAAGTGTGAATGCTGGGCCAACCGTTCGAGCATTTGATCGATGAAGGGAAGCGGAAAATGATCCTTCCGAGTTGCTGTGTTCAGCTTCCTATAATCGATGCAAACTCTCCAGCCCGTAACGGTCCTCGTGGGGATCAACTCGTTGTTCTTATTCGTCACAACGGTCATCCCTCCTTTCTTCGGAACGACATGCACCAGGCTAACCCACTTGCTGTCCGAGATAGGATAAATAATACCTGCATCCAACAACTTAAGAACTTCCTTCTTCACAACCTCTTTCATGATCGGATTCAACCGTCTTTGAGGTTCCCGTGAAGTCTTATGATTATCTTCTATTAGAATTCTATGCATGCAGAAAGAAGGTTTAATGCCAATAAGATCATCCGTGGTGTAACCTATAGCTTTTCGATGCTTTCTCAGGACATGCATTAACTTAGACAATTCAGAATCGGAGAGGGAAGCACTAGCAATAACGGGATAAGTGGAATCCGGCCCAAGAAAGATATACCTCAAGTGACTAGGGAGTTGTTTAAGCTCCACAACTGGGGGTGCTTTCTGAGAGGGATCTCTGCTTCCTCTTTCCAGTGGAGAGGTGTCAGAAACTGGACTCGATGCAGTCTCAGTTAGAATCGTCTCGCCATCGACCTCGGTCGAGGCGCATAGGCGTTGACCGAGATGTTCTTCGGTCGCCTCGCTCAGTCCAGAAAGTGCCTCGGTCGAGGTACTGCTACTGGGTCCGAGACTGGAGATCTTCGCCTCCTGGATTAGCTTCTCAGTTTTAGCTCCTGGATCCTCTTCCAGTGCCTTCAAGCTCCGTATATCTGCATCACAAGAAGCATCTATACCTTCCTCCATTAAACTGAAGCTAATAACTCTTTCGAGTGGATCGTTAATAAGGATAGAGCTCACCAATTCTCTTGATTCTTCTTCATCGTAGATGTTGAAGATATCATCAGTTAGTTGCTCTCCTTTCATGGCTGCAAGTAGTGCGAACTCCACCTCATCGCCACCAACGTTGAATTTCAACTTGGCGTTCTTGCAATCCACGTTGCAACCCGAAGTTGCTAGAAATGGCCTCCCGAGAATAATAGGTACAAGATAATCTGCGGGAATGTCAAGTACAACAAAATCTATAGGTAGATAGAAGTTACCTAACTTGACCGGAACGTCCTCCAAGATGCCCACGGGATGGGTAATGGAGCGATCCGCCATATAAAGTCGAATCTTGACCGGTTTGGGCTCTCCAAGACCGATCTTCGTGCATAGCTCCAGCGGGATGATGCTCACACTGGCTCCTAGATCACAAAGGGCTTCACAAGTGACATCCCCAACTTGAATGGGAATACAGAATGAGCCGGGATCTCTCAACTTAGGTGGCATCTTTTCCTTCATGATCTTGATAAGCTCCGAAGATTTAGATGTCATCCTAACTTCACCAACATCCTCCAGCTTCCTCTTCCTTGATAAGATTTCTTTTAAGAACTTCCCATAGGCGGGCATACCTAAAATAACATCAAGGAAAGGAATATTAATATGTAGCTTATTCATCAAGTCAAGAAACTTACCAAAGTGCTTGTCTAGATGTGCTCTGGCTCTGGACTGAGGGAATGGAAGTGGTGGCTTATATGCAGGAGGTGGAACATAAGTTTCTGTCGTTCCTCCTGCTTTCTGTTGCTCCGCCTCGGTTGGCATCTCGGTCGAGGTGTTCTTCGACTGGATCTGGACCGAGGTGGTCTGCGTCGAGCGAGGTACTGGATCTGCAGTTTTAAGTCCACTCCTCGTCGTTATGGCCATGCACTGGCCCTTAGGGTTAGTTTCCGTCTTCGCTGGAAGCTTCCCTGGATCTCTTGGCGCTTCATTCGCCCTATTAGCAAGTTGTTGTTCGAAGGACTTTTGGGCCCTCGAAAATGAAGTCATAGAATTCTCCATAGCGCTAAGCTTGATCAAGATTGCCTCCAGAACTGTGTCTTTCTTTTCTGGCTGAGACGAACTTGATCCTTGCCCTTGGCTTTTCAATGGAGTTGAAGAAGAAGAAGAAGAAGGGGAAGAGAGAAAAGGGTTAGAGGAATCATTAGAGTTGGAGTTTGAATAATTGTTACCGTGGTTTTGGTTATTCGCCCTCCAGTTGTTGCTATTGGATCCTCTATTGTTGTTGTTGCAGTTGTTGTTTCGGGGACCGTTGTTGTTGTTACGGTACCCGTTATTGTTGTTGTTCCTTTGCCCCTGCTCTTCCTTCTTAGTTTGAGCCATCAAGAGCTCCTTCAATTGCTTCACGTCATTCTTCAACGACGTGAGTTGACTGTTGTTGGATTGAGTCTCTTGAAAGTTGACTCTTTTAACTCCACCTTCAGCTCCTTGGTGGGTATATTTCTCCATGTGCAAGGCTTGTTTCTCAATGAAGTCCCAAGCCTCGTCAATCGCCATGTCCATGAAGGTACCGGCGGAGAGTAGTTGGAGATTGAACTGGGTGCTTCCGTCCAGCCCTTTGAAGTAGATCTCCAACAACTCGATCTTTGGAATCCCATGATGTGGGCAATCCAAAAGGATGTCCTTGAACCGCTCCCAAGATTTGGACAAGCTCTCCTTGTCCTTCATGATGAAAGCATTGATCTTCCCTCTCATTTCAGCGGTCTTTGAGGGGGGAAAGAATTTGGTTAAGAATTCCGTAGTCATCTCCTCCCATGTGCTAATTTTTCCTGAGGAAGAGATTGATACCAAGTAAGAGCTCTATCTTTTAAAGAAAAGTAAAAAGGTCTTAGCTTGTAGTTGTTATTTTCAATTCTGGAAGGTCGCAAGGTTTCCATCAAGATCTCGTAGTTTTGAAGATGTTGATGCGGCGACTCCTTCTCTAGCCCTCCGAATTGGCATTGGCGAATCATGGATAGAACTTGCGGTCGAAGTTCGTAGTCATGATCCGCTGGATCTCCTAGGTTCACCCCTGGACGCCTCAGCTGTTGATTAGGGTCCATCCTTTGACCTAGGGTTTGTGGGATTCCTGCAAGAAGAACATCTCGGACTGGCATCCGAGGTGGAAGTACATCGGCCGGGGCGTCAGGTACTGGAATCTGCCTCGGTCGAGGATCAACAGGAGGGTCTTCCCCTCGTGGCTGTAGAATCTGATTCCGAATGACTGCTATTTCTGCTTCGATAGCTGCAGTCCTGGCGCGATTCTCCTCTTTCTCTTGCCTTAGTTCTTCCTTACTGAGACGTAGCAGCTCTTGCGTCTCTTTTAATTCGGCCGCAAGATCGCGATCGTCTTGTTGGGCCATCTTTGCTTCTCTTAGGCGTCGCTTGTATGTCTTTTCTGGTTCGGGATCGTAAGGAACGATTTCCTTCCCAGCGCGGGTTCTTCGCATATACCTAAGAAAGAACCTGCAAAAGTCGTCACTCAAGTAGAGTGGTTAGATGAAACGGGGCAAGCGCCCCAAGAGCAAACCGTACCGGCTCGGTCTAGACCAAGTCCCCGGCAACGGCGCCAAAAACTGTTCGCCCCTAACGGTGTGTGCAAGCTTTAAATTTATAACCCTAGACTTAAGCTTAAAACAAGGATGCGAACCCGCAGTGTACGGGTTAATCGTAGTAAAAGCAAGAAAATTCCAGGGGTCGATCACAGGGACTCGGTGAAACAAAGTCAATACGGTGTGCTTATGTCAATTCTAACCACAAGAGCGATTAACACAATCAAAGATGAATAAGAAGTCAATAAAGCAAACATGCAATTCTAGGGATTAAAGCATCTAGTTGTGGTTCCAACTCAAGATCTATAGATAAGCGGACAAAGCTGAGATTTTTGCGTGGGGAAGGTGTTACTAAAGTGGAGTAGATCACCGGGTAAGTCTCACTACACACTAATCCTAAACCGTAACTCCTATTACCGGGTAAGTCTCAAGGAATCAAGATAAAGAACTATAACCTCAAACTAACATACCATCTAAGGGAATAGAATCAACCTTTACCGGGTAAGTCTCAGGCTAACTCACAAAGATGGGATAGAAGCACACTCAAACCCCAATAAAGGATAAACCTTTATTACCTACACTTATGATCGTTAGTACACAAACTAAGGAATTACCGGGTAAGTCTCATCCTAAACTTGCTTTGAACCAGGAAGGTGAAATAAGAATAGGATTTAGCAAACTCTAACACTTAACTTTCTATTTAGAATCGGATAAGTCACCTCGGTCAGAAGAATTCCACCCCGGCCGAGATGTTCATCAACCGAACGAGATGCTTAGGGTTAAGGTTAAAAACTCGAACTTTCAGGATCCTACTGAAATCTAAGATTATTCTATCATCGTTTTTCCCACAACCTTCAGCCAATCACCCTAGAATCACACAAGGAAATTAGCCACTCATCATCATAATGAAAGTATTAAAATATATGGGAAGAAAGTGAATATTTGAACAAAGAAGAATTTAATGAAAAGACTTCAATAACTGAATCAAATATCACAACAAAGCGTTCCTTGGATAATAATCCAAAAAGACAAGACAACAATTGAGGGGATTGAAGACAATCTTACAAAACCCTCCAATAAAGCTATAAAAGCTATGGACTTCAATCTTCCTTCAACCTTCAAAAAGGTTCTTCGAAACTCCCAGCTGGAGTATGCTGCTGCTGCGTGAATGGGGTGATAGCGGATTCTTCGGGGTAAGCGGGCTGTTGGAATTGTGGAAATCCAACCCTTTTTATAGGAAAATAAACCTCCAAAGATAATAAATCTTAGAAAGATATTTTCCCATAAATATAGGTAAAATATATGATTCTGCATATCTCCTTCCTTCCAGAAGCCAAGCCCAAAAATATAAGATCACTTTCCAATTTTAAAAGATCTCATCCAAGAATAAAATATTCTCGCCGCGTCCTAGGTGTTCGCCTCGGTCGAGTCGATGTCTCTGGATCGCCTCGGTCGAGGTGAATTTCTGGTCAACCGAGGTGAGTCACGACAGAATGTGAAATCTCTTGAATCTGCTCCAAAGTAAATCTTTAATCCATGGCTATGCTCCTTGGATGTAGCTCCAAATGACTCATGACTCCTTTTGCTCCTTTTCGATGCAAAACGTACCATATTACCTGCAATTACAACGAAACAAGGTGTAGACCTCGATTCTCGCAAAGGTAGATGAAATGGTTGCAAAATCACATAATGTACATTCAAACATGCAGATTATGAAAGATAAAACGTCCAAACAAACCCCAAAATATAGACTATAATTCATGCTATCAACTTACTCGCTTGATAATCTGCAATTGAATTTGTTCCCACCCAAATCCCTGTGTTCGATACTCTGAAATTCTTGCTTAACTATATCGATCCGTACACTGCGGGTTCGCTTGCTTGATTCTAGTTTTATAAATTTAAAGCTTGATTGCACGCACGCTAAGGGGCGAACAAGTTTTTGGCGCTGTTGCCGGGGATTTGGTTTCGGCCGAATTCGGTTGCCGGTTGTCAAGCTTGGGAGCTTGCTCTTGTTATTTGATATTGTTCTAAGTGCATGCGCAGGTCTAGGAACACCGAAGATCTCTTACCTCTTGATCAAGAGCTAGAGAAAACTTTAAGGCAAAAGCGCAAGGAAAAGAAGATGGCTGAAGAACACGAACGCAATCTTCAGGCGGAGTTAGCTGAGAAAGAAGCTCAACTCCAATGGAATGAGAACCTCCGCCGGGATGAAATGGATCGTCATCATTCTGAAGTTAACGATCTAAAGGATATGATATTCCAAATGAGGATAGAGCTAAGCGACCTTAAGAATAAGGGAAGCAAGAAATCCTCAAGAAGGGCATCAAGATCTAGAAGAAGAAGTCATTCATCCGCTGATGATAGTGACTCTTCCATGCCACCGCTAGAAGAAATTGATCCCACGATCAATGCGAATCCTTTTCATCCACAAGGAGCTGCTAATCGCCGTGTTCCACCTAGGAACGCAAGGATCGAGCGTGTGGATGACGAGCCAAGAACTCTTGGCCAGCGGATGGATCCAACACAACAACCACGCCGCTTGGGCGTGAATTTTGATGCTGAAGATGTACAAGAGTTTAGCTTCAACCCTCAAGTTATCACTCTTGTTCGCCAAAGCCAATTCGGCGGAACAAGCGCTGAATCTCCACACCAACACTTGAAAAACTTTGAGTGTATGATGGAGACAATGAGGCCGAAGAATGCTACTACCAACAACTATAAGCTCAAGCCTTTCTTCTTCTCCTTGAAGGGGAAAGCGTTGTCTTGGTACCAAGCTCTTCCTAGTGGGAAGCTAGACACGTGGGAAAACCTTTCCGCGGAGTTCCTCACCAAATTCTTTCCGCCATCCAAAACGGCGGAACTTAGAGGTAAGATTAATGCTTTTTCCATGAGGTCTAACGAAAGTTTGTTTTAATCTTGGGAAAGGTTTCAGGATTTACTCTTGGATTGCCCTCATCATGGCATATCCAAACTTGCCTTGCTGGAGATTTACTATAAGGGGCTGGATGCGGGAACGCAATTCAACCTCCAATCCCTCTCATGTGGAACGTTCATGGACATGAGAGAAGATGACGCTTGGGACTTCATTGAGAAGCAAGCAAGGGTCATAGAGAAGTATTCCCACCGGAAAGTGGAGGGAAATCGTGTGGAGCAAGGAGCAAAGCTCACACATGAAGCTCAAAATCAGATTTTCTCCCTCAATAATGAGATCAAAGAGTTGAAGGAGGCTATCAAGACCAATTTCCCAAAACAACAAGGGAAGGATGTTGGCTATTTGGGCAACAACAATGGCGGTGACAACACAAACCGCAACAACAACAACAATAACCGGAACAATAACCGGTACAATTGGAATGGAAACAACAACAACCGGAACAACAATTGGAACAACAATAGGGGTTCCAACAACAACAATTGGCGCTCCAATCAACAAAATTCCGGTAACTCTTATCCTTCCAATTCTAATTCACTAACTCCACCCTCCTCTTCCTCTACTCCTTTGAAAAGCCAGGGGCAATCATCTAATGGAGGAAACACTTCGGGGAAGGAGAAGCCCGATCCCATGTTGGAAACGATCTTGGGAAAGCTCAAGGGTTGGAGAACCGCATCATAAAGGTTGATGATCAAATCTCTAAGGTTGATAAAGCTCAAAAGGTTTTAGAAAACCAATTGTTCAACCATGCGGAGGAAGTTCCTAGGAATCAAGGGAAGCTTCCAGGAAAGACGGAGGATAACCCTAAGGGAAGGGTTATGGCAATCACAACTAGGAGCGGAGTGACTACCACCGATCCGCAACCTAAATTTGTTGAAGTCTCCGTAGAAAAGGACAAGGAAAAAGAGAAGGGGAAGGAGAAGGAAGATGTCTACGTTCCTCCTCCAGCTTACAAACCTCCCCTACTATTCCCTCAATCTAGAGCGAGAGCGCGCCTAGATAAACAATTTGGTAAGTTCATAGAACTCATGAGCAAGCTGCATATTAATATACCCTTTATCGATGCTATTGTAGGTTGCCGGCTTATGGCAAGTTCTTGAAGGAGCTTCTCTCTAACAAGAGGAAGCTGGAAGATTTTGGTGAGGTCAAGATGAGTTCGGATTCTTCGGATCTCATCAAGACCATGAAAGAGAAAATGCCCCCAAAGTTGAAGGATCCGGGGTCATTTTGCATTCCCATAGGAGTGGGAGATGTCACATATGACGCTTTATGTGACTTAGGAGCAAGTGTGAGCATCATACCACTTGCATTGTGCAGGAAGATCGGTTTAGGCGACCCTAAACCGGTGAAGATGACGTTATACATGACTGATCGATCCATCACTCTCCCCGTCGGTATTGTAGAAGACGTCCCGGTCAAGCTAGGTAAATTCTTTGTTCCCATTGATTTTGTCGTGCTTGATATTCCTGTAGATAGTCCGGTCCCGATCATACTCGGAAGACCGTTTCTTGCAACTTCCGGCTGCATAGTCGATTGCAAGAATGGAAGACTCGCTTTTGATATAGGAGAAGAGAAAGTAGAGTTCGTTCTTTCCACTCTAGTGAAGGAGCCGATCTTCGATGAAGATATTTACGATATCCAAGATGAAGAAGGTTTATCTAGGGAAGAGGTAAGTGCGATTCTTTTTAACGATCCCTTGCAAAAAGTTATCACTATGAGTCTAACCAATGTAGGGGAAGAGGAAGAGTGCAATGAGGCAATTGAAGCCTTAGAAGCACAAGAAGAGATGCATGAAGAGGAGTTTGAGAAACTCCACGATGAAGCTGAAAACGTGAGAATTCACGGCCATACACTGTATTCCACGGCCGTGGATTTCACAACCAAAATCATGCCTCACTCCAGGGAGTTATACGGTCGTGGAGAAGATGTAACAACCGTATTTCCCTTCCACGCCCTAAACCACGGCCGTGGAGGACATGATCCACCCGTAATTTTGGCCGTGGAAAGGAGTGATCGAGACACTTCATCAACTCCTTCCGATTCTTCTCCCACACACTCAATACCCTTAGAAACTTCTAAGGAGACATCGGATGCTCCTCAAGGATCGTTGGAAGCTCCGAAAGTGATGGAACTAAAACCACTTCCTACTCATCTAAGGTACGCTTTTCTAGGACCTAATTCTACCTTTCCGGTTATTGTTAGCTCCGAACTAAGCATAGATGAACATAATCAGCTCATGATTGTCCTTAGGAAACATAGGAAAGCCTTAGGCTACACTATAGAGGACTTAGTAGGAATTAAACCCTCCCTATGCATGCATAAGATACTAATGGAGGAGGACTTTAGAACTTCAAGACAACCTCAAAGGCGATTGAATCCGACCATGAAGGAGGTTGTCAAGAAGGAAATTCTTAAACTTCTTGATGCAGGTATCATCTATCCTATCTCCGATAGTAAGTGGGTGTATAGTTCAAGTAGTTCCGAAGAAGGGAGGAATGACGGTCATCACCAACAAGAACAACGAACTCATTCCTACCCGAACCGTGACGGGATGGCGGATGTACATAGATTACCGCAAGCTCAACAATGCAACGCGGAAGGATCACTTCCCATTGCCATTCATTGATCAAATGCTTGAAAGGTTAGCGCAACATTCACATTTTTGCTACCTTGACGGTTATAGTGGTTTCTTTCAGATTCCGATACACCCGGATGATCAAGAGAAGACCACATTCACGTGCCCTTGGGGTACGTTCACCTATAGGAGAATGCCGTTTGGGCTTTGCAACGCCCCAGCCACCTTTCAACGGTGCATGATGGCCATCTTCTCCGAATACATAGAGGAAATTATGGAGGTCTTCATGGATGATTTCTCCGTATACGGTTCCTCTTTTAACGATTGCCTTTCTAACCTTTCCCTTGTTTTGCAAAGGTGTGAAGACACTAACCTAGTTCTTAATTGGGAAAAGTGTCAATTTATGGTTAAGGAAGGAATCGTATTAGGTCACTTAGTCTCAGTAGAGGGATAGAAGTAGACAAAGCTAAGATAGAGACCATAGAGAAACTTCCTCCCCCAACCTCGGTGAAAGGGATAAGAAGTTTACTAGGACATGTTGGATTTTATAGACGCTTTATTAAGGACTTTTCTAAGATATCAAAACCGCTCACTAATCTATTGATGAAGGATGCAGTTTTTGAGTTTTCACAGGAATGCTTGGATGCGTTTAACACAATTCAGCAAGCTCTAATTTCAGCACCTATTATCCAACCTCCGGATTGGACTCTTCCCTTTGAGGTTATGTGCGATGCTAGTGATGTAGCTATTGGAGCTGTTCTTGGACAACGAAAGGAAGGGCGAACCCATGCCATATACTATGCTAGCAAGACGCTAGATGAAGCGCAACTCAACTACGCCACTACCGAGAAAGAGTTTTTAGCCATTGTCTATGCTATTGACAAGTTTCGCTCTTATCTTGTAGGTGCAAAGGTGATTATCTACACGGATCATGCTGCGATTCGGTACCTCCTTGTGAAGAAAGATGCGAAGCCAAGGCTAATTAGATGGATTCTTCTCCTACAAGAATTCGATCTTGAGATCCGCGACAAGAAAGGTTCAGAAAATTCTGCTGCGGATCATTTGAGTCGCCTAACACATCTAGAGGACGACCATTTACCCATTAATGACTCCTTTCCGGACGAACACCTACATATCATAGAGGAGTGCATCAACGTGATCTCCAAAGGTAACGAACCATGGTTTGCTGATTTTGTTAACTATTTGGTTTGCCAGGAGATACCACCCGGACTATCCTACGCACAAAGGAAGAAGTTCTTTAAGGATGTCCGGGAATACTATTGGAACGAGCCTCTCCTCTTTAAGAGAGGTCCGGATGGCATCATTCGGCGATGTGTGCCGGAAGATGAGATGCAAAGTGTCATCCGTAATTGTCATTCACTACCTTGTGGAGGACACGCTAGTTCGAACAAGACTAGCGCAAAGGTATTGCAATCTGGATTCTTTTGGCCTACTTTGTTTAGAGATGTGCAATCCTTTGTTTCTTGCTGCGATGCTTGTCAAAGAACATGCAATATCTCTAGAAGGAATGAGATGCCCCTCAACAACATCCAAGAGGTGGAAATTTTCGACGTTTGGGGAGTTGATTTCATGGGACCATTCCCATCCTCTTGTGGAAACCAATACATACTATTGGCGGTGGATTACGTTTCTAGATGGGTGGAAGCAATTGCCTCTCCCACAAATGATGCCATGGTAGTGGTCAAGTTCTTTAACAAGACCATCTTCCCGTGATTTGGAACGCCAAGGACTATCATTAGTGATGGAGGTTCTCACTTCATAGCCCGTCGCTTTGAAGCTCTTCTAGCTAAGTATGGGGTTACTCACAAGGTCGCTACCCCTTATCATCCACAAACAAGTGGAAAAGTTGAGATCTCAAATAGGGAGATCAAAGGAATTCTGGAGAAGACGGTTTCAAGGACTAGGAAGGATTGGTCCTTGAAGCTTGACGATGCATTATGGGCGTACCGGACTGCGTACAAGACTCCTATAGGAACCACACCATACAACCTTGTGTATGGGAAGTCTTGTCACTTGCCGGTAGAGTTGGAGCACAAGGCATTTTGGGCTATCAAGTGGCTAAACTTCAGCATGAAGGAAGCGGGAGAGAAGCGTCTCCTAGACCTTAATGAGCTGGATGAACTCCGCTTGAACGCTTATGAAAACGCTAAGATCTACAAGGAGAGAGCAAAGCGTTGGCATGATAAGCATATCATTCCAAAGGACTTCAAGGAGGGAGATCAAGTTCTCCTCTTCAATTCAAGGCTTCGTCTCTTTCCAGGTAAGCTTAAATCCCGTTGAACCGGACCTTTTCTAATTAAGCGTATTTTTCCCCATGGTGCAGTTGAAGTATGGGGTGAAACGGGCGGAAGCTTTAAGGTGAACGGCCAAGGACTCAAGAAGTATACGCCGGAACTCCAAGCTGAAGAGTTCGCACCCACCGCAATCGAATAAGTGCGAGTTTGGTCTAGCTACGGACCTTAAACAAAGCGCTTCTTGGGAGGCAACCCAAGGTATTGCATTTTTGTTTTTGTTTTCGATTCATAGTTTAGCTTAGTTTAGACGTTTTTTTTCGCTTTATTCTGCCTCGATTTCTTCCGGTATGTTCGTGTTTTTGGATGTAGGAACGATGAAAAAGGAAAAGGGAAGGATAATATTGAAGAAAAGTGACGAAATTTGGACTTTGGAGCTTTACAGAGAGTTCCACGGCCTAAACCACGGTCGTGACAGCTACAGTACCCGTAATTTCCAAAAGCCTTTGAAAAATCACCAAAACCACGGTTCCGTACAATTCCACGGCCGTGGAACACCCCGACAGACCGTGATTTTCAAAAATTTTTCCTGTGACTATATAAGCCACGTTCTTCACAAAAATCACCCCAAAACCCCTCTTCCACGACCTAATAGCCGAAATCCACGACCCTCTCTCAAATCCTCGTTTCTTAATCGGTTTTAACGATTCTTCTTCCTAAACTGAAGCAAATTCAACCACCAACAAGATCCAAGCGACAAATCGAGCGGAAATTCACCAAGGAACGCGCATTTCGTATTTTTCAATCCGAAAAATAGGTTTTTTCACTCTTCTTGATTCTTGTCGATTTGGTTCGTTTTTGTTAGAGATTTTAGGAAGAACTGATTGAGATTGGAAGAAATTAGATTAGGACTACCTGTTTGTTGAGATTGAGTGCTGATTTCCTGAGATTTACGAACTTCTGAGACGAATCACGGTCTCTGGAGGAATTACGGCCGTGGTTTCTGTAGAACAGCCCGTAATTTTGAACAGAATGGATTTTGTGAGGAGAGTTTCGGGGAGGATTAAAGAGAAGAAGAATGATCAGAATAAGAAGAGGAAGGGTAATCCCTCCTCCTCCTCATCCTCTAGAGCACCACCACCCTCTTCCCCTTCACCTCCATCCTCACCTTCACCTCCATCCTCACCTCCTCACCCTAGAGTCCCGACCATACATGAGGATCATCTCGATGCACTCGAGAGGATCAAGGAGAGGGCTGTGATTGGTCCTAGATACTTGTTGTTGGAGGATCTAGCTCCTCTCAACATTATAGAGGATCTTACTTGGCTCTTGGATAGAGCCGGACTAGTTGTCTTCTCGGCTATCCGAGAAGACGCTTATGAGGAGATTACACGGGAGGTTGTGACGTCTTTCGAGCACAGCCATGTAGACAGGACCGTCTCTTTCCGTCTTATGGAGAGAGACTATCATTTTAGCATCCGTGAGTTTGGGACCTTTTTCGGGTTCCATGAGACCTTTAACGGTCAATTTCCTAGTGGCGTTTACGCCAAGGATTTTTGGAAGGAGGTAGCAATGATTTACGCCGACGAGGACCGTTGGCAACCTGCTGATACCAAGGCTAGATTGATGTACCATCTAGCCTTGAAGATTGCTCACCACATTCTTTCGGAGTGTCTCTTTCCTAGGACGGAGACGCCCCAAAAGATCAAGACGGATGAGCTCTTTTTGCTATACTCCATGTTGTACGGACGTCGGGCTGATTGTGCCACTCTCTTGGCTGCTACGATGAGCAAGCTCAAGAACAAGAAGAAGGGCAACATCGGATATGGTGGGATAGTTACCCACATTGCTAGGAGCTTAGGAGTTGACTTTTCTGCTTGCACCCGTATTCCAGCCGTTCCTTTAGGGCTACATGCTTTCATGACTAGGGGTCTCATCTTCCCCACGCATAGAGGTCCGCCTTATGCGGGCATGCCTTGGGAGAGTAGGACGGGTAGGGGTATAGAGTGGCTACCGGAGTACTCCATTATGGCGGGACGCCATAATTGGAAGGAGACGTTCGCTGCTATGCATGCGAACAGGATTGTAGCTCCCCCATATGTCCCACCACCAGTTGTTGAGGAGGAGGATATGAGAGATCAGTTTGAGGGTGGAGGAGAGGCAGAGCAGGACTTTGGCACGTTTCCGGATCAGCCGGAGGCGGCCCCCACTGCACCTAGACGTTCTCCACGTCCAACTAGAGCTTCAGGCTCGTCTTCTCGCCGCGCTAGCGTGAGTGAGAGACCTACATGGATGACCACACCTCCTACATGGTATGGAGTTCCACCTCCTTGGTCCACAGAGCAGACAGCAGCACCAGCACCAGCACCATCCGAGGCTCCAGCATGGTATAGTCACGCTCCGGGATGGTATGAGCAGATGCCGGATTGGGCTACTGGCCTTTCAGAGAGAGTAGGAGCATTGGAGATCCGAGCCGATGCTAGAGACGGACACATGGATGATCTTGATCACATGATGAGGGACGTCTACCGCCAACAGTTTGGGCGGCCCTACGACTCCAGCTTCTCTCCATTCCCGCCTCCACCAGCGCCGCAGTGATGATGATGCATGACCGTTACTTTAGCCATTCCACCACCACTTTGTGAGTTTATTTTCTTTCTTTTCTTTCTTTCTTTTGAACATTAGGAACAATGTTCGTCCTAAGTATGGGGTGGGATGTACTAAAAGTTTGTAATAACTTCTACTCACTATGTTTGCTTTATTCGAGACTATCTTGCATTTCATTTTATTGTTGCACGTTTCCTTATTGCTTTGCATGAAAAAGAACTTGAAAAACCCATAAAATTGAAAAATTTTGAAAATTTTGTGCTTCTAATGAATTGAGATGATTTCCATGATAATCACTACTTGTGAATTGAGTTTGATGACAATTGCATGCTTAAACGATTAGTGAATTGAAAAGGATTTGAATGTGTTGATTATATCTCTTTTGCAAGTTTCATAATGTGATGAATATTACCTAAATCATGTTGAGAAATTGAAGTTGAAATCACATTATAAGTTCCTATGCTTCTTGTTGAGATGATTAAGGCAAATTCGATTTTTCTTTCTTCTTTCTTTGACCATTTAGCTCCTCATTTAAATATTGACATCCTTTACCTATCCGGGAATTTGGAGAAGTGAATGAAAAAGGCATGTTTGATGTGGGAGGGCCATGAGAGCAATTATTTGCAATCAAATGAATAGAAAGAAATTGTAGGTTTGGGGAAGTCAATCATGACGATGAGTAACTCGGCACCATTCACATAGCCGGGTGTTTGTGTCTTGCCAAAGTCGGATTGAGCGATATTCCTAGCGGATTATGGTATGTGCGCTAAGGGTTTGAGGCATCTCATAAAAATTGAGAAACGCCAATCTCCTAGGCTTCGGTTTTTGTGCACCTCTATCCATAACTCCAAAAGTAAAGTCGAAAAATGAAAGGAAGAGAGCGAAGCTCTAAGTTGAAAGTGTGCGGAAACCGCAAGAGAAGAAGAAGTGAGTAGTTGTCTAAATTCCCGGATTCATGCACCACATTCCCTAAAAGTTTCCTTCCTTTTCCACATTCTAGACCGTTTTCTTTGAAAGTCCTTAAGATCAAAAGAATGCTATATGACTTGGTGATCTAAATTGAAGTTTCTTATGATTGATTTTGATAATATTTGAAGGTTATGATGCTTGTTTAGAAGTTTAATTGATCCATGAGTTTTCTTTGCTTTTTACTCTTTAATTAAGTGTATGAAAGTCTTATAAACGATTGAAGCAAGATTTGAGAATGATCTATTCTTTAGAAGGCACATTCATCCAAAAGAAGTATTGCTTTGAGAAGGTACACATATTTCATCCTAACTCTTGTTCTAAAAGCTTTTTGAGAGACCTTGCTTAGGGACAAGCAAGTTGCAAGTATGGGGTTATTTGTTAGCATGAAATATTGTGATACTTTAGACACGTTTTCTAAGCATATTTGATTCATATTGATAGTCTTTGATTGAGCATTGTTGCATAAGTGAGCTAGTTTGCCTATATTGTCAATATGGATGTCTACACTAGTTCTATGTTGATTATAGGTGATTGGGAGCCATTTCCGAACGGAATTTAGCAAAGACGAGTTGATTGAGTATGTCCATGGATTGAGGGCATTCTTAGGAGCAAAATGGATGTCAACTTGAGGAATGCACGAGTCTAGGGAAGAATCACGTTCTTGCCCTAAACCACTCTTTAAAATACGGCCGTATTACAAACCACGTTCAGTTCCACGGCCGTGGAACCCTGCAAGAGAGGCGTGATGCATTCCAGTAACTATTACGGTCGTGGAATCCATGGTTTAAACCGTGACACTTTCCACGCTCTAAATTACGGTCGTGGAATCTTCCACGACCGTGATCTTGGCGATCTTTTTCGCCACATTTCGAAGCCACGATCTTTTGAAGATTGGGCCGGGCCGATATTTTATCTTGCCCTATAAAAAGACGGACGAAGAGAGATTCCGTGACCCCCGCTTACACCCGTTTGCATCCCCGCTACTCGCTTTAGATCGACGTTTACTGCTGCTTTACACCCTTGTTTAGAGAGATTTTTGCGGCATTTGCTTGGAAGCATTTACATATCGTTGGAGATCGACGTTCACGCTTGGATTTGCCCTAATCTCGCACTTTGGTGGAGATTATTGTTGGGATTTCCAGATTTCCCGGATTGACGGAAGATTCGGAAGATTGTGCAAGAAGATTTCTCTTCTTGTTTAGGTTTGATTTAGAAGACGGATTGACATCCCGTTCTTCCTTCTTATCTAAGATTGTGTTGATTGTTCTGTCCTGGAATTAGTGACACTATTTGTTCTTGATTGTGACTTTGAGATTAGTTTGGAGTTTATTGGAAGTTTTCGAAAGTTCTCATCTTTCAATCTTATAATTCTTGAATTTAATATCAATATGACTGTTATTGGCTAAAAACCCTTAACAATTCTAAGGTGAAGGGTTGATAGTTGTGGCTTAGATGATGATAGATCGATCGTAAATAGATTAGACCCTGAGAGTTAGAGAGAATCGTCGACGAACCCTAAATCACGGTTTGTTCTTGAGTTCCACGACCGTGGAATCTCAAGATCCACCCGTAATTTCCCTTAAGTTTACGAACCTGATTTTACTTTAATCCAAAGTTAAAGATTTGCTTTAACTTAGTTTAGGCTTGCCTTTTCTAGGTGGTAGTGAAGCCTCAACAACCTCTACCTCGATTATGAGTGTCACAACCTTAATCGGTTAAGTTAGTTTTGACCTTTGGATTATAAGTTTGGGTATTTGACATTAATTCTTATCTTTAGAACCTTTCTATATTGAAGCCTCAACAACTTGTATAGAGAGTGTCTTGTAGGTGAGTCATATAAGGTTTTTGGAACTTCACCGTACGATTACCTTACATTAGCATACCTTTGCATATCTCAATTCTGTCTTTATATCATTAAGTATATCTTGAATCGATTGCCACAGCTGGATACTTGGATCTTTAGGATTGTTGTTTTCCCAATATTTGCAAAACCTCTCATACTTACTCGCTTGATAATCTGCAATTGAATTTGTTCCCACCTAAATCCCTGTGTTCGATACTCTGGAATTCTTGCTTAACTATATCGATCCGTACACTGCGGGTTCGCTTGCTTGATTCTAGTTTTATAAATTTAAAGTTTGATTGCACGCACGCTAAGGGGCGAACAGAAACCCCTCATCTAAAGGAATGGGAGGCTTATAAGGGAAGCCAGTCGCAAAGCACGAGTCAAAAGGTCAACAAAAGCGGGGTCACCCTCACAGAGCCGCAGGGGCGGCTCACCCAAGGCACAAGGGCGCCTAACCGCAGGGGCGGCCGTCCAGGTCCGTTGGGGCGGCTGACAGGGTCAAGGAAAAGCTCAACTAAGGCTCAACAAGGCTCCTAGGCTCCAAAGACTAAGGCTCTTACACCAACTCTGACATGAGACTGAGAGGTTCTCTATACCCAGACCATACAAGTACAAGGTGAGGTGCATCGGATCCATTCCTGATGGTTACACGGGGGCGGAGGCGAGGTTTAGGAATCCCTCGTGTCACAAAATAAGTATCATTAGTAAGAGTGAATGGCCTAAATGAAGATAATAAAAATGGATTCTCTGAAAGCATGATGTGTGTTTAGTTTTGCTATTGTGTGTGTGTGCTATTTTCATTTATCTAACGTTTAGATAGCTAGATAACGGTTGATTTGTTTTGGTTGTTTAGACTTATCACAGGTTAGAGCAACAACTCAGTGATCCGGAAGTAGTGGTCAGCCGGGTCTCCGTACTCCCTAGGATAGGGTTGACTTTTTTGTTGATGTTTCATTCTTAGTCTGATGTATGTAGACTCTTATTATGTTAAGTACGGTGTTGGATGTTAGACGCATGTTGTTACATTCATGACTTTAAAACACCGTTTTATGAATTTCGTTTTCCTTATTTGTGCCTTGTTGTAAGATCCAAGTAAAGTTGTTGTCAAACTAAGGTTGAGACCCATTGTGAGGTCCTAACCAGTAGCTCCCCGAGTTCTAAGAATTTGGGGTGTTACAACATGGTATCAGAGCTCTAGGTTGGCAACAATGGCACTTGAAATCTTCTAAAGGACCAAATAAGTAAATAAACAGAACCCGAAAGGGTCTGGACTTTTCAAAGAATTTGTTGTTTTCAAAATACATGCATAAGTTGGGATGGGATAGAAAGTACGGATGACCACCACTACCTCCGCGGATCTCGGCAGCTTAGTACTTTTAGAAATGTTATGTTGACTTATTAGCTTGATTATAAAGAGATGTGATATAGATAAGTATATGCCGAATATTAGTAGCATTTATAGTTATATTATGCCCTTGACGGAGATAACAAAATGAGATCCTCACTCCGTTGACACACCTAAGTATATTTGAAGGGTTTCAACGTAAGGATAAGTATACTCAACTTATGAGCATTAGGGTAGGCGAACGTCTGGACAATTCCTTCGAACTTTTTGAGGAACGTCGAGACGGAAAAGTGAAGACTAAAGGATAAGACCTACGACAATGGCAAGAAGGGGATCCCGAGTCAACTTAACGGGATCAAATGAAGAATATACATGAGAGTAGTTCCGGAAAAGCGTTGGATGACCGACAATTATGCAAATTGAGAGCGACAACACATAGGTTCTTTGAGTGTTGTGTAAAATGACATTACAACCAACGTGGATGCCTTTAGAAATACCCATAGGCATGAAAGTCAAAGTGAAATATAGTAGCGGTCTAGACAAGAGACTTTGAATCTAAGCTTACTAACAAACCAGAAGGTGAAAGTTTGATGTCAGAAGCAGGGCGGAATATGATCACTCTTGACAATCAAATCTATACCACAATCACGATGGTAACCTAGGCAGTCATAAGCGTAGGAGTCAATATGAGATACATTGTCGATCCAAATATGAAGAATGAAAGAACTGCCAAATTAAAGCTTACGGATTAGCCATAAAGTGGGGGGTAAATTTCATAAACATAGAGGAGGAGTAACTTCTTAGAAGACAAGAGAGTTACAACAAAGATTGTGATGAAGGTATCCAAAGGATAGAACCCTGCAAGCACAGTCGACGGATTTCTAGAAAGGGGGCATTACAAAGCAACACCAACCAAGGAGGAAGAATGTGCAGGAATGATCTTGGTGGACTCGAGGGTCCATAATAACTCCTCACTCTAACTCATCACTCCCTAAGGGAATGATACAAATGGACTCGTAAGAGTATAACGATCTTATAGAGAGAAAGAGAAGTGTAGATTGTAGAAGGAGCTAAAGGAGTATAAACGGAGAAACTGGCTAAGATAGATTTTCGCTAGGTATATCAAACTTCAAAAGAGATAGAAGAAAAGTAAGTCTATGATCTTGTAAAAGGTCAACTATAGACTAATTGATAACAACTTAAACTCACACGTGCGGGTTAACCAGTGGTGACTGGTTGATAAATAAGAAGAATAACCATAGATTTATTAAAGAATTTTATCGACATTTGGAGAAAATTCTTCAAGGGATCAACTGCGACAATTACGAAGTTAAATCAATACGAGTGCTAGTAACACTAAATAAGTTCACGTCAGTAAATCTAATAATAATAATAAAATTTAGAAGAAGAGTTTGACGGTTAGAAATGAACCCCTTATATCATTAATGGTATAAAGAGAATTGTTGTGAGGATCTGATAGTTGGGTCGGATCATATTATGTAGAGTATCCAGTGGTTTAGACGAAGAGTTGATGATGCTACCTGGAGACGGAGGATAACATTAAGGGTAGTTATTTTGAGTTCGTTGCGGAGTTGGTTGCAACCTTTGAGTTAGTACTCAAATGTTTTCTTGTATGACCTACCTAAGTATGTTTTGGTTTGAGTATTGGTGTTTCCATGTGTTATTTGACTATGAGGATTGAGTAGTTTGTATGTTACGAGTTAGAATGAATTTTTAAAGAAGAGTTGATACTCCGTTTTTATTTATAGAAACAAATCGGAGTGATGCTTCTTATTCTAAGTTTTGGGACGAAACTTATTTTTAAGGGGGTACTGATGTAATACCCGGAAATTTATTTCCGTTATTCTTTCTATTTTTTTATTTATTTTCTTTATCAACATAAATCTTATCATTTTATGTGAAATTGTTACTCACATAAAATGATAAAAATTTCACAATAATTCCTTCCTTTGACAATTCTATCATTTTATGTGAAGAGTTAATCACATAAAATGCTTCTTACCAACTTTTATGATTTTCTGTGGAGTTTTGATCACATAAAACACTACTTATAACACTCTTGCAAGAGTAGAATGAGATGAAAAGCCTTTGACAAGGCCAATTGACAAGCCCATGGCAAAGCCATGACAATGTCTAGACAAGCCCATCCAAGCCTTGCATCCTTCTTGTGCAACCCATGTGCAGATTTGCTTCAGCCCAAGCACATCTTCCAGCCTACTCTTGATAGCACATATTGCAGCCCTCTGCAGCTGTGCAACACCTCCTTGTCAACCCAACAGATGAAGGAAGCAACCAGCAGAAACAACCGTTACACTACCCTTCCGCTTCTCTCTCGATTCCCTTTCCTTGCGGAACAACAATATGTTACCTTACCGGATCTGCAGCCCTTCACCTCTCCCTTGGACCGTCCCTCTTCAACGAAGATCTTGCTTGTTGTATCCCTTCTACACGCAATAACCTTGTTCATCGGGTAACTCATTGTCGTCTCTCTCACTTGTCTCCTCGCCATCAACTCTTATGTGCCCATCTTTCTCCTCCCTTCACGCAGCGGGTAGAACTGCAACACAAGCAGCCCAGTATTCACTTCTTATGCTCCTGTCACGAAGTGCAACACAACAACAACAAGCATGTTGGCACGAGAAACATCACGCCTGCAAGAGTTGCTTGTCCGCCTTGCGTCCTATTCTCTCTCTCTTTCGAGTCTTGGAATCGAGTAAGATGCATACCCCTTCCTTCCTTGCACTATTGTCTACGAATTTCATGCCTAATGGGTGCCTTTTATGTCTCCTAAACATTTTCAGAACATCCATAGAAAATCAATGAAGATCCAGTCATTTTCTGAGCTTTTAAAGCTGTGACGAGCAACCAAGTTTGGGACCAGATTTAGGTATGATAGACTTATTCATTTCGGCTGAATTTTTGATATGATATATTTGGCATATTTTTGTAGAACATATTAAAATTTGAGAGGCATCCAGCGAGTGGTTTAGGAGTTATGATTTTTCGAAGTTGGGACCTTTAATAGTTTTTCTGTTGTTGCTGAAATTTCTAAGTGTTGGAAAACTGCATGTTGATACAGTTTTGTGATCCAGATTTTGGGTTAAGTCAGACTTCTCCTTTGTTGCTGATTTTCGGATATGTTATAGTTGAAATTGTATAATATAACATACTGAAAGTTGAGAGTATTCCGAGTTATAGTTTAGGAGATATGGTTCTCCAAAGTTGGTTCCTCATGTAGTTTTTATAAGTATGCTGAATATTCTGAGTGTTAGGAAAAAACTGCTTGTGGGGCAGTTTTGTGAGATAGATTTGAATGGGTTATTTACCTCAGTTGGACTTAAATTTTGTATATGTTGTTTATGGATATACATAGTAACATGTGGTAAAGTTTGAGAGCGATCCATGAGTTTAATACGGATTTGTGACGTTCCGAAGTTGGGTCTAAGTATAGTTTGGTTTTAGAAGAGTTGTGCTAGGTTTTAAGTGTGTGTTCTTGGAGATGGCTTGGGATTGTGTATCTTTATGGATTATATCATAGGGAATCATTGTTGGGCATGTGAGTAAGAGTCTCAATATGTTTTGGGATTTAGTAGTAGTATGTTAGTTGAGCCTTAGTAGTAGATAGTCAGTTTGAATGATAGTCATCATTCAAACTCAGTAGATCTTTTCCTTTTAGAGTTGGACTTTATGTCTTGTGGTTTCTGCGAAAGTTCTTGAGACTAGGTTTGGTACACCCTAGCATATTGTTATATGATCGTGTGAGGGTCAGTGAGACTAGAAGTAGTTACCTTCTAGCATATTGTTATATGATCCTGTAGAGATCATTGAGACTAGAAGTTGAGGAATTCTAGCATATCGGATAGTCGTTGATTTGTGTGGCTTTTTATTTAGGCATAAAGTACTTTCCTGCGGGAAGCGAGCGTGATATGAGAGCTGGGTTTACCTTTGATACAGGTAAGTCGTTGCGACTTACTTAGCTAGTTTCTAGTTGTTAGCTGAATGACGATAGTGGTGTGTGTTGTTTGTTTAATAATTTTATCATGCCTAGGATGACCTTTATTATTTTATGGCCCAAGTGTATGTATAACGGGCGGTGATATCACTGCACAACTCTGACATGAGACTGGGAGGTTCTCTATACCCAGACCATGCAATTACAAGGTGAGGTGCATCGGATCCATTCTTGATGGTTACACGGGGGCGGAGGCGAGGTTTGGGAATCCCCCGTGTCAGAAAATAAGTATCATTAGTAAGAGTGAATGACCTAAATGAAGATAATAAAAATGGATTCTCTAAAAGCATGATGTGTGTTTAGTTTTCTATTGTGTGTGTGTGCTATTTTCATTTGTCTAACGTTTAGATACCTAGCTAACGGTTGATTTGTTTTGGTTGTTTAGACTTATCACAAGTTAGAGCAGCAACTGAGTGATCCGGAAGTAGTGGTCAGCCGGGTCTCCGTACTCCCTAGGATAGGGTTGGCTTTTTTGTTGATGTTTCATTCTTAGTCTGATGTTATGTAGACTCTTATTATCTTAAGTACGGTGTTGGATGTTAGACGCATGTTGTTACATTCATGACTTTAAAAATCCGTTTTATGAATTTCGTTTTCCTTATTTGTGCCTTGTTTTAAGATCCTAGTAAAGTTGTTGTCAAACTAAGGTCGGAACCCATTGTGAGGTCCTAAACAGTAGTCCCTGTGGCTGATGCCGATCGTGATCCCAGTTTCATTGCGCTGTAAGCCACAAATTCAATCTCAAATCCAACACAACCATGGTCCTCATCGACGGGTCTGCAAGGTTGTGATGTCTTAACCAAAAGGGGGAGAAGGAGGAATCAAATCCGTTATGTTGGAGGATTCGAAACAAAGAAGGGAAGCGATGATTACCGAATTGTTGCTACTGAAACGGAGGAGAGGCAGGACTGTTGTCTTCAGTCGGAAATGATGAGAGAGAATGGAGACCGGATCCGGCACCATTGTTGCCGCGCTTGCTGCAATCTGAGGAGCCCGTCATCCATGGAAGAAGAAAGGATAGAGAGATACGTGAGGCTAGGGTTTAGAGTAGAGGAGGAGAAGGGAAATAACGTAGGATGGAAAAAGAGGATTGTTGAGTTACGTAAGAAGGAGAAGTACAATACACCTCCTAATGGGCCCGTCTAGCCCACTCATGTTGGACTCAATGACCTAGAACTCACAACCCATAAGACCTGATTCCACATGGGTTGACTTATTTTAAAAAGGGTACCAAGGGATGAAGAACATAACTCATGAACCTCACATAAAATGAGAGATTTTATGTAGGTGATTTATAGAATTCCAAAAAGACACTTTGATCGATATTAGAAAGAAAGTGGAAGAGATCTCAAAACCGGTCGAGGTCCGGCTTGCCTCGGACTTCATCAGAAATACAGTTTCCGATTATTACAGATTTATTCATTCTATTTTATCCGATTCGATTTCTTCGATTCCTTGTTAATCGATTTAATTTCTTTCTTTCAATTTTGTTATTCTTCTCTCATTCTTCTCTAATCTCTATCGTGATGTATTACAATGTGTGAATAAGTGAGTTTGATATTTCTGCAATTTCAATCGAAGTTTTGTATCTGAACAAATATTCATTATACTTGAACAAATCAAGTTTTAAACATATATACATTATAGTTGAATAAATAGGGAGTATATATACTTGAACAATTATGCATCATAGTTGAAGAAATAAGTTGAATATTTGAACAATTAAGGTTTTGAAAAATTCTGCACTATACTTAAACAAATAAGTATTATAGTTGAACAATCGAAGTATAACTCAACAAATAAGTTGTTTACTTGAACAAATATTCATTATACTTGAACAAATCAGGTTTTGAACAAATAATCATTGTAGTTGAACAAATATTGTGTATACTTGAACAAATAGTCATTATACTTGAATAAATCAGGTTTTGAACAAATAAGTATTGTAGTTGAACAAATAGATAGTATACTTGAACAAAAATGTATTGTAGTTGAACAAATAAGTTGTATACTTGAACAAGTCAAGTTTTGAACAATAGAGAGTATACTTGAACAAATATGCATAATCTCATCTATGCGAGGTAGTGGATACTTGTTCTTAATCGTCACCTTACTCAGCTCCCGGTATTCGATGCATAATCTCATCGACCTGTCCTTCTTCCTCACGAACAAGACTGGTGCTCCCAAAGGTGAAACACTAGGGCAAATGAAGCCCTTCTTTTCCAGCTCCTTGAGCTGCTTCTTCAGCTCCAACATCTCAGTAGGCGCCATATGGTAAGGTGCCTTCGAGATTGGTCTCGTCGTTGGCTCCAACTCAATGCTGAAGTCTACATCCCTCCGGGGTGGTAACCTTGGTGGCTCCACAAACACATCCGCAAACTCACTCCCAACAGGGATCTCCTTAACAATCGGACTCTTATTCTCCTTCATGGCATAACACCAGAAGGCCTCCCAGCCCTGTCCGATCAATATCGCTGCTCGGACGATGCTGATAACGGTTCCGGTCTTGCCGAGGTCCCAGCCTCAGAATATCTCCTATGTCCTCCCTCGGTAGTGACCTTCACTGTCCTCCTACCTATTTCTAGAACTGCTCCATGTCTGTCCATCCAATCCATGCCTAGAATGACTTCTTCATGTACCAGATACATGACGAAGAAGTCTACTAACCAATCACGATTTCCTAAGCGGATAGGACAATCGTGTATCTCCCGAGTTCCCCGTACCTTCCCCCCATCTGGTAATCCGATAGTGAAAGGTGCACCCTCTACAGTCTCTAGTGATAGCCGCTCCACACGAGCCTTTGATATAAATAAGTGGATAGCACCCATATCAAATAAAACTCTAACAGGCATGCCATGAATCAGGATGGTACTTGTACTCATTGGTGCTGCCGGATCCTCGGCGTTCTTCATCTCAAACATCCTGGCCTGTGAACCTTTGGCCTTTGTAGTACCTCCACTACGACCTCGGCCCCAACTTGTACCCGGTGTGGAACCTTGTGGAGCAAATAGCCCGGGGGCCTTGTGTTGATGTTGCTGCCCCTGAGCCGGATATGGTGCTGATCTCTGTCAATCACTCTGTGCTCCAGCAGGGGATGATCCCTGCTGTGAAGTAGCCTTGCCCTTACGGCCATAGCTAGCTCAATCTCCCGTCGTACCGCAGGTGAAGCAAGTCACCAGCGGTCTCATGCAAGTAGGCATAATGTGACCCCTCTCTCCACATTTAAAACATTGTCGATCACCCTCCTGGAGCGGTGCCGACGATCTAGAACTATGTATGTTACGGGCCGGAACACGTCCATAACCTGAAGCTCCTCCTCTTTTACCAGCCTGTCCGGTATTTTGCCTCTTCTCATGCCCACCAAACTGTGCAGCTCTCTTGGGACCCGGTCGGTCCCTCTCATAAGTTGTGGCTCGATCTTGGTAATCTGCTAGGGAGTTAGAACGGAAACCCGCTAGGTAGGCGCGGGAAAACTCTCTTAGTCTTCGAGAAAACAAACACAAATGTTGGTCCACCGGAGGTGCGGCGGGACCCAGCAGTGCCAACTCTTCTCTAAACCTCTTGATCGTCACTACCACCAGAACATCCTCAAACCCGGGCTCCAGGAAATCCTACACTCTATCCCTCCTTAGCGACTCAGGGCAGAAACTCTCTCGAACCTAACTCAACAGATGATCCATCCTAGTAACTCCACCCCTGACTGTCCTCCACCAGTACCGTGCCTAATCTTGGAACAAGGTCTAAACTACCTCCACCATCCGCTCCTCTAGTCAACGGATTGCCTCCAAGGCGGACTCTACATGGAAAATCCAGTGCTCCACCTCTAGCCCTGCTTTCCCGTCGAATGTGGGTACCCGTTTCTTGTTGAAAGCCTTCAACCAGGAATCTGGTCTTGGTGACCTCAGCTCATCGCGTCCTCCATCATCCTCAACGACAATCACTGGTGCATCTATCTTCAGTGCAGCCATAACCTGGGTAATCCTTTGCGAGACCTCAGCCGATCTTGCAGGCACTGGCGGTGCTATGGGTGGTTCTCTAACCTTGTAAGCTGCCTCGACTCGTTGTACGTAATCTCGGTACACAGATACACCCAATGACACTCGGTTAGACTCAACAGATGGTGAACTCCGCACTCTGGACCTAGCAACGGTCCTCTCCCTAACTTGAGGCATAGCACTCTATACAACATCCTCTACCGGTGCGTCAATAACTGGCGGAATAGAAGCTGGCGAGTCCCCAATGGGGACACGTCCTCGACCTCTCCCTAGCGGAGGTCTACGTCCTCATCCTCGCCCTCAGACGGCAAGAGTCCTATCAACATCATCACGTCTAATTGGAGGAAGTAGTAGAAGGCCTCTTCCCCTTCATGCAGTTGTTCTTGTCCTAGTATGTGCCATCTGCACGGAATATATATACTCTACTCAGGTCCGGATAACGTGTATATATATATACACACACACACTATAACGTAAGTCCAAAACTATCATGTAAAGGCCAACTACACTATACTACCGAGATCTGCGGAGGTGGTGGTGGTTCCCGTACTTCTATCCCAAACCGACTATGCGTATGACTTTGAAAATAAAATCCTTTTTAAAACTCAGACCCCTTTCGGGTTCTGTTTTTAGTCGTTCGACCTTTATAAGAATTTCAATGCCGTTGTTGCCAACCCAAAGCTTTGATAATATATTGTAACACCCCAAATCTCAGACTCGGGGCTCTACGGGTTAGGAACTCACAATGGGTCCCAACCCTGGCTCGACAACAATATTATTGAATCTTAAAACAAGGCACAAACTATAAAACATATAAATCCAACTGAAAGCCATGGATAAACTGACAGGGTCTACTAAACATAACAAGAAACCCAAACCCGTCCTACACGTATGGGAACCCCGGCTGACCACCTCCTCCAAATCACTCGGTAGCTTCCCTATCATGCACGGCATCTAACAACACGGATAAACTATTAGCTATCCATAATATAGAGGAACATGCTAAAGAACAAACACATATAAGAACGCTAAACAATGATCATGCTATCACAAAATCTCTGTTATTATTATCTTCGTTAAAGTCATTCACCTTGTTCAATTATAAGTGTGACACGAGAAGTCTTAGACTCTCGCCTTCGGACTTTTATCCAGCCGGAGTGGCTTAGCGCACCGAACCGTATACCATATGGAGTGGATTGGCATCCTCCCCGTAGATCCTAATCTAGTCCAATTACGAAGCACATCCCAGACTCCCTTGGGAGGACTGGACAAGTGACCACCGCGGGCGGTGGTCACTTGTAGTTCAATTACAAAGCACATCCTAGCAATCTCTAAAGATAAAAAGCCAGTAAAACAAGCACAACGCTGCTTCCGTCCCGAGTTGATAGTCCAAATCAATATTGAGGTTAAGAAGCTTATTGAGGCGGGTTTCATTCGTGAGGTCCAATATCCGATTTGGCTAGCCAACATTGTTCCGGTGAGGAAGAAAAATGGTCAACTTCGTATTTGTGTGGACTTTAGGGATTTGAATGAAGCATGCCCTAAAGATGAATTTCCATTACCTATAACCGAGCTATTGGTTGATGCCACCACTGGATTCAAAGCTTTGTCTTTCATGGATGGTTTCTCGGAATACAATCAAATTAAAATGGATCCTCACGACAAAGAACTAACTGCTTTCCGGACACCTCAAGGCACCTATTGTTATACAATAATGCCTTTTGATCTAGAAAAATGCGGGAGCAACTTATCAAAGAGCCATGACAATTATCTTTCGGGATTTGCTTCATAATACAATTGAATGTTATGTGGATGATTTAGTTGTCAAAACAAAAGAAAGAGAAGATCACCCAAATGATCTTCGAAGGGTTTTTGAAAGGGTACGCAAGCACCAATTGAAGATTAAACTCCTCAAATGTGCCTTCGGTGTGACATCTGGCAAATTTCTTGGTTTTATCGTTCGGGGTCGTGGGATTGAAATTGATCCTGATAAAATTAAGGCAGTCATGAATATGCCTCCTCCGAGGAATCTCCGTGAGCAATTTTGATATGATCTACCAAATGAAGAAGTTCTTATGGTTGAGTAAACTTCATGGCAATTATACTTTGACGGAGCAGCGAAAAAGCAAGCATTTGGAGTTGGTATTGTGTTTATCACTCCTTATGGTGGCTTGGTTCCATATTCTTTCTCTCTTTTAGTGACTTGCACAAACAATGTGGCAGAATATGAGGCACTAATCATCGGTCTTAAAATAGCTCTTGAGTTGCATATTGATCCATTACAAGTGTTTGGTGATTCTCAATTGATCATTAGACAAATAAATGGACAATATGAAGTAAATCACCCAAATTTAGTTCCTTTACACGAAAGAGCAAAATGTCTCATGCAACAATTTCAGCAAATAGAGGTAATGCATGTGTCAAGATCCGGAAATGATAAGGCTGATGCCCTAGCCAAGTTAGTGGCATCCCTAACACTCCCTTATGAAAGAGAGATTCAAATCACAATTGGGGAGCGTCATTTGCTTTCATCGGCTTTAGACCGATTCAACTCAACCGAAGAAGTACATGTTGCCTCGGTATATGAGATTGACCAAGACCTTGATTGGCGCCAATAAATCATTGAATATCTTCAACATGAAATTTTACCTAATGATGCCAAAAATAAAGTGGATATCAAAAGGCGGGCACCGTGTTTCTTGTTGAAAAATGATACATTGTATCGTAGAGCCTTTGATGGCATATTGCTTCGGTGCTTATCAAAAGAAGAAGAAAAATACATTCTCACAGAAACTCATGCCGGAATATGTGGGGAACATCAAGGTGGTCCTAAGTTAGCCGATCAAGTTAAACGGCTAGGCTATTATTGGCCGACCATGGTGAAAGATGCAATGGATTTTGCTAAGACGTGTCATGCGTGTCAAATTTATGGCGATTTCATTCATCAACCTCCTCAACTCCTTCATCCGACAATTCTGTCTTGGCCTTTCAATGCATGGGGTCTTGATGTTCTAGGGCCTATAAATCCGTCATCATCACTAGGTCATCAATACATTTTGGCCGCAACTGATTATTTCTCCAAATGGGCCGAGGCTTTACCATTGAAAGTAGTGGGGGAAAAAGAAGTTCCCAACTTTATTAGAGTCAATTTGATATACCGATGTGGAGTTCCTTTGAAGATAATATCGGACAATGCTCTCTATTTCAAAAATCAAGTAATGGTGAAACTAGCTGAAAAATTCGGTTTCAAACACAGTTTTTCACCAAGCTATAATCCATCTTTGAATGGTCAAGCTAAAGCATTTAATAAGGTTCTATGTAAAATTCTCAAGAAGATTGTGTTAAAATCAAGAAGAGATTGACATGAAGCATTATGGGCATATCGAACAATAGTTCGAACATCTACTGGATGTACACCATATAACTTGGTATTTGGATATGAAGTCGTCTTACCTCTTGAGGTACAATTACCTTCCCTTAGGGTTGCAGTACAACTCACCGATCCCAAGGAAAATGTCAAAGTTCGTCTAGCTGAACTCGAAGCATTAGACGAGTGTAGGTTAGCGACACAACAAAGACTCGAAATTTACCAAGCTCAAGTAGCTGGTGCATTTAATAAACGAGTTAAGTTCCGATCCTTTCCGGTAGGTGATTTGGTTCTTACAGTAAGACGACCAATTGTCATTAACCGAAAATCAAAAGGAAAATTTGAGCGAAAATGGGAGGGCCCGCATGTTATCACCAAGATTTTCCCTAAGGGAGCATACGAGCTTTCAAACAATGAAGGCAAGATATTATATTCTCGTGTAAATGGGAAGTTTATAAGGAAGTTCTTTACTTGATGTAAAAAAAAAAAAGAAAAAAAAGCCATTGTCCACAAATGATAGTGAAATAACTTGAGAAACCCTTCATAGAAGGTGGGTTCGAGTTGTTTTGGTGATGTGTATAGAAAAAAGGGCTATAAATAGATAAATAAAAAAAGTTCTCAAACGAACTATGGAAGGCTTGATCCCTCAGAAAGGGGGTACGTAGGTAGTCTAGCTATTCAAATGTTAGGTGCAGGCACAAACACACAAAAAAAAAATCATCAGTTTCCAAAAGAACTACGAGAAAGGCTTGATCCTTCACAAAGAGGGTACATAGGCAGTTTAGCTAATCCAAATGCTAGGTGCAGCCACAAAAATCAACAAAATATATTTTTTTTTGTTAAAAAGAAAAGAAGAGTAGGCAAAATACGTCTACGAAAGATGATAAGTTGAAGGCTATTATGCCTAAATTGCTATACTTCAAACATCATTTTTAAGTTTGATGGTTAATCTAAATTTCTTCTAAACAAAATTTCCTTTCAAGGAATAAAATTTTAAATTTCCCAAAAATTTGATCAAATTCACAATGTGAATTTTCTCATACCCTCAAAAAAAAGATTATAATCTTCCAAACTCCTTTATTTTTATCTCAAACGAAGAGAGATAAATCATGTTGGCTAACGTCATCAAACTACTTGATCAATGAAGCCCCCAAAAATTTAAAAGAGATATCTACAAAGTTTCTAAATCAATGACACAAAGCTCTCAAAACTAAACACTTGTCCGTCACAAAAAGGCAAAGCCAAATATCAAATTTCAAAAATAAATCCCAAAGAAAAAATATTCTATAAATCTCAAAGTTTTTATACCCATACATCATATTCTTGACCAAGTGACTATGGGTAAATTTCATACCCAAACAAATTTTTGTTGGAACTATTCAAATATATAACATATGTTCCTCATTCATGCATGCATAAATGAAACCAAATGGTTTCAAATGCGAAGCGTCTTACAAGAAAAATTCTCGAACTTTAAACGTGTTTTATTCTCACACGCATAAAGTTCGGGGGGCAACTGTTTGAGGGTAATATGTCATAAATTTAAAATAATTTATGAAATCATATAAAATATAAGTGAAAATTATGGAAGCAAAAAAAAACAAGTTATTAATGTTTTATAATAATTTGTTTGTTCCATGGGCTAAGTTTCTAAAATTAAGAAAATGTGGTTTGGAGGAAAGCCTAAAGTTTTGCTTATTTGTTAATAAGCTTGATTAATTAATTAAGTTTAAAAATCTAATATTAACTTAATTAATAAAAAAATGTTGAGTTGATGGTTATGGGAACCATCAGTTCTTTTGAAACAAATAAAACAGTAGAACCCAAAAGAAACAAAACGAAGACTCAAAGAGAATTCTCAATTTTACTAAGGATCGTGTATAAAGTGAAAGGGTGAGTAGTTTATGCTTACAAAAGCACATCTAGCAATTCACTATGATTTTTTATTTCTATTTTGTCAACAATGAGAAACGAGAAGGATGCCCTTGTGGTTGAGTCGAAAGTACATACTTTCGATCGCTACACAAAACTCGCGGCTGATAGGAATCGATTGATTCCTCCACCGCAAAACCCGTAATTGGTCGGATTTGATGGGCGAGGGAGTATGCACGGAAGGGAAAACAAAGAAAATAAGGTTCTATCAAATGAATCATATTTTTTCTTCCTTACTTGATTTGTTTAAACTCTCTTTCAAAAGAGACTAAGAATTCATAACTTGCTACTTTCTTCTTCGCCAATCTTTGTTGGCTATCTTTGAGGCCTTTACCTGGATGAATGTGTACAAAAATTCATAAAGGTAGACCCAAAATTCTGCATCACTTTGTCTGATATGAATCTCCTAAAATCCTTTGTTGATTTTGTGCTTGATCTCCTACTCCTCTTTAGTTAAGAACTTTTTAGACCTTTCAAATTGCAAATTAGCCGATGCCGAGAGTTGGCCCTCCCTCCATTGATATTGCGCTTAACCTCATTTTTGATTCCCCTTAGTTAGGGATCCTCTCGTTTTTTTTTCCGACTTCGTCAGTGACCGCAACGAGTCTTCATGGCCACCAATCCACTATGGTTGAAGCTTCGTATTACTTTGCAAACAACAACAAAGAGGGAAGAGTGAAAGAGGAAAGTAGGAGAGAGAAGAGAGAGGGAGTTAAAGAGAGAAAGATATATGAAAAAAAGAGAAAATTATAATGAAATAAGGGGAATGCAAATTAATATCCTTTAATCCTAAAAGCTAGAATCCACTTCAAAATAAAAGAAGGAATAAAAAAATAGAAGGAAAGAAAATAAAATTTTTCTTTATGTAAGGTGGAGCCCACCACAATAAATAAGGGGATGGGAAGCATCATCTTCACTTTTCATGAAACTTTTTATTAATCCTATTTTCATTTTTTTTCTTTCTTTTCTTAAAAATGAAAGTCATGGCATGAGACCCATTTCTTTTATTTTTCTAAAAGGAAACAAAAAGAAGAGAAAAATAAATAAATAAATGAAATCAAATGAAATCTTGTACGAAGGAAGACTATCAATTTCAAATCAAATTTGATTTATTTATAAAATAAACCCACAAAAATAAACTTTTATAAAGATGATCCATTAAATATTGTATTTACAAAATTGATCCCATTAAGATAAAGTCTTAATAAATAGGATCATAAATTTACGATTATATATCGTAATAAAATATTTATACATTTAGAACTACGTAAGGACTTGCATCACTCAAATGGTTACGTAGGTAGCTCGACATTTTGTCGGGTACAATCGCAAGTCAAATTTAAATATTAAAAAAATGTCAAATATTCTTAACTCGATATATAACATCCGTTCATCGAGTTTAACATCACAAAATATCCAAACCAATTGTCTTTTCTTCCAGAACTACGCCATGACTTGATGCTCTTTCCGAGCTACGTAGGAAATCCAATATTGGATTTAGTCGCACCGCCTAAATAAAATAAACTCTAAAATAAATCTTAGATTTAAACCAAAATTTCCAAATATTCATGAACTCGATATAAAGCATCCGCTCGTCGAGTTTAACCACAAAAGTCTAAACAACTAAGAACTACGTACGACTTGATTCTCAATAAATGATACATAGGAAATTTGGTAAATTAAGAACCAAATTCAGTCACGAAAAATAAAATAAAACAATAAACAATGTCTCACTATTCTTGATCATGCGCATGATAGAATGAATTAAGCAACCCTTCCTAGAAGGTGGGTTTAATTTAATCTTATGATGCATGGTCGAGATATAAATACCATGCAAATGATAGTTGAATCATCTTCTAGGCAACCCTTCATAGAAAGTGGGTCGGGACTTTGATTCTTTGATGCATGAAAACATCGCACGGAACTACGTGAGGCTTGATCCTCTTTAACGAGGTACGTAGGCAACCCGTCCAAAAACGGGTGCAGCCCAAATCACCAAAACAAACAAAATATCGGTATTTATATAACTTAGAATCAAAAGGTCAAAAAGAGAGGGTCAAACTCAAATAAAAAAATAAATAAAATGTGTTCTGTAAATTTGTATTCGAATAAAATATAAAAGACGTTTTGTAAATTTGTGTACATTTTTACTCAACACATATGTTATGGTAGTCCTATGATTATCCAAAAAACTGTCCCCTATGATTATCCAACAAAGTCTCCCCTTGATTATTTTTTATCCTTAGTGATAACATGAATTATAGTCCATATATTGACAATGGTTTTAACGGTTTCTCATAATTGTTCTGCATGCATGGGTATATATTCATGATGTTTATGTCATTATTTGTCTACTTTGCAAGAATCGAGGTCTACACCCAGTTTGATTGTAATTGTAGGGAATAGAGCATATTTTGGGTTGGAAAAGGACATTGAAGCATGAAGAGACCATAGAGCTGCATTATGGAACACTTGGAACTACAAGAAGGAAGACAGAAACCTTAGGAAAGGGATGAAAGAAGAAATCAGGAGAATAAACGAAGAAAAGTACGTAACTAAGATGAAATCTCGGATGAACACAAGATCATCTCGACCGAGATGGCCTACTGGGCTTGCTCGAGGTCGACGGGCCACAACCCAACTCTAAAATTCTTCTATAAGAATGGAACGTGAACTTGGATGAGGGAGGCGATTTTGACGGCTGATTTAGAGAGATTTTACATAGAGATTACGGCTGCGAGTTTAATTCTTTTACAGAAAGAGATCTTGAAAGGATTACTTGGAGATCAAGGTTGAAGAATAAGGAAGAAGGGAAGATACTTTTGTAAGGTTTTCTTGGAGGATTCTAGTTATTGTTATTATCTTTTGGAACATGTTGTTGATACGTTATTTGCATTGTTTTGTGCTTTTGATTATTAAGAACCTTTTGTTGAGTGTTTTATTCTCTTTTCTTGATAACTTGATTTCATATACCTTGATTTCTTTGAACATGATGATTGTTGGCTAAAACCCCTGCGATTTTAGGGTGATTAGTTGAAGGTTGTGGTGACGGTGAAAGAATAGACCTTTATCTTGAGTGGACCCTGAAAGTTGAGTTTAACCTATACCAATTACCGTTTCGGGCTGTTCTTCATTGATATCGACCAAGATTGGGAAAGAACAGACCGAGATTGACCCTTGAACGTATGATCTTGAACCATAGGTTATAGTTTGTCAAATCCTATCCTTGTTGAATATTTCCTAGTTTATATCCAAGCCTAGGAAGAGACTTACCCGGTGATTCCTTTTCTTGTTTACCTATGATGATGAGTGTTAAGTAACAAAGGTGTATCCTTTGTTAGGTTTTGAGTGTGCCTTCATCCTATCTTTGTGAGTTAACTGAGACTTACCCGGTAAAGGTTAGTTCTATTCCCTTAGGTAGTGTGTTGGTTTGTGAGTATACTTCCTTACCTTAGTTCCTTGAGTCGAAACCACAACCGGATACTTTGATATCTAGAATATGCATTCCTTTTATCTAATTATCATATATCTTGTTCTTTGTTGCTTGAGAACTACATAACAACCTCAAGATTATATACCGTTGCTTGATTTTGCCATAGTCCTTGTGTTCGACCCTAGAATACTTGCTTGTATTGCAATTGATCCGTACATTGTGGATTCGCTTATATTGCTTGATTTTTGGTATAATTTAAGACTATTTTCTCCCATATAAATACACGTTTTGGAGCGAACAAGTTTTTGGTGCCGTTGTCGGGGACATGGTTTAGACCAAGCCGGTATTTGGTTGTCTTGGGGTTGCTGCCCTTGTTGCTATTGATCATTCTACTTGAATGCTCTTGCATGAACTTTTTTTAGGTTTATGCGACGTTCTCGAGCTGGTAAGGAAATCGTTCCATACGATCCGGAGCCAGAAAAGACTTACAAAAGAAGATTGAAAGAAGCTAAAATGGTTATGATAGAAGATAGAGATCTCCAAGCTGAGTTGGATGATGCTCTAGATCAATTGAAACTTCGAGATGATGCTCTAACTAAAGAGAGAGCATATGCTCGTGAAAGAGAATACAAATTTTGGGCCGACTTGGCCGAGATGCAAGATAGTGTACGGCAGTTGCTCCAAAATCAAGGGGGCAATGCTAGGATTGAAGTTGACCCACCGGCACCCGTTATTGTGCCACCACCTGCACCTCGCTTCCCTGTGAGGAATGAGAGAGTTGATCCGTTTGTGGGAGAGCCACAAACACTTGGTCAAAGGATGGATCCCGCTCAACAAGTATGTCGTCCGGGCGTGAGCTTAGGAGATCCGGTTGATCATGACTATGAGCTTCGCTCTCAAGTTCTTCAAATGATTCGGCAATATCAATTTGGAGGATTATAAGGAGAATCTCCACATCAACACTTGTAAAACTATGAGATTCTTATGGAGACTTAGAGGCCTCCAAGATTAGAGAATAATAATCACAAGTTTTGGGGTTTCTCTTTCTCCATGAAATAGAAAGTGCTTGCATGGTATCAATCACTATCATCCGGAAGAGTTAACACATGGGAAGAGATGACTACGGATTTCCTTACTAAGTTCTTCCCACCATCAAAAACCACGGAATTGAGAGGTAAAATCATTGCCTTTGTGATGAAGAAACTCAATTCAAGCTTCAATCCCTTTCTAGAGGGATGTTTATGGATAATCCAGTTGGTGATTCATGAGAGTTTGTTGAGAAACAAACTCTAGTTATTGAGAAGTATTCCCACCAAGATCCGGACCACAAGAGCTGAATCTTACTACCTCTAGCGTTGCTCAACTCACCACTCTTAACAATGAAGTCAAAGCTTTGAAGCAGATTTTGAAGTCACAAACACAATTTAAAGGGCCACCAAAGGATCAAGATGTTGGCTATGTAGGAAGAGGAAACTACCAAGGAAAAAGAACAACAACTACAACAACAATAATAACAACCGGAATTACAACAATTGGAGATCCAATCAAAAAAAATTCCGGTAACCCTTATTCACATGTTGAAAATGCTCTAACTTCACCTTCTTCATCTACTTGTATTCCATTAAAGAGTCAACAACCACCTAAAAATTCAAATTAGCCACCCAAGGACAAGATGGAAGCTATGCTTGATCAAATGATGGGAAAACTGCATAGTTTGGAGAGTTCGGTCACTTCTATTTCTAAGCATCAAAAGGCCTTGGAAAATCAAGTATTTAGCAAGGCTGGTGAAGTTCCTAGAGATCTAGGAAAGCTTCCCGGAAGGACGGAGAACAATCCCAAAGGTCAAGTGATGGCCATTACTACAAAAAGCAGGATGAAGACCAACGATCCGGTAGCTCGGATGGTCGACAAGGGCAAATAGCCTGTCTCGAACGATATCCCAGCTGAAAAAGATAAGGATAAGGACGAGAATTATGTACCACCTCCAGCTTACAAGCCCCCACTACCGTTTCTGCAATCTAGAGTAAGAGCGCGTCTAGACAAGCATTTCGGTAAGTTTTTTTACCTTATGAGTAAACTACATATTAACATACCTTTCATTGATGCAATTTTAGGTATGCCCGCCTATGGAAAGTTCTTAAAGGAGATCCTCTCTAACAAGAGAAAGCTAGAGGATTTGGTGAAGAGAAAATGACTTCTAGATCATCCGAACTTATCAAAATCATGAAGGAGAATATGCCACAAAAGCTGTGAGATCCGGGATCTTTGTGTATCCCCATTGGTGTTGGAGAAGTCACTTATGATGCACTTTGTGATCTAGGAGCAAGCGTGAGTATCATTGTAACACCCCAAATTCTGAGAACTCGGGAAGCTACTGGTTAGGACCTCACAATGGGTCCCGACCTTGGTTTAACAACAACATTACTTGGATCTTACAACAAGGCACAAATGTACTTAAACCATTTTCAAAACATAAAATTTTATTTTATGAATGTGCACATGTTACAGCCTTACAAAACATAAACATATACATAACATGCATGCTGTATGGGAGACTCTCCCGTCCCCATCTAATGAGTACGTGGACCCGGCTGACCATCCGTTCCGGATCTCTCTGCAACTGTCTATCTCTACAAATCTACAACACGGATAAACCGTTAGCTAACAATCCAAAAATAAGCAGAATAAGGATAGCACAAACACAAACAAGGTAACATAAACAATCATCATGCTGGCACACAAACCGGTTATCATCTAGTAGTTAAGTGATTCACCTTATTCCATTTTACAGTTGTGGCACGAGAATCTTAAGAGTTCTCGCCTCCGTTCCTTATCCAACTGGGTGTAGGTCTAGCTTACCTCCTCCGGTAGCATCACTACAAACCGAGTGTGGACTAGTTCCTAAAGAAACCCCCAGCGCCCTCAAGCTAACTGAGCAGAATGCCACCGCCCGTTACTCTTAGGCCAAGATATAGGTCGGTATATATTTATTACTAAAATATAACTATAAACATCTCATTCATACACCACTACCATTATTCATACTCATATTTAGAAGTCAGCTAAGTAAGCCCAAAGGACTTACCTGAATTCAAACATAATCCCGTTATCTCGACTCGGTCTGTAACCGCAGGAACTCAACCGCCTGTTATAAAAGGCAAGTGGATCAAAAATTTATCCCACTTAATTAGAAGTCTCTGACTTCTAAGATATTTAACTCTATCATCAGATAAATTACCAAAATACCCTTATACGGATAAATGATTGTTTTATCCCTGGTCCCGAAACTTTATAAAATTCCATAACAAAGTTCCAAACTATTCTTTGGAACTCAAAACCACACTCAAACTCTCAAAGGAAAGTTTGCTAAAGATTTAGAAAAGTTAACTACATTCTTGACTTTCATAAAAAGTCGTCAAGGTCCGACTTTGGCCTAAGATATGAGAACCGAATAAAAATATAAAAAGTCTAACAAAATTCTCTAAGTCTTTTATGCTATGCACTCTATCCATAGTAGTCAGAATTTTCCAAAAATACATAATAATCACTTCTACACAAATTCTCAAAGTCAGTTCCTAAACCAGAAATTCAGACTTAGCCAAAACTGAGTATTTCTTAACTACTCAGCCAGTCCACTTTGGACCTTCATAGATCTAAATCCAACCGTTGGATCAACCCCAACTTTTGATACACCACACTATGCATGACACTCTATAACATATTAAAAACTGAACGGTGGATTATGTTTCTAAGGTATCCAAACTTAAGCTCAAACATGACTGCACAACCCAGATAATTCCAGCACTCAACAATTTCAGCAACATCCATAAAACTGTTTAAGGTCTCAACTTCAAAAATTAATAACTCCTAAACCACTTGCTGCATTCATCCCAACTTTTACTATGTTCTACCACAATATGCCAACTATATCATATCCAAAATTCAAGTCTAACAGAGATGAAAATCCTAATCAAAAATATCTCACAAAACTGCATCTCATGCAGTTTTTCTCTACATTGAGTACACTTATAAAAACTGCATGAGAAGCCAACTTTGGAACACCATAACTCTCAAACTGTAACTCACATTCCTCTCAGATTTTAGTATGATCTACTATGTACTACTGACTACAACATATCCAAAATTCAGCCACAAGGGATAAGTATTTCATACTTAAATCTGGTCACAAAGTAGTATGCTCGCCAATATAGGAAACTGAGAAACTGCAACAGCTCAACTACTCTACTTTGGGACCCTATAACTTCTAATCCGACCGTTAACTTTCTCCCAAATTTTAACACAGTAAACTACATGTTTCTATCTACAATATATCAAAAATTCAACGGTGGATGTTCGATCTAAGCTATCCAAAAAAATGTTCAAAGTCAACTGTTTCAGCTCACAAAACTGGAAAAATCTGGGTTGGTTTTGGATCCTAGATTGAAGTCTCATGTCAGCATCCTTTCAACCCTACCATACCTTGAAGATCCTACTTCAACACTCAAGAGAAACAAGGTACATACATACCACCCATTAGCACTCTCTACTCCTAATCCAACTCCTACTCAGCCGCTGTCATCATCCTACAATAGTTACCCTTATGATGCTATAAATATTAAAACAGTACAAAGAAACAGTAGATTGTAGTGCAGAGGACTAACCGGTCCGGTCTGAATCGATCGAGTGATCAATGACAACCCCTTGACGATGCGAGAGGGAAGGCTAGCGTGAGGGACATGGCTTGTGACGGGGCAGCAATGATCCGTCTCCTGTGGTGCTGCACAACTATGCTGTTATTTATGTACATGAAAGCTACATAAGAAGGAGAAGGGGACAGCACCGCCTCACCTGGCTGCAAACGGCGACAACGGCGGTCGAGGTCTCGCTGCGGTGGACCGGCGCTGGGCGGCCTTGCCTTGCTGTGCCACAGGAGTGTCATCAGCGGTGGTTATTTGCCTCGGGAAGAAAGGGAGGGATCGGTACTCACCTGGTTGATGAAGACTAAACGTATTCCGGCGTCAAGGATGAAGCAGCGGTGTCCGGTGTCCCTGGAGTCCGTCTGGCCGGTTGTAGTCGCGTGTGGAGAGCCTGGTGGTTGTTCTGGGATTGTCTTTGTTGTGCAGCGGAACTCGTAGCTGCGACGTATGATTAGGTTAAGACTAGATTAGGTTAATTAATTAGGAATTAGGGTTACATTTGGGCCGGCTGGTTAATTAGTGGGCCTACTCTGATGGCCCGCTCATCCCGTTAGGGAATGGGCTGAAAAATAAATCGTTACTCGCACGGAACCGCTCTTCGGTTTTTAAAATGTACGGAATTATTACACGGGTCACCTAATTATCATTTTATGTGAATCAAGGTCACATAAAATGATAGAATTTAATATTGTTTTATTTTTATTTAAGAAGAATAGAGGTAACCGGATCGGGATCCGGTTTGATCGGGTATAAAAAGGAAAATAAAAATTTTCGGGTATTACATCAGTGCCCCCTTAAAATAAGTTTCGCCCCGAAACTTAGAACAAGGTACTTAATTAAACGACTTCCATAAATAAATGGGTATGTCCTAGTCTCGTTAAATTTTTATTCGTTCCTTAAACTTCTCTAACCCTATCAAGGCATAACGGAAAAAATTCCGGTTGTTACAATCATTTCCCTTACTTTGTGTGAAAAAATCGGATTGGGAGAGCCAAAACCGGTGAAGATGACATTGTATATGGCCGATCGATCCATAACTCGACCGGTTGGCATATTGGAAGACATTCCCGTGAAGATAGGTAAGTTTTACATTCCTGTAGATTTTGTGGTGTTGGACATTCCTACAGATTATTCAATCCCGGTCATTCTTGGAAGACCGTTCCATGCAACTTCCGGTTGATTGCAAGAATGACACAATGTCTTTCAACATAGGAGAAGAGCATGTTGAGTTTACACTCTCAGCAGATGAATGTACAAACCTTTGGTGAAGACATTTTAAACATATACGACGAAGAGGAGTCTCGAGAATTGGAGAGCTTGGAGGAAGGTGTAGGTGTTTCTTGTGATGTAAATATAAGAAGTTGGGAAGCCTTGGAAGAAGATCGAAAGGCTGTTTTTGAAAGATTAGAGGAGGAGACAAAAAACTGCATTGATCTCAGACACCCTATAGGAATCTCGACCGAGATGACTTTTGGGATGACCGAGGTAAAAGAAACAGGGATTCACCGCGACCCACATCTCGACCGAGATGCTTCTGGGGCAAACTAGATTTCTGATTCTTCAAAACTTCCTCGTTCAATGATTGGAAGGGTTGAAAGTCTCAGCCTTACCCCTCCCGAAGCTATTGAAGCTTCGCATGATGATCTTAGAGGTGCAGAACCACCACTTTAAGAACCTCCTATCTTGGAGCTTAAACCTCTTCCACAACACTTAAGGTATGTGTTTCGTGGACCGAATTCCACTTATCCGGTCATAGTTAGTGCTAACATCACTGAGATTGAGCTATCTAAGTTGATGCATGAGTTAAGACTGCATAGAAAGGCCATATGATACACCATTGACGATATTGTTGGAATTAAACATTCTCTATGCATGCTTAAAATACTTATGGAAGATGATCATAAGCCTTCATGAGAACCTCAACGACGGTTAAATCCGATCATGAAAGAGGTTGTGAAGAAAGAAGTGCTTAAATTGCTTGATGCAGGAATTACCTTCCCTATTTTGGAAGATGATAATACGCTATTTGGATTGTTTTGTGCTTTTGATTATTAAGAACCTTTTGTTGAGTGTTTTATTCTCTTTTCTTGATAACTTGATTTCATATACTTTGATTGCTTTGAACATGAAGATTATTGGCTAAAACCCTTGTGGTTCTAGGGTGATTAGTTGAAGGTTGTGGTATAGACGATGAAAGAATAGACCTTTATCTTGAGTGGACCCTGAAAGTTGAGTTTGACCTATACCAATTACTGTCTCGGGATGTTCTTCGTTGATCTCGACCGAGATTGGGCAAGAACAGACGGAGATTGACCCATGAACGTACGATCTTGAACCATAGGGTATAGTTTGTCAAATCTTATCCTTGTTGCACCTTTCCTAGTTTATATCTAAGCCTAGGAAGAGATTTACCTAGTAATTCCTTTGTTGTTTTACCTATGATGATGAGTGTTAGGTAACAAAGGTGTATCCTTTGTTAGGGTTTGAGTGTTCCTTCTGTAACATTCGGAATTTCTGGAAGTTGAGTTGTTTCCGACCTTTTCGCGTCTGCGGCTTATTTCACGCAGGCACATTTGCTGAGTACGGGTTTTAACACGGGATGGGGACATCTTTTACCATTTCAGCCTTTGGAAGAGGAGTGAGGGGACAAGGGGGCTGACCCTTGGATATCCCACCTCTTTTGTCAACTTATTACTCTCTTCCTCTTTTCCCCACTTTTCCTTTCACGTTCATTTCTCTTCCTTCCACTCTTATCTTCCTCCTTGCTTGCTCTCATCTTCTTGTGTCTTGGAAGAGTTGGGTAGGAGTTGTAGCTTGGGTTTCCGGATCTGCTGTGGTAAGTGGTCTCCTTTTCTCTTCCTCTTGCTGCTTGTTTTCTCTTTTCATCTTCTCTTCACCTCCATGGCCATGGTGGAAGCTTTTGAAGGGATATCTAGTAAACCCTTGCATGTCCCTTTCTTTACCTCGTTTAGGTCGTGGTGAGGAAGCTAGGACTTGTGGTGAAGGTTTGGACGAGGCCCAACAAAAGAAGGAGGCACTAGGAGCAAAGAACTAGTCGAAGAAACGAAGAATACGGAGTTTTTGTTGTTCGACCACGGGGGCGGATCACCAGAGGCGCGGGGGCGGATCGAGGCCACCGTAGGGGCGGCCACCAGGCGCAGGGGCGGCGCCAGAGATCCGCAGGGGCGGCGACAGGGTTCCGCCGGGAGCGTCAGCTTGCTTCCGCGGCTGCGTTTTCTTCAACAGTAGGTTCCTTCCTCCCTTCCTATTCATTCCTTCCTTAGACCTTATGTTATTGCCTAGTTAGAAGCATGATTAGGTTGGACCTAGGACTTATGAGAATGCCATTTAGTTGCTTGAACCTAGGCGCCCTTTAATCTCTAGTGTTCTTGTGTGTGTGAAGGCCTTGTGGTCTCTCTTCCATCCTACCTTCTTAGTCCAGCTTTGTTTTGTGCTTGATCTCTTACGGGTTGTGGGTTGTTTTTCCCTCTTTCCCTTACTTATCTTGTGTTTGACCTCTTAAAGGTTCAAGAGAGCATTCCTAGCTTCTAGTGGTAGAACCCCATGTTTGGTTTTAGCTTTGGAGAGTCTTAGAGTGTGTTGTGAGTTTGTTCTTAATATATATATATCTTGGTGACCAGGCTTTGGTTTTCCTTTTCGGAAAGTGAGATCGTTGGTTTGGTTAGCTTGAGACAAGGTAAGTCCTCGGACTTACTTAACCGCTTCTATGCCTTATTTGGATATATTATGGTGGTGTATGTTTATCGCTTTTAAGCATGAAAACGGATTAGGATTTACTCGACCTTATTTATTGGCCCATCGTTACTATTACTATTATCGGGCGGTGACATCACTGCCCAGCCTCCCGAGGGAGACTAGGGGGATCTCTGCGACCAGGCCATCCACAGTATACGGACAGGCTTCTTCATCACTCCCTCAGGGTATACGGGTTGAGCGTCGCTAAACTCCTGTTGGTTACACGGGGACAAAGGCGAGAGTTATAAGATTCTCGTGTCACACTTTGAACGAATGGACTAGATATGGAATAACCTAAAAAGATTTAAGTAATGAATGTGTATGTTGTGTGTTTGTGTCATATTATTCATATAATGCAAGCTGTTGCTGAGGAGGAGGATGGATTCTCTCCCTCTCCCACATCCTCTAGCATCTTCCCAAAGACTCTTCCAATTGGGAGCTCTCTTCAAGACACCCTTGTGGGTGTTCTTGAGGGAGATTAGTGTAGATTTCAATTTCGTAGTGAGATTTGAGTGATTTTTGTGAAGAAACTTGTTGAAGGTTGTAAGATCTGACTTGGAGCTACATTTGGTGTGTTGAAAGACTTGTTTTGAGCTCAAAAAAAAAAGAAAAAGATAGAAAAAAAATAATAAAAAAAAATATGTGAATAATAAATAAAAAAAATAATAAAAAAAAAAA
>BSUD01000006.1:130238336-130424639 GCA_033239045.1 Fagopyrum esculentum | reverse complement strand
AAAAAAAAAAAGAAAAAAAAAAAGAAAAAAAAAAGAAAAAAGAAATATCATTAGCTTGACCATACTCAAAGGATGTGTCAATCCACCTCGAATACCATGGTTTGCTTGAGGAGTTTGTGGAGAAACAAGCTCTAGTGATTGAGAAATACTCCCATAGGAAGAGTGAAGGGAGAAAGGCGGGAGCATATGAGGTGAGTGAAGTCACCATGAGCAATTTCAAGCTTGACGCCATCAACAACGAGCTAAAGTCTTTGAGGGAGTTGTGTGCTACAACTTTGAAGAACCAAGCAACCCCTCAAGTGCAAGTGCAAGCAAACTTGTCTTCTAAGGAGGAGGATGTGAATTACATGGGAAGGGGAAATTACAACAACTATCAAGGCCCAAGGAACTTCAACAACAACCGGCAATTCAACAATTACCGGCCTAACCACAACCATCCCGGGTTCTCTTATTCTAACCCGGATGGAGCCTTGAACCCTCCCGCTTCCACAAGCACAACTCCACCACCAAAAGCTTCACAAGAACCTCCACCCGGATTTACTCAACCTCCAAAGGATAGAACCGAAATGATGTTTGAGCAGTTGCTTGGAAGGTTGAGTGGTCTTGAGAGCACGGTGACTTCAATTTCTAAAGCTCAAAAAGTTTTGGAAGCACAAGTGTTCCAAAAGGCGGGTGAAGCTCATAGAGATCCGGGAAAGCTTCCCGGAAGAACCGAAGAAAATCCAAGAGGCCAAGTGTTGGCTATTACAAAAAGGAGTGGGCTAAGTATGAAGGATCCCTTACCTAAGGGAAATGACAAAGGAAAGCAAGTGGTGAATGAAGAAGAGCCATTGCAAGAAGATGGAGGCAAGAGCAAGGATGTTGAGCCAACACATGTGGCACCGCCTCCATACAAGCCACCACTACCGTTCCCACAATCACGAGCAAGAGCTCGCTTGGACAATCACTTCGGTAAATTCCTTGAACTTATGTCTAAATTGCATATTAATATTCCATTCATGAATGCTATCTTAGGTATGCCGGCGTATGACAAGTTCTTGAAGGAGATACTCTCAAACAAAAGGAAGTTGGAGGAGTATGGGGAGATAAGGATGACAAAGAGGTCCTCGGAATTGATTCAAACGATGAAGGAGGAGATGCCTCCTAAGCTAAGAGATCCGGGATCCTTTTGTGTGCCAATCGGAGTAGGAGAAGTTAAGTATGATGCCCTATGTGATCTTGGGGCAAGTGTAAGCATCATCCCGCTTGCACTTTGCAACAAGGTTGGGCTAGGAGAGCCAAAGCCGGTCAAGATGACCCTTTACATGGCGGACCGCTCAATCACTCATCCGGTTGGAATCGTGGAAGACATTCCGGTGCAACTAGGGAAGTTCTATGTTCCCATAGACTTCGTTGTTTTAGACATCCCGGCGGACTATCCGGTTCCTATCATCTTGGGGAGACCTTTCCTAGCCACTTCCGGATGCCTAGTAGATTGCAAGAATGGGACTCTCTCTTTCAACATTGGAGAAGAGAACATCAAGTTCAAGTTGTCCACAATGATGAAAGGGCCAACCCTTGATGAAGATGTATTCAACATAGTCGAAGAAGAGGAGTCTAGAGAGGTTGTGAGCTCAATCTTGCTCAAGGATCCACTTGAGAAGGTTCTTAGCTTAAGTTTGATGGAGGAAGGAGTTGAGGAGAGTAGCAATGAAGTAATCAAGTCCTTGAATGCATTGGACGAGCTACTAAGTGTTGGATTTGAAGTACTAGAAGAAGGGAGAAGCAGGCAGAAAAATCGGACTAGGGGGGCCAGATCGGCCGATTTTTGGACTTATGCTGAAGCTTCATCAAATTCTGCAAAAACAGAAACTCAGATCGACCTACACTCAGGAAAATCGGCCGATTTTTCTGACTGGGCCGATTTTCCTGAGTCTTTTCAGCATCAACCAATTGATTGTGAGCAATCATCAAGGGACTTAGGGGAGGCTTCCATGGCTTTGCAATCATCTCAACCTACATTGTATGGATCATCTCCAACCGAAAAAGGTCCTCCTCAACTTGATCTTAAACCTCTTCCTTCTCATTTAAAGTATGCTTTCCTTGGTTCAAATTCTACTTATCCGGTGATTGTGAATGCATCTTTGAATGATGATGAGCTTAATAGATTGTTGAATGAATTGAAACTGCATAGAAAGGCAATAGGATACACCATTGATGACCTTGTTGGCATTAAGCCCTCTTTGTGCATGCATAAGATAATGATGAAAGATAACCATAAACCCTCTATTGAACATCAAAGAAGATTGAATCCTATAATGAAAGAGGTAGTCAAGAAAGAGATCATAAAGTTGCTAGATGCGGGAATCATCTACCCTATTTCGGATAGTAAGTGGGTTAGTCCCGTACATGTAGTTCCTAAGAAGGGTGGGATGACCGTGGTAACTAATAAGAACAATGAACTAATCCCAACTAGGACGGTTACGGGATGGAGGATGTGCATTGATTATAGGAAGCTTAACATGGCCTCTAGGAAAGATCACTTCCCCCTTCCTTTTATTGACCAAATGCTAGAGAGATTAGCTCAACATTCCCATTTTTGTTACCTAGATGGCTATAGTGGATTCTTCCAAATCCCTATCCACCCCGATGACCAAGAAAAAACCACATTTACATGTCCATGGGGTACCTTTGCATATTGGAGAATGCCATTTGGGTTGTGTAATGCACCCGCCACCTTCCAAAGGTGTATGATGGCTATCTTTTCGGAATACATTGAAAATATCATGGAAGTGTTTATGGATGATTTTTCTGTTTATGGTTCTTCCTTTGATAATTGCTTGGCTAACTTGTCATTAGTATTGAAAAGATGTGAGGAGACAAATCTTGTCTTGAATTGGGAAAAATGCCACTTCATGGTAAGTGAAGGTATTGTGTTGGGACACTTGGTGTCCAACCGTGGCATTGAGGTTGATAGAGCCAAGATTGAAACGATAGAGAAGTTGCCACCACCTACCTCGGTGAAGGGGGTAGGGAGCTTTTTAGGGCACGCCGGTTTTTACCGGAGGTTTATTCAAGATTTCTCTAAAATTTCTAGGCCTCTTACTAACCTACTAATGAAAGATGTTGAGTTTGTTTTCTCCAAAGATTGCCTTGAGGCTTTTTGTAGGTTGAAGAACGCTTTGATCTCCGCACCTATCATGCAACCTCCGGATTGGAGCCTACCGTTTGAGATCATGTGTGATGCAAGCGATGTAGCCGTTGGGGTTGTTTTGGGGCAAAGGAAAGATGGGCGCACTCATGCCATTTATTATGCTAGCAAGACGCTAGATGATGCCCAACTTAACTATGCCACAACCGAGAAAGAGTTGATAGCGGTAGTGTATGCCTTTGAGAAGTTCCGCTCATATCTTGTTGGAGCGAAGGTCATTGTTTATACGGATCATGCTGCGATCCTTTATCTCCTTACAAAGAAGGATGCCAAACCTAGGTTGATTTGGTGGATCCTTCTTCTTCAAGAATTTGATTTGGAGATCCGGGACAAGAAGGGGTCCGAAAATTCAGTGGCAGATCACCTTAGTAGACTCCCACCATTAGAGCTTGAGAGAGATGACATCCCGATTGATGACTCATTCCGGGATGAGCAATTGCAAATGGTGGAGGAGTACTTGTTCCAAGTGTCTAGAGGAAGTGAGCCTTGGTATGCCGACATTGTGAACTATCTTGTGTGTGAGGAAGTGCCTCCCGGTTTGACATATGCCCAAAGAAAGAAGTTCTTCAAAGATGTGAGGCACTACTATTGGAGTGAACCACTTTTGTTCAAGAAAGGGCTAGATGGAGTGTTTAGAAGATGCATACCGGAGGATGAGGTGGAGAGTGTGATCCGCCATTGTCATTCCTTGCCATGTGGAGGGCATGCTAGCTCACACAAGACATGTGCTAAGGTGTTGCAATCGGGCTTCTTTTGGCCAAGTTTGTTCAAGGATGTGCAAAGCTTCGTGGTAGCTTGTGATGCTTGCCAAAGGACGGGCAACATCTCAAGGAGGAACGAGATGCCCTTGAACAACATACAAGAGGTGGAGATATTTGATGTATGGGGTGTGGACTTCATGGGACCATTCCTTTCTTCATGTGGCAACCTCTACATCCTATTGGCGGTAGACTATGTTTCAAGATGGGTGGAGGCATTCGCCTCTCCCACAAATGATGCCAAGGTGGTGGTGCGGTTTTTCAACCGAGTGATCTTCCCTAGGTTTGGAACACCAAGGGTGATCATAAGTGATGGAGGGAAGCACTTCACTAATAGGAACTTTGGGGCACTTTTGGCTAAGTATGGGGTGACTCATAAGGTGGCAACACCTTACCATCCCCAAACTAGTGGCCAAGTGGAGATCTCCAACCGGGAGATAAAAGGGATACTTGAGAAGACGGTCTCTAGGACGAGGAAAGATTGGGCTATGAAGCTCGATGATGCTTTGTGGGCTTATAGAACTGCTTTCAAGACACCAATTGGCACCACTCCCTACAAGCTAGTTTATGGCAAGTCTTGCCACCTTCCGATAGAGATGGAGCATAGAGCATATTGGGCTATAAGGTGGTTGAATTTTGATCTCAAGGAGGCCGGTGAGAAGAGGTTGCTAGACATGAACGCCCTTGAAGAGATCCGGTTGGATGCTTATGAGAATGCCCGGATTTACAAGGAGAGGACCAAGCGTTGACATGACAAGCGCCTCATCCCAAAGGAGTTGAATGAGGGCGACTTAGTGCTTCTCTTCAACTCGAGGCTGCGGCTTTTCCCCGGAAAGCTCAAATCAAGATGGACGGGTTCCTATGTTGTGAAGAAGGTCTTTCCTCATGGAGCGGTAGAGATAGGAGGAGATCATTGTGGTGACTTCAAGGTGAATGGGCACCGTTTGAAGAAGTACATCCCGGAAGCCCCGGTGGAAGTGATTGCTCCACTTCACCTTGAGTGAAACGCTCCTGAATTTGGTCAAGCTAATGACCTTAAAGAAGCGCTTAATGGGAGGCAACCCATTGGTACATATTTTTCCCTTTTGTTTTTCTTGCTTTTGTTTGATCTTACTCTTGGTGTGCTTTGTTTTTCTTTTGTGTTTTTGAGTGCTAGATCTTATTGATTGTCATGTGTGATGAGATGTTGGAGGTCATGTGAAAACCTCATGGAACTGTTGAGAAGAAGGTACAAGATCCAAGCACATGGACGAGGAAGAAAGCACCCAGGAAAATCGGACTGTTCTTCATAGAAATCGGCCGATTTTCCTGGGTTATGGGCCGATTTTTCCTTCTGTCAAGGAAAGTGATGATCTCCAATCAAGCATGGGTGGAGCGGACGTGGAACTTGGACGGCTTGCGGTGCCAAGCGCGGGTTCCGACACCATAATGAACATCAAGAGCTCTCTACCATCCTTGATCGATCATCCACCATCATCATTCGATGTGAACCGAAATACCAAAGCATCACCAATTTTACATTGTGAGGACCCTCTTTCACTTCTTTATTTAGTTTCCATATTGGGGACAATGTGTTTCTAAGTATGGGGTGGGGTTTTCATGATCACTTGCATGATTAGCATCTAGGATAGTTTAATATTGTCACATGTTTCATTATGTCTTGCATTGTACATACATATTTCGAAAATTTCAAAAAAAAAAATCAGAAAATTTTAAAAATTTTAGTGCTTCTAAAGCTTGGGAATGACCCTTATGATGAAATTGTCTTGTGAATTGGCTATGGATAGCCTTATGTGTTGAATTGATGTATGCATATGTGGACTTGAAGTACTTATCTTGAATCCCATGTGTGAATTGTGATCATGAATGTTTGCCTTGATTGAATTGAGGATTGAAAGTCGAAATTACATGCTAGTTCTTGCACATCATTTAGGAGTGATTGAGGCAATTCATCTTTCTCTACTTCTCATCTTGATCATGTTGTTTGAGCACCTCAATTGATGAAATTTTTTTACCTCTTTTGACCCATCCGGGACTAGGAGCATGCTAGTGTGTTGATGCGTGTGAAAAGCAAGTGTGGGGTGAAGTCGTTGATGAAAGAATGTTGTGAATGAAATGCTGAATTTGATGTGAAAGTGTAGACAAAAATATAGGTTTGGGGACGTTGGTTTAAATGACAAGTAACTCGGCACACTTCACATAATCGGGTGTTGGTGCCTTGCCAAAGTCAAATAAACCGATAGTCCTAACGAGCTTTGGTATGTGTGTCCGGTGAGGATGCACCTCGAAAAATAGAAAAAGCCCGAGGACGGCTAATCATCAAGGTTTCGGCTTTTGTACACCAATGCCATTGTCTCAAAAATAAGTGAAAAAGAAAAGAAAAGAAAGAGAAAAATACACTTTTGTACACCAATGCTTTCCTTTGTCATTTCCCTTAGGTAAGGGATCCTTCATACTTAGCCCACTCCTTGTTGTAATAGCCAACACTTGGCCTCTTGGGTTTTCTTCGGTTCTTCCGGGAAGCTTTCCCGGATCTCTATGAGCTTCACCCGCCTTTTGGAACACTTGTGCTTCCAAAACCTTTTGAGCTTTAGAAATTGAAGTCACCGTGCTCTCAAGACCACTCAACCTTCCAAGCAATTGCTCAAACATCATTTCGGTTCTATCCTTTGGAGGTTGAGTAAATCCGGGTGGAGGTTCTTGTGAAGCTTTTGGTGGTGGAGTTGTGCTTGTGGAAGCGGGAGGGTTCAAGACTCCATCCGGGTTAGAATAAGAGAACCCGGGATGGTTGTGGTTAGGCCGGTAATTGTTGAATTGCCGGTTGTTGTTGAAGTTCCTTGGGCCTTGATAGTTGTTGTAATTGCCCCTTCCCATGTAATTCACATCCTCCTCCTTGGAAGACAAGTTTGCTTGCACTTGCACTTGAGGGGTTGCTTGGTTCTTCAAAGTTGTAGCACACAACTCCCTCAAAGACTTTAGCTCGTTGTTGATGGCGTCAAGCTTGAAATTGCTCATGGTGACTTCACTCACCTCATATGCTCCCGCCTTTCTCCCTTCACTCTTCCTATGGGAGTATTTCTCAATCACTAGAGCTTGTTTCTCCACAAACTCCCAAGCCTCATCCACATGCTTTTCCATGAAAGTCCCACCGGAAAGAGATTGGAGCTTGAATTAGCTATCTTCATCAAGTCCCTTGAAGTAGATTTCCAATAGCTCGATTTTTGGTATACCATGGTGTGGACAATCTAGGAGAAGGTCTTTGAACCTCTCCCAAGATTTGAACAAACTCTCTCTATCCTTCATCACGAAGGCATTGATCTTCCCTCTTAATTTGGTAGTCTTGAAAGGTGGGAAGAACTTAGTCAAAAACTCGGTTGTCATCTCCTCCCAAGTACCAACTCGCCCTTGTGGAATAGATTGATACCAAGCTAAGGCCTTATCCTTAAGTGAGAAGGAGAAAGCTCTAAGCTTATGGTTGTTGCTCTCTAATCTAGGCGGTCTAAGAGTCTCCATCAAAATCTCATAGTTCATCAAGTGTTGATGAGGAGACTCTCCTTCCATCCCTCCAAATTGATTATGCCGGATCATTTGTAGAACTTGAGGGCGGAGCTCGTAGTTGTGGGTTGCGGGATCTCCTAAGTTCACACCCGGACGGTGTGCTATTTGTGCCGGATCCATACGTCTCCCCAAAGTTTGTGGCTCTTCAATAGCGATGGGCATAACCCTAACATTCACCGCCGGCTGCGGTTGTGGTGGTGGGGAAGGTGGAGGTTGCATACGATTAAGCTCTCCTTGTACAAGGGCTTGCCTAATCTCATCAATCTCCCTCCTAGTTGCTTCTTGCCTCTCATTGGCAAGTCTCCTTTCTTCCTCCAAGAGCTCATCTCTTAGCCTTATTTGCTCTAAAGCCTCATCCAATTCAGCTTGGAGATCTCTTCCGGCCATCTCTTTTCTCTTTTTAATGCTCTTGGATCTAGATCTAAGGGTTTTCTCCGGTTCGGGATCGAATGGAGCTAAATCCTTGCCACGAGATCTTCGCATACACCTAAAGAATGAGAGATGTCCTGAAAAGCAAAGACACAAACCAAAGAGAGATCAAAAGCAACAAGAAAGATCTACACTATAAACAATCACCAAATAGACTCAATCTAGACCTAGTCCCCGGCAACGGCGCCAAAAACTTGTTACACTCAGGAATAGATGCACGCAATAAGCCTTAAATTTATACTCGTTATATTTATCCTAACTCCTAGCGAACCCGCACTCTACGGGACGTTTGTAGTAGGGATAGTATTCCGAGGTCGAACTCGAAGACTAAGGTGAAATCGAATCAACAAGTGAGCATATGATAGTGTAGATCTAGTCTAAGAAAAGAGAAAGAAATAAAGAAACGAAAATCTCGATGTTTTTGATTTGGTTTTTAGATGATCAATCAAGATCACAATTTATGCAAAGTAATAGATCAAACTAACAACTCAAGCTAGCAAAACAAACAAGTAACACAAACTCAAATATGTGATCAAAGAGAGAGAAATGGATTCTAGAGGTCAAGATTTCCGGTTATGGCATTGGACTCAAGGTTCTAAAGATTCTAGGACAAGGCTGCGGTGTTGGGAAAGGGCGTTTCACTAATGGAAGCAATTACCGGGTAGGTCTCTCACTTCACTAATCCCGCATCAAACTCCTATTACGGGGTAGGTCTCAAGGGGTTAAAGTAGGGAATTCTACACAAACCGGACTCTACTTAAGGGGGCAACCCTCTCCTTACCGGGTAAGTCTCAGAATAGGGAAGTCTCAAGCAATAATCCTAGCACACTCAATCCAATAGCGGCTTGTGAGGCTCACTACTACCTAAAATTCATCATCTTAGGTATCTAAGATCGGAAATCATCGGGTAGATTTCTTCCCTCACTTAGGTTGATAGCATTAGGTGATCCTAAGCTAAATTAAGCTTAATGAACACTAGGATTTCAACAACCTAACACCCTAACATACAGATTCATCAATTAAAGAGCAACAGAGAGGAAAATCGGGTAGATCATGTAGAGATCGGCCGATTTGACTGAAGAACAGCCCGATTTTTCCTTCTGTTAATGGTTTCGTGCATACAAATCATCCTAAACTAACATATAAGTCCATCCTATCATCACCCTAGCCATAACCATCAATCCATCACTCCAGAATTACAATAAACTAGCCAATAATATGCATATCAAGATCCAAAATCATCATACAAGCATACATGGTTCTCATAGATGGATGATGGAAGATAAGCAAGTAAAAACAATAAATCTCAGCTGAATCTAAGTTTTAGTAAGACATACAACCCTTCAAATGAAGTTCCAAAACGTTCCTAACAATCCTTGCTATAGTTCTTCAATCAAAGACTCCAAAAATCACTCAAGATCACTCAAAACCTCACTATCACTCTATATTTGGTGTTCTTCTTCTTCCTTCAATTTGAGAGAGTTTTCCTCTCCTCCAAGTCTATCCCCAATAGAATGAGCTGTGAATGAGAGAAGGTGGGAGAGGACAGATCCTCAGCAACAGCTTGCAGGACCACTTATATTCTCCACCAAGAGCAAGGCCGGATCAAGAGATCGTGGGACACATGGCTTAAGCTGTCAAAGGCAAAAAAATCGACCCAGTCAAATAAATCGGCCGATTTATCTGGTAGTTGGTCCGATTTTCTTCAACAAATGCATGCTATGATCGTCTAGCCATGAGTTGCTCCATTGCTTGCAGCAATAGTGGTCTTTGTGTCCTTTGTTGCTCCAATTATGCTCCTTCAAAGCTTTGGATGTGTACCACCATGAGGCTTGACCCTCGAATGTATCGATTACTGTCCAAAAGATCCCTGAATTACCTACAAAACCGATAAAAGGTCGTGTAGACGTCTTTTCTAGAAATATGCATGAATTGAGCAAAAACGTCATGAACCAATGTCAAACCGTGCATGAATAACGGGAAAAACTATCTAATTAAGTGCCTAAACTAATGTCATAAATCACGTTATCATTCTCCTATGTGTGTTTGTGCCATATTATTCATATAATGCCTAGAATGTGAGCTAACGGTTTTAAACCGTTTTGTGTAGATGCCTTGCAGGTTAGGGATGCCGCCGAGTGAGGTGGAGGAGTGGACAACCGAGTGGTCTCCGTACATTATAGGACGGGGGCATTTTTGGGGGTTTTCCTTGTTTGATGGATTATGTCATCTTGTACGTATTGGTTTCCTTTACGTTTATGTCGTTTTTAGGACTCGACTGAGTTTCCAACTTGTATCCCTTCCTTTCTTTTCTTGCATAGATTATAAACTATTTTGAGTTTTATGCCTTTATTTGTGCCATGTTGGAAAGGTCCGGTGAGATTGTTGTCAGGCTAAGGGTTGGGATCTATTGTGTGGTCTCGCCCGTAGCATTCCGATATCCCGCGGATTCAGGGTGTTACACCTTCATCATATCTTTGTGATTTAACTTGAGACTTATCTGGTAAAGGTTAGTTTTATTCCTTTAGGTAGTGTGCTGGTTTGTGAGTATAGTTTCTTACCTTAGTTCCTTGAGACTTACCTAGTAATAGGATCTTTGGTTTGGGATAGTGGATGGTGAGACTTACCCGGTGATCTATCTTATCTCCTTTTGATGTGAGACCATCCTTAGCATCTACGAATACGCTACATGGATCATTCACCAATCTAGAAGCGAGAGAAATTCAAGGAAGGATCGGTTACAAGTTGCAAACTTGGGACGAATTGATGGAATAGAAGATTGCATGGAAGATGAAGAAAATCGACCGATTTTCCTGTAGGAAAATTCGACCGATTTCCTTCACTGAGACGAACTTTGCAAAGATCCGGCCATGATATTCTATCTTCTGGATATTATATCTTGTTATGATTCGTTAAAGCTCTTAGACTATCTTAAGGGATTATTAAGTTTTTATATTTTATATATCTTACAAATATCTTTGCAAGATTATCTTTAAGTATATTTTCCTAGTTTTTGTAGCATTAGTCTCCCTTATAAATAGCCTTAGTGGGGGAGATTGTTTGGTAGATTAGATTTAATATATTTCCACAGATTGTGAGACTTGCAACTACACTTACGAAGTGTGTGTTTTATTCATTAAATCGTTCAATCAATAAAGAGAGCTTTTGGTTGAATTGTTTGTGAAGTCCTTGCTAGATTGTGCATGTGTGTGTTAATCTTATTGAAGGTTGATACTCATGGTCAATACTAGAGCTGTCAAAATCTGACCCGACCCATGAAACCCGCCCGATCCGCCCGACCCGAACCCGACCGACACCCGTTAAAAGGAAAAAATTACGCATATGAGACCGACCCGTTGTTAACCGATTGAACCCGAAACCAAAAATAACTCAAACCCAAAAGTGACCGTAACCCGATTATACCCGAATGAACCAGCCCGACAACGCCCGAAACCGAAAGCACCTGACCTGAAATGATCTGATTCCCGAAATAACCCGACCCAAAATGCCCGAAACCCGAAAGCCATTGACCCGCCATGACCTGTGAACCCGTAATGACCCGACCCAAAATAACTAACCCGAATTATTCCAAGAACTAGTAGTAAGTTGGTTCAAAGCAGAATGACGTATATGATAATCAAGACCTCGAATTTGGAGGACCTCCATTCAATTTTTCATTATATAATATATTTTTGCTTTTAAAAATTATAAACATAAAACCCGAGTAGCTCAGTGGTTGAATGTGCATGTGAACATTGTATTTCATCTGGGTTATGTTCGAAACCTAGCGTCAACTTTCTATAGTTTCATTTTTAAAACTAAATTAGTGGGACCTCTATCCTCACCTTTTATTTACTTTTTTAAAAATTTTATTTAATTACTTTAATTTTGGGATTTTAATATTATCTGATAAATATATAAAGTTTTAATCAGAAATTTGATGAAATAAAATAATTTCAAAAATACAAAATAATGTGAATCAAATATATTTATATAAATAAATAAAATACAATCAATTTTTTATATTACTATTTATTATTAAAGATAAATTATAAATTATAAAACTAGAATATATAGAAAAATAAATTGATAAAATTATAATCATCATAGTTCACACGTGGCATTTAGATCTTTTGCTTTAATACAAACTAATACATGGGTTATGCACATATGTAGTTTAATTGAAATTTAACTTAAAAATAGATAAGAAAATTATGATTTTGTACAAATATGTATAGTAATAATCTTAGAATTTTATTTATAATGCTAACAAATATATAAATTTATAGAAAAATGAATGATTCAGTGATCATATACTATTATATGTATCTAATTACTCTCTCAGTTCACAAATAATTGTCGTTTTACCATTTTGCACACTTATTAAAAATATACCAATTTACCCCTAATCATTCATTTACTTTTTATTTTTTTGAAAATTACAACTAACAAACTACTAATGATTAAAAGGGTAAATGTGTAAAGTAAATGTCAAAATAGCTAAAATGATAATTAATCTTTAACAAAAGTGTAGGGGTAAAACAACAATTGTTTGTGAACGGAGGGAGTATAAAATAAATTTTATATATTATAAATATAAAGTGTGTAAGATGAAAATTTAATTAGGAAAATAAAAGATAATAGAATAGTTTGTTAAAATGTATGTAGAATGTATTTAAAAATAGATAGTTGGTTCACATATTTTTAATTAAAAATTGTAAAAATAAGAATGCGTGTAAAAATAACACGTGGTGAAATAAATAAAAAGTTGACACATGGTGTTATTGTTAACTATTAAGAGTTTTTGCTTTAATATTATGCATTAGCATATAGGTATATAGATACTAAGACTATGTATCTATTTTGTTATGGTTTATGTTTTTTTTTCAATTGTAGTTAAATTGAGTGTAAAATATATATTAAAATTAATACGACTTAAAGTTGTTTAAAATAATATAATGAGTCATACATACAAGTCGAGTATAGCTTAATGCAAGTGACATAGTACAAATTTCCCTTTAAAAAATTTGTTGTTGAGTTCAATGTAAACTAGTATTGTAATATTATATTAGTATGATGCATAATTTATTTTAAATAAATATTAGTTAAATTGTTTATAATTTTACGCATGAAAAAGCATAAGAAATTAATAATCATACACTTTGATTGTAAATTTATAATATAGTCGTGAATTAATTATGTTTTTATATACTTACAAAATAACTATGATGATGTTAGCCATATTTGACTTTGTATGTACATACAAACTATAGTACTATCATGTTATTGTTCATAATATAAATTCTCATACTTTGAATTTCTGTTATTTCATAATATAATACAATTGCTAGCGAATGAACAAAGATGAAAAAAAACAGTTAGTGATCATATGCGATTTTACATAACACATATCATATTACTACACAAATCACAATATATACATCAAACATTTATTTAAAAATATATTTATAATTTTTATCAATTACCTTTTAAACTTATTTTCTTAATTTTATAAATTAATTTTCTTAATTATATCTTTATAATTAACAAAAAATATAAGCATACTAATTTTTTTGATCGGGAATTTAAGCATACTAATTACTTATAAGTTACAACCAACAAATTGCTTTTGTAAAATATCATCGCTTTTGTAAAATGACTTTCTCGAAATACCGAATTGTGAAAGACCGGTCAATTAATTATGGAGGTATTGTTTAAATTAATTATTAATTTTAAATATTAATTTAGAATTATAATTATAAAATTAAATAAAAATTAGTAATTACATCAAACTTTGGCTTTGTTGAAAATTAAAAAATATAAAAATAAGTTTGGTGGGGGACACTCTAAGAATCAAACTCCGGACCTCTTACAACCAAAAAGACTACCAAACCATTAAACTAAACAACTTTCTTGTTAATTTCTCGCTAACTTTGATAAACAATAATTAATGTTGAGATTTTAAAATACAAAGAATACATTTAGTACCAATTGCTAAAACATACAAAAGAGTCCTAAGATTCGAACTCAAGACCTCTTACACCAAAAGTGAAACTTGAACCACTAGACCAACAACACCTTGTTTGTTTTATTTTTAATCACGTGTTCATCTCCACATGCTCAGAATCGGACCTACATTTTTAACTCTCTTGGTCAAAAATTATAGGTTAATCGACCCGACTATTGTGCTTTTTTTTTTATTTGAAATATGAATACGTCAAATTGGCTTAACAAAGGAGACCAACCTATAAATATGAAGAAAAAAACATAATAAGTTTGAATTTGTCGGAATTGGTTTGTCACAAAAAATTAGTCCAATTTAAAAACAATCAAATCCAAAAGTTGTAGACTCGAAAACAATCGAACCTGATTATACCCAAAGTAATTCAACCCGGATTTACTCAATACATAAACTAGACTGACCCGAAATACCCGACAATTGAAGCGACCCGACCCGAAATAGATCGTGAACCCGAATTTCAATTGTACGAATGATCCCGACCCGATCTGAGCCCGACCCGAATTAGGCCGATAACCGATTAAAACAACCCAAGATTGCCCGAGAACCCGATTATTAGTTGTGCAAGGGCAACCCGACTTAACCCGACCCGACCCGAATAAACCCGACATGACATTATAGACAATTTTGACCCGGCTCAAAGTGACCCGAAACAAAATTGACCCGACCCGAACTCGGCCGACCCGCCCGTTTGACACCTCTAGTCAATACTAGTCCCTCCTTGCGCTTGTCTTAATTTGAAGACTTGTGTAAGGTTAAAGAAGTGCGGTTAAGGTAATCTTCACGTTTAAGGGTTTTGACACATCATTGGTCAATGTTCTTTTGCGGAACTATCTTAGTTCATATCTGCCTATATTTCTGTCATTTATCATTCCATAATCATCTCCTTATCTTTCCATATCATTCACTAATCCGTATTCTGAATTTTCCCAAAAAATCGACCTGTTCTTGAGGAAATTTGGCCGATTTTCTCTATAGAACAACCCGATTTTTATCCCAGTTAAGGACTTCCAATCTAGATCGGGAACTACGTTTTAACCCCGCATCACCTTCCCTTTGCAACCTCAGCTTTGTCCGCGCTTATCCTTAGAAATCTTGAGTCGAAACCACAATCGGGTGCTTTGATCTCTAGAATCTGCATTCCTTTATCTGATTATCATATATCTTGTTCTTTGTTGCTTGAGAATTGCATAAGAACCTAAAGATTATATACAGTTGCTTGATTTTTCCATAGTCCTTGTGTTCAACCCAGGAATACTTGCTTGTACTGCGATTGATCCGTACACTGCGGGTTCGCTTTTATTGCTTGATTCTTGGTATAAATTTAAGAATATTTTCTCCCATATAAACACAAGTTTTGGAGCCAACACTTAGCCTCAACTTACTCATCTCAATGCTTCAAAATTGACTAGGTTTTGACTCAAAAGCTCGTTAAGGACGTTTTTGATCATTTTAAGCCCATGGATGCTTCTTTTACAGGAGAGCTCTTGCAATTGTTGATGGAATACCTCCTTGAGTAGACGGGAAAGCTAACTTAATGCCTAAGACCTCGATGATAACTTGCTTGCTGAGGTAGAAAATGCCTGATAGGGAAGGACAATCCCTCTCACAGACATCAGATAAACGTAACCATCTCTGCATGGCAGCTTTCTATATAGAGAGGCTGAAACAATAGCCGGTGCAATAGTTGCTTCAGTGGCTGCAATAGTTATAACAAAAATAGAGAAATTGTTTCCTTTTAGTTGACGACTATCATGGCAGCTTTCTATTTAGATTAACCGCATTCAATATAAGTTCAAGACACATGAGAGCTCTAACTAAATTTCGGCTTGTGATTAATCCATAAATGCCAATAGAAAATAAATAGGTACTAAAAACAAGTACATGTTCGAGCATCATTGAGCAACTCCTTATCAATCTTAATTCATTTCAGTATGAACACAAATTTAATTCACTCGAATATACCAAACAAATATAGAGCAAAGAAGTGTGTTAGTAATAGATTCCATTTTTTTCTATTATACATCAATTAAACTACAATTGAAAGGAAATAGATACGATAAAAGAGGAGCAACAAGATGATCAATTCGGGAGTCCTGGAGAAAAGAGAAACGGTAAAAACCTCTCTGATACAGTCACCGAGCAGTAGGACGACTCTTTAGTAACCTTGGATGGCTCCTTTCGACGCTTCTTTCGCTCTCGATCCTTCGGAGGTGGAAGAAAGAGCACTTATATAGTATAAGTATATATAATAATAAGACATAGCAGGGCCCCAAAAGGCTAAAAATGGAATAGACATATATGAGATGGAAAAGAGGATATGAAATACATATAAACAAACTGTAAAAACTATGAAATTTGATTTTTAAGAAATATAATATTCAAATCACACCTGAACTATTTTTTATGACATATAATCAATCAATTATTACATCATCAACAAAGATAAGTTTTTTTGCTAGATAATCTAACCGTACTGTTTTAGTACATACATCAATAGTTTGTACCAATACTAGTAAATATTATTTCAATCCTACTGGCATTATATTGGACATCAGTATTTACCACGACTCAAACCCTTAGTTGTACAACTCTCCGACCTTTCTTGAAAACAAATTTCAAAGTGAAGTAATAAAATTAAGAAAAAAGAACAAATCTCACTTCCTAGATTTAAAAACTCTAAACGTGTTCATGCAAAATGAAGCACAATAAGGGAGATATTTGACCAATGTTATGTTATGTGGGGTCGTTGACCTACTGTTATGTGGGTCGTTGTCTATATAATTTAAAAAAATTGTTGACCAACGGATATGTATTTGACTTTGTTATTTTATTTTAACAAAGTTAAATTACGTATAGTTTTGGTATAATTTTTTTTCCTTCTCATAATTAATTATAAAATCAATTGTTACGCACGACTTCTTTTTAATTCGGTCGTATTTTTATTTATTTTTTTTATCTCACGCCGTTTATCAAGTAAGGCTCGTAATTTTATAATTTGTATAAATAGATAGTTTCTTTAGTTTTTTTTGTTATGGCACGTCGGTTATTAAGTAAGGCTTGAAAATCGATAATTTGTATAAATAGAGAGTTTCTTTAAAAAAATAATTGTTATCACACGTCGGTTATCAAATAAGGCTCAAATTTTGATAATTTATATACATAGAGAGTTTTCTTAAATTTTTTGTTATTCCATGTCGGTTATAAGAGAGGGTGACAGTTTGAGAACTTATATAAATTGAGGGCGTGTAGATTAATCAAATCATAAATTTCTAAGTTTTTTGGAAAAATTTAACTATAATTATAATTCATATCGTATTAATATATGTTATATGCGTCGTTGACCTAATGTTATCTAGGGTCGTTGACTTACAGCTATTTGGATCATTGACATACATATTTTGAGGGTCGTTAACATACAATTATTGTGTTATATCGGTTGTTGACCACCATTTATTTGGGTAGTTAACATAATGATATGTTGGCCGTTAATGTATTGTGGATCGTTATCTATATAATTTAAAAACCCTTAATCAACATATACATATTTAAGTCAACTGCATATATTCTTTGTATAACATTTTTTTTCTTCTCATAATTATTTCTAAAACCATTTGTTAGCCACAACATGTATTTTACTATCCAAAATCTCACATCGGTTATCAAGTAATTTGTTATCCATACAATTTTTGAGGGTCGTTAACATACAATTATTGTGCTATGTCGGTTGTTGACCACCGTTTATTTGGGTAGTTAACATAATGATATGTTGGCCGTTAATATACTATGGGCCGTTATCTATATAATTTAAAAACCCTTAATCTACATATACATATTTAAGTCAACTGCATATATTCTTTGTATAACATTTTTTTCTTCTCATAATTATTTCTAAAACCATTTGTTAGCCACAACATGTATTTTGCTATCCAAAATCCCACATTGGATATCAAGTAATTTGTTATCCACAACATGTATTTTACTATACCAATCCCACATCGGTTATAAAGTAAGGCTTATAGTTTGAGAAACTTTATAAATGGAGAATGTGAAGATTAAACAAAACAAACATGTACAAGCCCCATCAAACAAGATGCTGGTAAATTCATAGATGTGAGAAAAAGATGTCTATCCCTCCTAAGAGGCATTCGGCATAAACAAGAGTTCAAATCAAACACAAGTAAAAACTATGAAAAGTGCATGTCCAGGGACATTGCACAAACAAACCAACAAGACATACATAAAATTGAGTAAAGGCTTAAAAGCCCATCCGGCATCATGAGCGAGAGCCGGAGTGGCCGGCATAGGAGGCAACTCAGCCCAATGGTGATAGGCTGGTATGCGCGCCGGTTCATCCTTGGCAATCCAGAGGTGGAGCGGAGAACATAAGTAACCGGCCCAAATGAGACAACTTCCGGAGCACTGGTGCAATTTCCCAACTGTACAAGCCCCATCAAACACTTGTAGAAGTGGAGGTCAATTGAAGCCGGAATCTCCCTAACAGTTCTACAAGCCCCATCAAACACTTGTGGAAGTGAAGGTGCAGTTGAAGTACCGGCGGCAAGAGAAGAGGAAATCCTATTATTGTAGATCGTTCACAATACGGTATAGGATTGAAGTCCAACTCCAGCGGATACATCAAGACCTTGTCAATTTTCTCTACAAGGTAACATCACCCTTGAACCTCTTCAAATGCAATATCGCAACAGTGGGTGTTTGATCAATTAGGAGATGCTTCTTTACTGGAACTTGCTAGTTGCACTTATCACATGTAATTTTAACATCATCTTCGATCTCTTCCATTTTTTGTGAACAATCTAATTGCACCATTGATGTCATCAACATCATAAATCTCCAAGCTCATATCAAGCAGAGGCTCATAAGTATCAAAACGACCCCCACAATTGCAACAGTGAAGCTGAATGTTTAATTAGTGAAAATATAAAACTGCAATCAAGGTTCGGGTAAAACAAGGATGAAGCATACAAAAGACAAAAAGAATAAAGAATATGAGTAACAAAAATGCCAAACTGGCTCACAAGCCAACCACCGAAAACCCGATTCAACACACTATCGCCTTGTGATGAGATACACTTTCCATCAACTTTACATTTTAACCACTAGTTGTCAATCTTGTGTAACAAACATTGCAAATGTTCATGTGCATCTTCTTGTTGGAATCTCTAGAAAAACGATGATATATTTTGAGTACAACATTAAGGAGACCAAAGTACTAGGATGAACGACAATATCCATCAAATGAATTTTGTAAAAATTAATGGCATCTCAGCAGTTGGACAATTATAGAATCAAGCACGAAACAGATCTAAACAAATGACTTGCATAAATTAGACTGACTCATCAAAATAAGAGTAGGAAACATAATGATCATCATCAAAAAAGACACCATGGCACCATTGCAAAGAGATCCGATACAGCACACTATCACATTCAATGCCTCTAAGTATAATCCTACAAGTTATTATTGCAAACAAAATGAACCTACAGTCATAAATCATCCCATGGAAAAACAAAAAGGTAAACTATCCAACAAGTAAAAATAAAATCAAGGACTTTGATCTGGAGATTTACCCTACCCACGATCATAAGTCATAGCATACGCGTCGAGACAGTTGAAGGCTTATGAGTAGAATTACCCTACCAATGATCTAGAGTTTGCTTATGTGGTTCACGCTTTAAAGATTTGGAGGCACTATCTGTACGGAGATACGTGTTAGATATTCACAAACCATAAGAGTCTGAAGTATATATTCACTCAGTGGGAGTTGAATAATCATTAGAGGAGATCGTTGGAACTGATCAAGGACTTTGATCTAGAGATTTTATACCACCCGGGGAAGGCGAATGTAGTCGCTGACGCTCTTAGTAGGAAGACTCCCTGGGAGATGGCGATCGCTCGACTAATAGCTCAGTCTTAGTTACAACCAGACTTGGCATGGCTGGAGATGGATATCCACTTTCCGGATTCTGACAGCCACTTGTCAACTTTGGAGATGTTACCTAATCTGTTGGATGAAATCCGACAGAAACAGGAGAGTTGCCCGACTTTGACACATATCCATGATAGGATGTCTCTAGGAGAGGCACCATTTTTTGTCGTCGGTGCCGGTGGAATTTTGAGACTCCTAGAGCGCATATGTGTGCCATCAGATCGAGAGCTGAGACGACAAATCTTATAGGAGGCTCATGCGACAAATTAATCGATGTATCCCGTGCGAGTAAGATGTACCAGGACATCAGGTGTTCATTCTGGTGGGGAGGACTAAAGTCAGATGTGATAAGATATGTAGCTCAGTGTGCGACCTGTCAACAGGTCAAGATCGAGCAATACATGCCGGGTGGAGAGCTACACCCACTTACAGTTGGAAGTGGGAAGATATATCAATGGACTTTGTTACCAGTTTAAGACCGAGCCGGAGTTTTGACGTCATCTAGGTCGTAGTGGATCGACTAACAAAGACTGCACATTTCATTCCTGTCAAGGAGACGTGGTCGGTAAGTCGATTAGTAGAGGAGTTCACTAGGCAGATAGTGAGACTTCATGGAGTACCTATGACTATAGTCTCTCACCGAGACGGGCGGTTCACTTCAAGGTTTTGGCAACAGATGCATGTCGTCCTAGGTATGAGTCTACAGTTCATGAACGTCTATCATCCTCACACAAATGGTTAGTCTGAGAGGACCATACAGACTCTAGAGGATATGTTGAGAGGTTGTGTGCTGGACTAGGGACAAGTGTGGTAATATCACCTTCCTTTAGTTGAGCTCTCATACAACAACAGTCTGCACGCATCGATCGGGATGGCTCCTTACGAGGCGCTATAAGAACAGAGATGTTGTACCCCACTATGCTGGGATGAGCCGAGTAGTGCTAGTGGTGTAGCACCTGAGCAGATGCAGGACGATACGGATCGAGTAGCAATGATCCGAGAGCGGTGCTGCCAGCACAGAGTTGCCAAAAGTCCAATGCTAATAAGAGGTTGATAGTATGAAATATGATGTTAGTTTAGATGTGCATATAGGTAGTTTTTCCCTTTCTTTTGTGTACATGGACGTATATTTGTAGCATTTATGATACTATTTACCTATTATGTTGGAATGGAGATCTACACAAGCTTTGTGGTGATTTTAGGTGAATTGACGCTGAGTTGGAGAGAAAATGGAGCATTCGTGAGGTGTTGATCAAAGTGGACCTCAATGGGAAGCACTAGAGAGCTCAAGAAGAAGTATAAAGCGAGGACTCAGAAGATACAAAGAAGAACAAAGAGGAAACACATCTCAGAGCAGGAACCACGGCCAAAGAAACATTTCCACGGCCGAGATTCTCTTAATTCTTTGATTAAAACCCGTGGAAACACAGTTCAAGAGTCGCCACGGTTTAAATCTCGGCCGAAATTTAGTGACGTCACCCGATATTTTCTTCGGAAAAATCCGAACCGTTATTGTCATTTCATCAACGCAAGACGAGATCTTTTTAACCCTAATTTTATTCTTTAAAATAGGGCAGCTATTACAATACGGAGGAGGGACGCTTAAGGCAAAATATACGGCTGATTACTGGGTTTACACCATTGGCAATACGGAATACGGCATTGAAGAGCTATTGGATTCGCAACTTGGAAACGGATTGACAACCCGTACTTAAAGGTTGGAGATATTTTTGTGAGATTTTCTGGATTTTAATTTTCCATTCTTTGAACAAAAGAACGGAGATTATTTGTGGATTGATTTGTTTTGTGATATTTGGAGATTCATTATTTGGAGATTATTGTGTTTTCTTAGTTTCATCCCTTTCTTAACTTCTTTTGTGATTATTGATATTTATATGATGATTGTTGGCTAACCCCCTTTCGATTCTAGGGCGATAAGTTGATGGTTGTGGTTTAGATGATGATAGATTGATTCTTACAAACAGATTGGACCGTGAGAGTTGTGTTATAATCGCCGCAGAAGACAAATCCCGGGGTGTTGTTCGCTCCAAAAGGTGTGTGCAAGCTTTAATATTTGTTCCAAGAATAATTGCAAATAGCAAACCCGCAGTGTACGAATCGGATGTACTAAAAGCAAGAATTCCAGGGACGAACACAGGGACTATAGTGAAACAAAGAACGGTAATTCAGGTTGTCAAATAACAATCACACAACAAGCAAAGCTATCAAAGATGATATAAAAGTCAAAAAAAGAGAATGCGAATTCTAGAGATTAAAGCATTCAGTTGTGGTTCCGACTCAAGATCTCAAAAGATAACGTGGACAAAGTTGAGGTTTGCAATGGGAAGGTGTTTCTAAGGTGGGAATAGATCACCGGGTAAGTCTCACTACTCACTATCCCAAACCAAAGATCCTTTTACTGAGTAAGTCTCAAGGTACTAAGGAAAGGAACTACAATCTCAAACCAACACATCACCCAAGGGGATAGAATCAATCTTTACCGGGTAAGTCTTAGGCTAACTCTCAAAGATGGGATGAAGGCACACTCAAACCCCAATAAAGGATAAACCTTTATTACCTACACTTATGATCTTGGGTAAATAAGCAAAGGAATCACCGGGTAAGACTCATCCTAGGCTTGCGTTGAACCAGAAAAGGTATAACAAGGATAGGATTTGGCAAACTAGAACCTCAGCTCAGATAAGGTTCAAGGAAGGTTCACCTCGTTCAGTTATATTCCATCCCGGCCGAGATGTTCAATGACTGGCTGAGGTGTTCGTTTGTTAAGGTAAAGGCTCGAGCTTTCAGGATCCACTGGGATTAAGATCATTCTATCATCATCTTCCCCACAACTTTCAGCCAATCACCCCAGAATCGCATAAAGAACCTAGTCAACAATCATCATGATAATAATAATCAAATATATAAGAAAAGAATCAATATTCAAACAAGAAAACCTTAACACAAAGGTCTCAATAACTCAATGAATCATACAAACAACAAACAGCGTTCCTCATTCACAAATCAGAAAAGACAACAAACCAAACCAACTAAGAAAGACTTACAAACTTCCTTCAAAGCCAACTTCAACTTGATTCCCTCCTTCCTTGAACTTCAACCTTCAAACTTCCTTCAAAACTCTTCTTGAAAATCCTTGATCCAAAGATGATCCGTCGATTTCAGGATGGCTGAATTGCAGAAAATCCAACCCTTTATATAGGAGAATTATCTTCCACAAATAAAATATCTTAAAAAGATAATTTCCTTAAAATATATCTCCATATCTTTCAAAATATATCGGTCAAAAAGATATCTTCCTTCCAGAAATCCAGCCAAAAATATGTGATATTCACTTCCAAAAATAGAAGATCTCAGCCAAAAATAAAGATATCATTGTCCCGTCATCAGTTTGCCTCGGTCCAGACGCTCCTCAAGATCACCTCGGTCGAGGTGATATTGTAGCTGACCGAGGTGAGTCTCAGCTGCAAGTGTAACTCTCTAATCTGGTCCAAAATCAATCTTCTAAATCATTTTCATGCTTCCTGAGATCTTCTTATAACTCCTTAATACTCCAAAATGTAGCTCCAATGACTCCTTAGCTTCCTTAGCTCCATTTCGATCCAAAACGTGTCATTTTCCCTACGATTACAACGAGCTAGGTCTAGACCTCGATTCCCGCAAAGGTAGACAAAAAAACAGTATAATCAAAGAATATACATCTATACATGCATATTTATGAAGATAAAACGTCTAAACCAATCCCAAAATATAGACTATAATAAATGCTATCAAAATACCCCATACTTGTCCCTTGCTTGTCCCCAAGCAAGTTCCAAATCTTAGATACAAGATAGAATGGATTATATGTCAGAAAAATCATTGAAAAACATTTCAAAACCTTTTGTGGTGTGCTCCACTCATAGATCACCCTAAGAGAATGCTTCATGGCAAATAAAATCAAAACATGATCAAAACATTTTATAAATATAAGAAAGTTGTTCATCTTTGCATAAAATCATAGAACAGATCATATTTATCGAAATCAATCATGTATAATCCAGTTAAAACCACCAAGTCAATCAACATACTCGAAGTCTCAAGGGCTTCCAAAAGGGGTCAAGAAACGTGTCAGGGTGGGATGTATATAGGGTAATGTGGTGCTAGAATCCGGGAATAGGATCTTACTTCACTTTCTTTGATTCTCAACATCTTCCACCAATAAGCTTTGCTTATTTTCACTTTTACTTTTTGGGATGCATGGACAGAGGTGCACAATAACCGAAGCCTAGGAGATCAGAAATCATCAACTTCTCGAGATGCCTCAAACCCTTGATGCACATACCATGACCCGTTAGGAATATCGCTCAATCAAACTTTGGCAAGACACAAACACCCGGCTATGTGAATGGTGCCGAGTTACTCATCATCATGATTGACTTCCCAAACCTAATTGTTTCTTTCTAACACTTTCAGCCAACATCTCAACTTCACTTTCACTTGCTTTTCTTCACTTGCTTCCAAATTCCCGGATAGGTAACGGGAGGCAAATATGTATATGAGGGGCTAAGCATGATCAAGAAGAAGAAGAAGAAGAAGAAGAGAAGAGAATGAATTGTCTTATTCATCCCAGGAAGAATGTGATAGAACTCATCATGTGGTGTCAACCTTCAAATCCAACATAATTTTGATAAAAACAAAGTATTAAGCATGCTAAAACTTCAAACAAAGCATTTTGCAACTTAAACATATCATAAAACCTTTCGAGCATATAAAGATTTCAAAACCAATCTGCAAACAGAATCATCATCGAGGTCATATCCAGAGAAGAAGCACAAAACGTTTTGAAAACCTTTCAGTTAAAGCCATCTCGGTCGAGGTGTTCTGGCGTCATCCGAGGTGTTCAACCTAAATCGGCCATGAACGTCTCGGTCGAGGTTATAAAAAAAATTTTCAAACCAGTTTTTAACGATTTTCTCAAACAGAAACTTGTATGTATGTTTGTATGTAACGACAAAGCATATAGAGCCAAATAAACAGTAATATCCATTAGAGTCATACAACCATCGAATAAAATAAGTCACATAATACATCCAAATACCCCATACTTGGGACACATTGTCCCAATAGGTTAAATATAAGTCTAAGGAAATAAAGTACTCACCGGACCTAGCTGAACTGCATAATAACTAAATAAGAAACCCATGAAGCTTTAATCCTCATCAGTTGGCGGTGGTGGATGTGGAATATAGGGATACTGGGACGGGTCGAAAGGATAGCCCATAACCTGTTGATGTTGGATCTACATCACCCGTCTAGTGAAGCGCTGGCTCTCCAACATCTGATGCGTCCATCCCTCGATATGTCTGCGCTCCTTAGCGAAGCGCTCATGAATGTCAATTGTCAGGGCTGCGTATGCATCTATTATCTGGTCAATGAGGTCATCAATCCATCGGTGAGCCTCGGGATCTCTACAGCGGTGGGATCTGCGATGAGGTGGTGGTGGTGCTGCTGCTGCTGCTCTCTCATCCTTTGTCGCCTCGTCATCAAGGTCAACAACGGGAACACTAGGGCCGCCGGTATCAGTACCGGTCTCCATGGCAGCTTCTCCATCATACCCCTCATCACCATCATCAGTTGCATCTCTAGCATCCTGCATATATGGGAACCAAGCAGCTGACCAGTACTGATGATCAAAAATAGAAAACTGAGATGACCATATAATCCCCTGTGGTGCAGTCGTCTCCCATGTCATAGTAACATAAGGTGTTCCAAGGACACGAGGGACAAGAATACGTATGGTGATCATCTCATGCAGTCCCAGCAGCTTCGCAACCGCAACCAGTGTACAAGATGAAAGGTCTAAATCCATAGAAGTGGCGATGTGGGTCACCAACCCACCACAACAGATATCCCCTCTAGACTTGCCCTTGATCTTGTGCAAATAATTTGTCACCATGGCAGCAAAGTATGGCACTCCTCGAGTCACCATACATAACAAACTCAGCAGCTCCCCCTGATGGACCTTTTGGGGCGTCTCAGTACACGCCAAAAGAGTCTCACTGAAAATCCTGTGAGCAAGGCGGAAAGCAAGATGAAAGATAATACGCTCCCGAGAATCTCCATGCCTCCACTTGTCACTATGGTCCGTCCATGGGCTATCTCACCCCAAAAACTCCGAGCCACCGCTCGGGAAGGAAAATCAGTCACAGTCGGTGTAGGGAAGCCGAAAATATCCCTAAACTGATCCATAGGAACTACATAGTTCCTGTTCAGCAGCCGGTACTTGATTCCATTGTGCTCCGGCACGTATGTAACAGAACTAACAAACTCCATCGTCAGCTCCAGATAAGTCGGCGCCCTGATATCCATGAACTCCTCAAGACCAACCATGGAGATCATCTTCTTCAAGTCCTCCACCACATGGAGGCACTCGAAGGCATCAACATGAAGAAACCGCGGGGCAACGATCGGACGCCCGCAAATACGATCATAATCCTTTTGGTGACGCTCGTGGATCACCGGAATGGAGAACTGAGAAGTAGAGGAAGGAGAAGAATGGTGTGAACTGCTAGGCCTGTCCCTCAAGGCCAATTGACGATCAGATCTGTTGCTCATTATTCTGGACGAAGAACACCTTGGTTGCCCTAAGAACACCTCGGCCGAGACACAGTCGACTGGACCGAGGCGAACTGTTGTTCGATCGCACTGTTTAAATCTGTAAGCTTTTTTCCCCCCAAATCAATACCAAAAGCTTCCTAAGGGGTACTTATATCTTTTTCAACAACAAACAGTGGCAACCAAAGCCAGATCTGCTCAAAATTGACAAAAGAAGGAAGGAGTTAGGGTTTGGAACGAAATACCCCAAATTCTGCAGATTGAAGCGTTTTTCTTGTTGTTTGATGCTTGGAAACTAAATCTCGTGCTTCCTCCCATGAAATCGAGCCAAGAAACGTGGAAAACGGGCAAGAATCGAGAAGTTGAGGGTAGGAGGCCGCCACGGTCGAGGTGAGAGTAGAGAGGGAAAAATCTTAAGAGTGAGTGTTAGCATGAAATATTGCGATATTCTAGGCACTTATTTTGGTTGTTTTTCCCTTATGATTGTGTACATGGATGAAGTTTAGAAGAAATTGTTAGCTTGTTCATCTATTTTGTCGATATGGATGTCTACACTAGCTTTGTGTTGATTGTAGGTGAAAAGGAGCTAAATAAGAGAAATTGAGAGAGAAAAGAGAGTAATCGATCATATTCGAGGATTAGGAACACATCAAGGAAGCTAAGGAAGGAGCTAGGATGAAGAATGTCACGACACAAAGGAAATTACAAGTATTTTACACTTCCACGCCCTGAATTACGGCCGTAGAAGAGTCCACACTCTAAACCACGACCGTGGATCTTGGCATCATGAACGTGGAACACTCCAGTAGGTTACACGGTTTAAAGTACGGTCATGGAAGTCACAAGACACCGTACTCCTTTTCCACGCTCTAAACCACGCTCGTGGAAACCCTTGAGACCGTGATTTAGGCGATCTTTTAACGTGTCTTCATTTGCCACGTTATTTACGTAATGGGCCTGGACGGTTATTCTTTCTCGTCTTATAAAAAGGTCGGAAAAGAGAGTTTCGGGGATCCCTTCTTATCGCCGCTTAGACGCCGCATACATCTCGCATCCACTTGGGGATAGACGGCCGCTTACTTTGCTTGGAGCATTTTTTTTGCCTAGGGTTAACTGAAGATCGCCGAAGGGTTAACCTCTTTCTTAGGTTTTGATATTGAAGACATATTGGCAACCTGTTCTTCATACTTACCTTAGATCATTGTGAGGTTTTGTGTTATACATTCTGAATCCATTGAATATCGCTTCTTGTGTTTCGGATTTGAGAATTGGTTTTGAAGTTTATTGAGTATTCGAGGGTTTTCATCTTTCATTCTCTTTAAATTGAATATTGATATTATGACAATGGTTATTGGCTAAAACCCTTTAGCAATTCTAAGGTGAAGGGTTGATAGTTGTGGCTTAGATGATGATAGATCGATCGTAATTTGATTGGACCCTGAGAGTTAGAGAGATCTCGTCGACAAAACTAAATCACGGGTTGTTCTTGGGTTTCCACGGCCGTGGTTCTCAAGATCTGACCGTGATTTACCCTAGTTTACGAACTTTGCTTTTACTTTGATCCAAGGTTAAAGATTAGCTTTAATCTAGTCTTGGCTTGCCCTTTTCTAGGTAGTAGTGAGACTCATCATCCTCTATTTCGGTTTCGAGTGTCACAACCTTAATCGTTTTAGTTTATCTTGATCCTTGGGTTACAAGTTTGGGTATTTGAGTTTAATTCTTGCCCATAGATCCTTTCTATATTGCAGCCTCAACAACCTTTATAGAGAGTGTCTTTAGATAAGTTATATAAAGTCTTGGAACTTCAACGTACATTACTTTACTTTAGCATACCTTTGCAACTCTTGACTATGTCCTTAGTTCTTTAGTATATCTTGAATCGATTGCCACAATTTGATACCTGGATATTTAGGGTTGTTGTTTTCCCAATATTTGCAAAGCTTTACAACTTATTTGCTTGACAACTCGAAATTGGATTTTGTTTCACCAAATCCCTGTGTTCGATACTCTGGAATACTTGCTGATCTACGCCGATCTGTACACTGCGGGTTCGCTTGCTTTTATTCTAATTTTATAAATTTAAGACTTGATTGCACGCACGTTTTAGGGCGAACAAGTGAGAAACCGTCGCGCCTTTTATACCCCTCGCTGAATTTGATTACACCTCGGTCGAGGTGGTCCCGAGTGGACCGAGGTGTCAGACTGGATGTAAGACCTAGTCGCCTTGGTTGACTAAGAACACCTCGGTCGAGGTGCTGTGACGAATAGTTGCATGGTCATCCTTGGGTTGCCTCCCAAGAAGTATACACCGGAGCTCAAGAAGTATACATCGGAGCTCCAGACTGGATGTAAGACCTAGTCGCGCCTCTTGAAGCAAGAGAATCCAACGAATAAGGCGCGGCTTTGCATCTTTCTTCGCAAGGAAGTAACGAATAGCTGCATGGTCAGTGTAAACAAAAACTTTCGCTCCCACTAAGTAAGAGCAAAATTTCTCAAAAGCATATACAACTGCCAAAAGCTCCTTTTCGGTGGTGGCATAGTTCAGTTGAGCTTCATCTAGCGTCTTGCTAACATAGTAAATGGCGTTGGTCCGGTCATCCTTCTTTTGTCCAAGTACCGCTCCTACGGCCACATCACTAGCATCACACATAATCTCAAAGGGCAAGGTCCAATCGGGAGGTTGAATGATGGGAGCGGTAATAAATGCTTCCTTTATCCTATAAAAAGAATCAAGGCATTCGTATGAAAACTCAAAAAAAAACATCTTTATTCAAGAGATTAGTGAGTGGTTTAGAGATTTTAGAGAAATCCTTGATGAACCTCCTGTAGAAACCTACATGCCCGAGAAAACTCCACACACCCTTAACGGAACAAGGGGGAGGAAGTTTCTAAATAGTCTCGATCGACCTAAAAAAAAATTTATTCAGTTTAATTCCGAAGCAAATCGGACTTCGAGCCGTTGACGGTTTTCCATTCTATCTAGTATTTCTTTCTTCACAAATTTTATCATTTTATGTAAAATTTAATTCACATAAAATGATAGAATTATATCAAACCCTAATTCTTATAATTTTTATCATTTTATGTAGAATTTAATTCACATAAAATGATAGAATTATATCAAACCCTAATTCTTATAATTAATCCTTAACGACGACTTTAGACGAGACCATGACAAAACTGTGACGAGGCCCAGACAAGCAGTTGACGAAGCCCAGACAAGCAGTTTACGAGGCCCAGACAAACAGTTGACAAGGCCCAGACAAGCAGTGACAAGGCCAGACAAGCAGTGACAAGGCCCAGACAAGTAGTGACAAGGCCAGACAAGTAGTGACAAGGCCCAGATGGCCAATCTACACGTCAGGGACCAGCTGATACACTTGGACCGGCCCAGCACTGCCTTGCCCACGTTAGTTAGCAAGTTGGAGGAAGGCTCTCTTTCTCCATCAGAACGTAACTGTTGGATCTCGAAGAGTCTTTCGTTGATTAAGCACCGGATCTGTCACACTCCTTCACTTCGTGTCCAGATACATGCCGGGGTATACGCTGCAGATCTCGCCACACTCCTCCTCCCCTCTTCCCACGTTTCTATCCCCAGCCGCCATAGCCAAGGTTTTCTTTCCGGCTCTCCTCCGCTGCTGCCTATTCCCACACCCTTCTGCACCGCTGCCGCCAACAAGAAGGACGAGAAATTGTCCAGCCTTCCCTTTCCTCTTTGTCAACCAAGCAGACCGGCGGATCTCTTGATGCATCCTCATCTCGAACGAACAACCAGCAGCCCTAGGATAAACATGTACAGCCTCCCTCCTTGCACAACTGGAGTCCTTTCTTTCCTGCTGCATCATTCTCTGTACGCAAGCAATCACGAAACCAACAGGAGGAGTCAAGCAAGCCGCAACTTCCAATGGTCGAACCCTAGAATCGAGTAAGACCCATACCTCTTTTGGTTACCTTTCCCTCCACACATATGAGCTATTAGATGCTACAAAATCTGTCCTAAACTCACTCAGGTCGAGCAGGAGAAGCACTGTAAAAGGATTTACTTTTCTGAACTTCCAAAACTGTGTCCAGTACCCAACTTCAGAATCCAATTTAGGTATGAAATACTCCTTCTTTTTGGCTGATTTTCGGATAAGTTGTAGATGGTATTGCATAGTAAATCATACTAAAATTTCAGAGTAATCCATGTTACGGTTTGAGAGATATGGGGTTTCAAAGTTGACTCCTCTTACAGTTTTTATAAATGTGCTGAGTTGAGAAAAACAGCATGGTATGCTGTTTTGTGAGATAGTTTTGAATAGACTTTTGATCTCCGTTGAGCTTGAATTTTGGATATGATATATTTGACATATTATTGTAGAACATATTAAAATTTGAGAGGAATCCAGCGAGTGGTTTGAGATTTACGATTTTTCAAAGATGTAGTCGTAAGCAGTTTTTCTGTTGTGCTGAAATTCGGTTTTGTGAGATAGTTTTAAATAGGATTTTGATCTCCTTTCCGGCTGAATTTGTGATATATTATAGATAAGATTTTATAGTAGAACATATCAAAATTTGGGATAAATCCAGCGAGTAGTTTAGGAGTTATGATTTTTCAAAGTTAAGACAGTGTGTTGCTTGTTAAGTGTTGTAACCAACTTTAGAAATTTTTGTAGAAGCGATGCTTTAACAGTTTTAAGAAATTCTTTCTCCTATGAGTAGATGGGATATCATAGATGATCTAGGGAATTATTTCGGAATTTTTGTAAGATTATTCGAATTTTATATTTGAAGTTGTAGTTGGACTTTAGTGACTTTTCGGGGAATAGAAAAGGGGTAGTTTTTCTAGTTGTTACCTAAATTCATCCTAGGGAGTAGAATATGGTTAGTTAGTCTCAAATAAGAGTTTAACATAAATTATGAAATTTTTAGAAGTTTCGGGACCAATGGTAAAATAGTCATTTTACCATAAATTAATATTGTAATCAATTCCGTTCTATTAAGACCTACTATCTTAGAAGTCTTAGACTTCTAATTACCTAGAAAGTGTGTTGACACACTTGTCTCCTTTGACAGGCTACTGAATTCCTACAGTTACCGATGAGTGGTGATTAAGAGAGTCGAGATTTGATTCTGGTAAGTCCACGGACTTACTTAGCTGACTTCTTGTATGAGTGTAATGTGTATGAGTGGTGTTTGTTAGTTATGATAAACAACGAAACCGGATTAGGCCAACTTTATTATTTACGTAATTGACCCAAGTGTATGATAACGGGTCGTGACATCATCTGCCTAGCTCTTGCGAGAGTCTAGGAGGTTCCCTGCGACTAGCCCAGTCCGGTAGACGGTCAGATGCATTAGTACCATTCCGCGTTGGTAAACGGGGATAGGGGCGAGGTTTGGGAATCCCTCGTGTCACAAAAGAAGTATCATTAGTAATGACCTATCACCTAATTAAAGATAATAAGAGGATTGAGTGTTGGATGTTGATTGTGTATGATGTGTGATTGTGCTTTTACCTTTATACTTATGCATAGAATGTTAGCTAACGGTTTTATACTGCTTGTAGATGCCTTGCAGGTTAAGACAGTTGTAGAGAGATCCGGAGGGAATGGTCAACCGGGTCCACGTACTCATTTAGTTGGGGACGAGGTTGTCTTATATACTTCATATGCATCGTTTTAGTACCTTTGATTTGTAAGGCTGATACATATTTTTTCATGTATATATTGTTTAAAGTTTTCCAATGTTTTTAATACTTTTGTGTCTTGTTGTAAGATCCAAGTTAAATTGTTGTCAAACTAAGGTCGGGACCATTGTGAGGTCCTAACCAGTAGCTCCCCGAGTTCTCAAAATTTGGGGTGTTACAATACCTTGGTTGGAAACGAGGTGTCCTAGAACAATTCATTCGCTAACCATAAAGTGACACTTCTCCCAATTCAAAACAAGATTAGTGTCTTCACAACGTTGTAGCACTAGAGAAAGGTTAGCCAAACAGTTATCAAAAGAGGAACCATATACCGAAAAGTCACCCATGAATACCTCCATGATCTCCTCTATATACTCGGAAAAGATAGCCATCATACAACGCTGAAAAGTAGTTGGTGCGTTACACAATCCGAATTGCCTCCTCCGATACGCGAATGTCCCCCATGGACAAGTGAAAGTGGTCTTCTCTTGATCATCCGGATGGATAGGAATATGAAAGAAGCCACTATAACCATCTAAATAGCAAAAATGGGAATGTTGAGCTAACCGTTCGAGCATTTGGTCGATGAAGGGAACCGGGAAGTGGTCCTTCCGAGTGGCCACGTTCAGCTTCCTATAATCAATGCACATCCTCCAGCCCGTAACGGTCCTAGTTGGAATCAGCTCGTTGTTCTTATTCGTCACAACTGTCATCCCTCCCTTCTTGGGAACTACATGCCCGGGCTCACCCATTTGCTATCCGATATGGGAAATATGATACCTGCATCCAACAACTTAAGAATCTCCTTCTTCACAACCTCTTTCATGATCGTATTTAACCGTCTTTGAGGTTCTCGTGAAGTCTTATGATCGTCTTCCATTAGTATCTTATGCATGCAAAAAGAAGGCTTAATGCCAACAACATCATCAATAGTATAACCCAAAGCCTTTCGATGTTTCCTCAGAACATGCATCATTTTAGATAATTCAGTTTCAGAAAGGGAACCATTAACGTTAACGGGATAAGTAGAATCTAGGCTAAGGAAAGCATAACTCAAGTGACTCGGAAGTGGTTTAAGCTCAAGGACTGGGGGTGCTTTCTGAGGTGGATTTGTGCTTTCTCCTTCGAGTGAAGTGGACTTAGATCAAAGAACTGGACTTTGAGAAGTCTCAGTTGACATCATCTCGCTTGCTATCTCGGTCGGTGTCCGAGGTGGGTGACCGAAATGTTCTTCAGATAAGAACACCTCGCTTGGTCCAAAAAGTGCCTCGGTCGAGGTACTGGAACTGGGACCGAAACCTAACGTGCTTTTCTTCTCCTGAATCAGTTTATCAAATCTAGCTCTTGAATCTGCTTCCAATGCCTTCAAGCTTCGCACATCTGTATCACATGATACATCTATACCTTCCTCCATTAAACTAAAACTAAGAACTTTTTCAAGAGGATCTTTAATAAAGATAGAGCTCACCAATTCTCTAGATTCCTCTTCATCATAGATGTTGAAGATGTCATCCTCCAGCGGCTCTCCCTTCATTGCAGCAAGCAATGCAAATTCCACATGATCTCCACCAATGTTGAATTTCAACTTGACGTTCTTACAATCGACGTTGCAACCTGAAGTTGCTAGAAATGGCCTCCCGAGAATGATAGGAATGGGATGATCTGCAGGAATGTCAAGCACAACAAAGTCTATAGGTATGCAGAAATTACCTAACTTGATGGGAACGTCCTCAAAAATACCCACGGGACGGGTAATGGAGCGATCCACCATGTATAACGTCATCTTCACGGGCTTGGGCGCTCCAAGTCCGACTTTCTCACAAAGCTCCAACGGAATGATGCTCACGCTGGCTCCTAGATCACAAAGCACGTCATAAGTGACATCCCCAACTTGAATGGGAATGCAAAATGAACCGAAATCCCTCAATTTAGGTGGCATCTTCTCCTTCATGATTTGGATGAGCTCCGAAGAGCTAGTTGTCATCCTTACTTCACCAAAATCCTCCAGCTTCCTCTTCCTTGATAAGATCTCTTTCAGAAACTTCCCATAGGCGGGCATCCCTAGAATGGCATCAATGAAAGGGATGTTAATATGTAGTTTACTCATAAGGTCTAGAAACTTACCAAAGTACTTGTCTAGATGGGCCCTCGCCCTTGACTGAGGGGTCCATCTCAGTTGGCACCTCGACTGAGGTGTTCCTCGACTGATCTTGGTCCGAGGTGTTCCTCATCTGGTCGGGGCTCGACGGAGGTACTGGATCTGCAGTCTTCAATCCACTGCATATTGTAATAGCCATGATATGTCCCTTTGGGTTGCTCTCTGTCCTTGTTGGGAGCTTCTCAGGGTCTCTTGGCGCTTCATTCGCCTTGTTGAAAAATTGTTGTTCTAAGGCTTTTTGTGCCTTCAAAAATGAATTCATCGATGTCTCCGTATCGTTGACCTTGATCAAAATTGCCTCCAGCACAGCATCTGGTTTCTTTGGTGGTTGGGACAAACTTGATGCATGCTCCTGGCTTCTCAATAGAGTAGAAGAAGAACAAGGGACATTAGGAGCATTTTCAGCATGAGAATAAGGGTTACCGGAATTTTGTTGATTTGATCTCCAATTGTTGTTGTTGGAGTTTTTGTTGTTGTTGTTGTAGTTGTTGTTTTGCGGCCCTTGATAGTTGTTTCTTCCTTGGTATCCACCATCTTGCTCCTTTGTTTGAGCTACTAAAAGCTCATTCAATGCATTTACTTCATTGCTAAGCGAGGTGAGTTGAGCTCCATTTGATGATGTATCTTGGAAGCTAACTCTCCTTGCTCCATCTTCAACTCTTTGATGGAGTACTTCTCCATGTGTAAAGCTTACTTTTCAATGAAATCCCAAGCTTCATCTATCGGCATATCCATGAAAGTGCCGGCGGAAAGTAATTGGAGCTTGAATTGAGTATCTCCATCCAAACCCTTGAAGTATATTTCCAACAACTCGATCTTTGGAATCCCATGATGTGGGCAACCCAACAAAAGGTCCTTGAATCTCTCCCATGACTTGGAAGAGTTTTCCTTGTCCTTCATAATAAAAGCATTGATCTTGCCCCTCAATTCAGCGGTCTTAGAAGGGGGAAAGAATTTAGTAAGAAACTCCGTTGTCATCTCTTCCCAAGTGGTGATTTTTCAGCTGGAAGAGATTGATTCCAAGCAAGCGCCTTGTCTTTCAAAGAGAAATAGAAAAGCCTCAACTTATAGTTGTTATTCTCCACTCTTGATGATCTCAAAGTCTCCATCAGAATCTCATAATTTTGCAAGTGCTGGTGTGGAGAATTTCTCTCCAAACCTCCAAATTGACATTGTCGGATCATGGTTAGAACTTGCGGTCTAAGTTCATAATCATGCTCAGCTGGATCACCTAGGTTGACTCCTAGACGGCTGACTTGCTAATTGGGGTCCATCCTCTGACCTAGGGTTCATGGAACTCCGGCAAAAAGAACATCTCGGACTGGCATCCGAGGTGGTGGTGTATCTCGGCCGGGGCAACAGGGACTGGGTCTTGCCTCGGTCGAGGATTTGGGATCGGTCGAGGCAGAAACTGAGCCCTTAGAGCGGCCGTATCTGCTTCAATTCCTTCAGTTCTTGCGCGAGTCTCTTCTCTCTCTCGCTGCAACTCTTCTCTATTGAGGCACAGTTGTTCCAATGCCTCCTTCAATTTGGCTTCAAGATCGCGATTGTCTTGATCGGTCATCTTAGCTTCTTTCAATCTTCGCTTGTAGGTCTTTTCTGGTTCGGGATCGTAAGGAACGATTTCCTTTCCAGCACGAGTTCTTCGTATAAACCTAAGGAAAGATCCTGCGAAAATACTCAAGTAAAGTGGTCAAAAGCAACAAGGGCAATATCCCCGAAAGACAACCGAAACCGAACTCGGTCTAGACCAAGTGCCCGGCAACGGCGCCAAACACTTGTTCGCTCCAAAAGGTGTGTGCAACCTTTAATATTTATACCAAGAATAATTGCAAATAGCGAACCCACAGTGCACGGATCGGATGTAATAAAAGCAAGAATTCCAGGGTAGAACACAGGGACTATGGTGAAACAAAGAACGGTAATTCAGGTTGTCAAATAACAATCACACAACAAGCAAAGCTATCAAAGATGATATAAAAGTCAGATAAAGAGAATGCGAATTCTAGAGATTAAAGCATCCAGTTGTGGTTCCGGCTCAAGATCTCAAAAGATAATGTGGACAAAGTTGAGGTTTGCAAAGGGAAGGTGTTTCTAAGGTGGGAATAGATCACCGGGTAAGTCTCACTACTCACTATCCCAAAACAAAGATCCTTTTACCGAGTAAGTCTCAAGGTACTAAGGAAAGGAACTATAATCTCAAACCAACACACCACCCAAGGGGATAGAATCAACCTTTACCTGGTAAGTCTCAAGTTAACTCTCAAAGATGGGATGAAGGCACACTCAAACCCCAATAAAGGATAAACCTTTATTACCTACACTCATGATCTTGGGTAAACAAGCAAAGGAATTACCGGGTAAGTCTCATCCTAGGCTTGCGTTGAACCAGGAAAGGTATAACAAGGAAAGGATTTGGAAAACTGGAACCTCAACTCATATAAGGTTCAAGAAAGGTTCACCTCGTTCAGTTATATTCCATCCCGGCTGAGATGTTCAATGACTGGCCGAGGTGTTCGTGGGTTAAGGTAAAGGCTCGAGCTTTCAGGGTCCACTGGGATTAAGATCATTCTATCATCATCTTCCCCACAACTTTCAGCCAATCACCCTAGATTCGCATAAAGAACTTAGCCAACAATCATCATGATAATAATAATCAAAAATATAAGAAAGGAATCAATATTCAAACAAGAAAACCTTAACACAAAGGTCTCAATAACTCAATGAATCAACCAAACAACAAATAGCGTTCCTCAATCGCAAATTAGAAAAGACAACAAACCAAACTAACTAAGAAAGTCTTACAAACTTCCTTCAAAGCCAACTTCAACTTGATTCCCTCCTTCCTTGAATTTCAACCTTCAAACTTCGTTCAAAACTCTTCCAGAAAATCCTTGATCCGAAGATGATCTGTCGATTTCAGGATGGCTGAATTGTAGAAAATTCAACCCTTTATATAGGAGAATTATCTTCCAAAGATAAAATATCTTAAAAAGATAATTTCCTTAAATTATATCTCCATATCTTCCAAAATATATCAGCCAAAAAGATATCTTCCTTCCACAAATCCAGCCAAAAATATGTGATATTCACTTTCCAAAAAATAGAAGATCTCAGCCAAAAATAAAGATCTCGTTGTCCCGTCATCAGTTCGCCTCGGTCTAGACGCTCCTCAAGATCACCTTAGTCGAGGTGATACTATAGTTGACCGAGGTGAGTCTCAACTGAAAGTGTAACTCTCTAATCTGGTCCAAAATCAATCTTCTAAATCATTTTCATGCTTCCTGAGATCTCCTTATAACTCCTCAATACTCCAGAATTTAGCTTCAATGACTCCTTAGCTTCCTTAGCTTCATTTTGATCCAAAACGTGCCATTTTCCCTACAATTACAACGAAACTAGGTGTAGACCTCGATTCCCACAAAGGTAGACAAAACAACAATATAATTAAAGAATATACATCTATACATGCAGATTTATGATGATAAAACGTCTAAACCAATCCCAAAATATAGACTATAATACATGCTATCAGGTGTTTTTGAGAATCTCGGCCGAGATTTCCCAAGATCCACCCGTGGTTTCCTCTATCGTGCACGTTTTGCTTTGTCCTTGAACAAAAGTTATAGACTTCCTAAAACCTAGCCCTGTTGAACCATTCTAACCCATATCCTTGCTTGGGAAGAGACTTACCCGGTGATTCCCTTGTTTGGTTAACAACGATTACAAGTTCTAGGTAATAAAGGATTCAAAATCCTTTATTAGGTTTGAGTGTGCCTTCCTCTTGCCTTTGTGAGTTAACTTGAGACTTACCCGGTGATGTTTAATTCTATTCCCTTAGGTTGAGTGGTTGGTTTGAGACTATCATTCTTCTCTATTGAAGCTTTGAGACTTACCCGGTGATGAGCTTCATTGGATTGCAATACCGGATGGTGAGACCTCCCCCGTGATCTATCCCATCTTTGAAACACCTTACCTTTGTAATCCCAACTCTGTCCTTTATATATATATAGACATCTTGAATCAAAAACAACAAGCGGATGCTTAGACCTCTAGAATCCGTGTTCCCCAATTAATCTATATATTCTTATCATCGTTATTAATCATTGTTATTGCATGCTTGTTGAGTTAGATTACTTTATTGAATTTGTTCTCACTGAATCCCTGAGATCGACTCCGGAATATTAGCCTTTACTACGATAGATCCGTACACTGCGGGTTCGCTTATCGTTAGGCATATTTCAGGATATAAATTTAATACTTTTTGCACACACACCTTTTGGAGTAAACAGAGATGCAGACCGTGTGAAGACTAAAGACGACATCAACCGCAAGGACTAACAGATAGAAAGGAACTTCGAGTCAACTTAAGCAGAACCGAGATGGAAGCCATACAAATGAAGAAGGAACATGAAGATATGAGAGTGGTTCCGAGGAAGTAATGATTGAGCAACAATGAAGAAAACTAGAGACAATGAGATTTATATGAAAGATTGAGGTCAGAACCTTTACGGTCGGAGTGACGTTACATAAGGAAATGAAGTAAGTTCGACACCTACTCGAAGGAATGGTGCAAGCTTACGTAGAATATGAAGAACTCCTCCAATATGTTGGGATGTCAGGGAAAGCGAAGAAGATAAGATCTATTTGTTCTAAGGCTTGGTTAAGTCTTGTAATTAGGACCTTCATGACTGAACATATGTGCGAGATCAAGAAATACTATTTATCGACATTCCTTCAAAGTGAAAAGGGGGATTAAGCTGAAATATTGCTTGACCGAGGCCTCAAGAGTCAGAAGACTCGAGCAAGTCTTCCGAGTTCAGAAGATGAAGGATCTTGAAAGGGAATGGTCAATATTGTAGCTATAGATGGAGCAATGCACGTGTTTAAAGGACGTCACCCCAATAGATCGGGGTGGATCATTAGTACCATGAACACTTGTCAAGTTTTAAGACAAGGTTGTGGCGGTCTTATTTTAGGTGGAGGGAGAAGAAAAGACGGAACCAACATATCACGGATTCTAGTTATTAATGAAACTCTCAACATCTTCCTGATGACGTACCAAGACTTCCACTACGTTGGAATGTGGGTTTTGCCACTAAGGTTGATCTTGGCGCAACTCCGATATCCAAGGCGTTGTATAGGATGGCATATGTGAAGATACGTGAGTAGAAGAAGCATTTGAACGACCAGTTGCAAGGACATTGTGATAAAGGTTCATTAGAACCAATGCACGGCCATAGAGAACAGCAGACGTTATCTTGAACTCTTGATTTGAAATTCATATTGGAATATATCTTGAACTCTTGATTTGAAGTTCATATTGGAATATATCTTGAACTCTTGATTTGAAGTTGTTATGGAGAACACCAGTTTGCGAAAAGAGAGACGGTTATCTCCGTGTGTACATCGGTTACCGTGAGCTGAGCAAGATAAAAAAAAATGAAGAACAAGTATTCCTTACCACGGATAGATGATCTACTCGACCGGTTGTAAGGGTTGGTAGTCTCTTCTAAGATTAATATAAGGTATCATTGTCACCAATTGAGAATTCGGGACTGGGATATTGCAAATACGGCATTCCGGAGAAAGCATGGTCACTACGAGTTGTAGTGATGCCATATGAGCTCACTAATGCCCCGAATAAGATATTTTGGTCTACTCTCGAAGTAGAGAGCAGTTGTATGACAAGTTGTCTCGGGGTGACAAACACCGAAGAATGTGACGGTATTTATAAGTTATCTTGGTCATGCGGGCTAAGACCGGAGATTTGTGGAGAGATTCTCTAACGTAACACAATCTATGATCAACCCTCTTGAAAGACAAAAACAACTTTAGTAACACAAAACGTGGCAATAGAGTTGTTAAGAGTTAAAAGAAGAGTCATTGGGTAATTGTTTTGACTTGGCTCCGAGGTGTGATGGATTTGGAGTTTTCAAGTGATTCTCCAAGACAAGATCTTGGTTAAGTATTGATGCAAAGGGAGAAGTAATAACATAAATGCCTTGTTAGTAGAAGCAATGTGAAGTAAAGTACTTCCTTCATTTCTTAGAACTTGTAACATGAAATTGAGGAAATGTAACATCAAAGTTTGGTTTGACAAGAGCTAGAGCCAATGATGTATATTGGAAGTTCGACTTTCATGATAGAGACAGTCAAAGAGAAATGTAGGGGAAATATTGCGCTAAGAAAGATCCGAGAGGAAAGTTGAGCCTAGTAATAAGAGAACATATGAGATTATCGAGAGCATTGAACTTTTGAGATATTGAATTTAGCAGATGTTATATATGAAAGAGCACCGGTAAAGATTGTCGAGTATGAGACTAAGAAAATGAGGGACAAAGAGACATCGTTGGTAAAAGTCCAATGGCCGCGACATGATATCAATGCATCTACTAGGGAAACTGAAGCGATGATAAGAGGGTGTTACCCTTCGCTTTTCGGGTTCTAGTTTCGAGGACGAAACTCTTTTTTAGGGGGAATGATGAAACACCCCAAATATTAAGCACTTTTTCTATAGAATATTTTTTCTGAATTTTATCAATATTTTAATCTCTTAAATTATTTACGAGAATGATTCTCATATCGAAAATTATATTTTACAAGTATGTTTATATATTTGATAAGTATACGCATATTCCGTATTTTATTTTACAGAAAAGTTCGGAAAATTATTCCGAACAAAACAAAATCCCATTCTGGTAGTTTTGATCGAATTTATTTTATTTTCTGATTTCCTTTTTTTAATTTTTCCCATTTCTTATTTCTTTTTCTTTTCTTTTCTTTGCTTTTTTCTTTATTTTCTTTTCTCTTTTACTTTTCCCCTCTTTCTTCCCAGCCGGTGAGACCCGACCCCTCGACGTCCTTGCACTTCTAACTCCTCGCTCCCCGACTTGCAGCTGCAACCGACCCCTCGCTCTACCCCTTCCCGCAGCCTATGCTTGCTAGCTGACCCCTCTGTCCTCACCTGATCTACCCCATCTCGCCCTCCTATCTTCACCTGCCCTCTCTGATGCTCTGCAGCCTCTCTCTCTCACCATCTCACCTACCAGCCCCGTGAAACCTCACATGCAACTCTCTCCCCTTTGCAGGCTTGTCGGCCCTCTCTTCCTCACCTCCCTCGACATCGATCTCCAATAATAGCTCTTGATCCACTCTGTCATGCCTCTTGGTGCCGCAAAGGAGTCGCCGACGCCGGATAGAAGACCACCACCCACAATTGCAGTGCTTTGCCCCTCTCTCTCTCTCTCTCTTGTCACTCGCTTTGAGAGTGGATGTCACCGAGCGTTTCGATGCCCAGCGCAGATTCATTGAGGGATGGACGCACCGGATGGAGGAGAGCTAGCACTTCACGAGACGGATGATGGAGGTGTGGTTTCAGCAGGTTATGGGCTACCCATTCGACCCGTCCCAATATCCCTACATTCCACCACCATCACCGTCAGTTGACAAGGATTGAGCTTCATAGACTTATTTTCTATTTATTATGCTGTTCAGCTATGTCCGGTGAGTACTTTTGTTCCTATGACTTATATTTGACCCATTGGGACAATGTGTCCCAAGTATGGGGTATTTGTATTATTTGACTTGCTTGCTACTCTTGCATGAGTCTTATTGGATATTATCGTTTATTTGGCTCTATGTGCTTATCTGTCATTACATGCATACATACAAGTTTTTGTTTGAGAAAAACATCAAAAACCAGTTTGAAATAAAAAAAATTTGGCTCGACCGAAACGTTCTTGACCAAACAAGGTCGTGAAAACTGAGGCACATCTCGGTTGAACACCTCGGACACCGTCAGATCACCTCGAACGAGATGGATTTTTAACTAAAAGATTTTCGAAACGTTTTGTGCTTCTATTCTAGAATGACCTCGATGAAGATATTTGTTTGCAGATTGGCTTTGAAATCTTTATATGCTTGAAAGGTTTTATGATATGTTTAAGTTGCTAAATGCTTTGTTTGAAATTATAGCATGTTTAATACTTTGTTTTTATCAAAATTATGTTGGATTTGAAGGTTTACACCACATTATGAGTTCTCTCACATTCTTCCTGGGATGATTAAGGCACTTCATTCTCTTCTTCTTCTTCTTGATCATGCTTTATCCCCTCATATACATATTTGTCTCCCTTTACCTATCCGGGAATTTGGATGCAGTTGACAAAAAGCATGTGAAGTGAAGTTGAGATCTTGGCTGAAAGTGTTACAAAGAAACAAATTAGGTTTGGGGACGTTGATCTTGATGATGAGTAACTCAGCACTATTCACATAACCGGGTGTTTGTGTCTTGCCAAAGTCGGATTGATCGATAGTCCTAACGGGTCATGGTATGTGCATCAAGGGTTTGAGGCATCTCGAAAAATTGATGATTGTTGATCTCCTAGGCTTTGGTTATTGTGCACCTCTGTCCATGTTCCCAAAAAGTAAAGTGAAAATAACCAAAACTTATTGGTGGAAGATGTTGTGATTCAAAGAAAGTGAAAGTAAGATCCTATTCCCGGATTCTAGCACCACATTATCCTATATACATCTCACCCTGACACGTTTCTTTAGGGCTGTAATATGAGACAAGCTACTCGGGCTCGGCTCGGCTCGAACTCGTTCACTTTCTAAACAAGCCAAGCTTGAGCACATAATAAAGCTCGTATAAATTTTAGGTTCGGCTCGGGCTCGGCTCGTTCGGCTAAAATAACACTATAAGAGAATTATTTTAGCCAAGCTACTTGGGCTCGGCTCGTCAAAAGCTTGGCTCGAGCTCGTTCATTTTCTAAACGAGCCAAGCTTGAGCACATTTTAAAGCTCGTGTAAATTTTAGGCTCGGCTCGTTCGGCTCGTATTACACCCCTACGTTTCTTGACCTCTTTTGGAAACCCTGGAGACCTCGAGTATGATGATTGACTTGGTGGTTTAAACTGGATTATACATGATTGATTTCGATAAATATGATTTATTATGCATTCTATGATTTTATGCAAAGATTAACATCTTTTTTATATTTATAAAATTTTTTGACCATGTCTTGATTTTACTTGCCATGAAGCATTATCTTTGGGTAATCTATGAATGGAGCGCATCACCAAAAGGTTTTGAAATGTTTTTCATTGATCTTTTGGATGACTTATAATCCATTCTATCTTGTATCTAAGATTTGGGGTATTTTGATAGCATGTATTATAGTCTATATTTTGGGATTGGTTTAGACGTTTTATCTTCATAAATTTGCGTGGATGGATGTATATTCTTTGATCGTTATGTAGTTTTGTTCACCTTTGTAAGAATCGAGGTCTACACCTAGTTTCGTTGTGATTGTAGGGAAAATAGCACGTTTTGGAGAGATATGGAGCTAAGGAAGCTAAGGAGTCATTGGAGCTACATTATGGAACATTGAGGAGCTATAAGAAAGGCTTAGGAACCATGGAAGTTGGACAGAAGATTGATTTTGGATCAGATTAGAAAGTTTTACACGTAGTTGAGACACACCTCATTTAAGATCCTAGGTTTTGCCTTCACCGCCCCTGCGGTGAAGAGGGCCGCCCCTGCGGCTGTGAGATCCGCCCCTGCGGATCGTGCGACAGATCGCACCGATCTGTTTTCGTCGTTTTATCTTTCTTCCATAGATAGAATACCCGATATTCTATCTTATGGGCCGGTTTCCTTGTTTTCTTTCTAACCCTAGACGCCCTTCCGTCTAGCGTTCCAGCCCTCCCTATATATTCTCTTCCTTCTCTCCTTTTTCCCGTTCCTTGCTATCGTATTCAAACCCTAGAGAGCTGCAGCCGTCCTTGCTTCCTGCAATCCCGCTGAACGTTTAAGTGCATCTTTTTTGGTTCTTCCTCACGTTCCTTTAAGCGCTGCATGCCTTCCCTTCTGTTTTGGTTTCTTCCTTTCGTTCTTTTCTTTCCTTCTTCTCCAAAGATCAAGCATGAGCCTTGATTCTTGTGGAGTGTTCCGTTGTTGACCCTTCGTTGTTCTCAGGCTCTCTGGAGTTGAGTCTTGATGTGTTGGAACCAAAGGTTTGAGCTTTTGTTACCCCTGTTGTGAGATATGTCAAAGAGAAGCCCGACAGTAGCTTCTAACGAAGATCCGCCCCTGCGCCTCTGTCACAGTCGCCCCTGCGCCGGCATAGAGACGCCTCTGCACCTCTGTTCAGCCGCCCCTGCGCATTTGTCTAACCGCCCCTGCGGTTTCTCTGCAGTAACTCCCGTCTTTGGTGAGTTGCTTCCTTCCTTCCCTTCCTCGTTCCTTCCTTGGTTCCTTATGGTTGTTCCTTGTTCCCTTGAGTTGTTGTAAGACTAAGGTTGAGCCCTTAGCATGTGTTGATCTCTTAGAGATCTTTGAGACTAGAAGTCATAGACTTCTAGCAACCGTTCCGTTCTTAATTCGTGTTGCGTGTTCGTATAGGCTTTCCTTGCTCCTTTCCTGAGGGAAACTGAGCTTCCTTGTGTGTTTCTGAGTTGTTAGTTGATCTCTTGTGTTACCTTCGTGTGAGGTAAGTCCATTGGACTTACTTAGCTTCATTCCACGTATTAGTTGGATTGTTTTGGCTTGTTTGTGTTGCTATCATGTTTATAACGAATAAATGGAAATAGGATTCACCCTTTGATAACCTTAACTGGCCCAAGTGTATTATAACCGGACGGTGACCACTTGTCTAGTTCTACAGGAGACTGAAATGTGCTCTTGCGACCCAAACTTGTAGGTAACAGATAGTACTGATCTACTCCTATTGGTAGACGGAAGCGGAGGCGAGTTTTGGGAGATTCTCGTGTGACAAAAGAAGTTGAATTAGTAATGGATAACCTTAATGAAAGATAATAATTGGTTGATGTGTGAGCATGCTATGTGTTTTCTTTACCTTATGTGTGTTTGTGCCTTTACACTCTTGCTTATACCTAGAATGTTAGCTAACGGTTTATACCGTCGTTGTAGATGTTCCGCAGGTTCAGGATGCTGCTGAGTGATCCGGATGGTGTGGTCAACCGGGGTTCCCGTACATTATAGGACGGGATTGGGTTTTTGTTTCGTTTATTGTTTCCCTTTTGTTTTGACCCGGCTGTGGAGCTTTTGTGCTTTCTTCTATTTGAACCTTTGGTTTTATATTAAGTTTTGGTTTTCATTCGTCTGTGCCTTGTGTAAGATCCGTTTGTTGTTGCTACTCTGAGGGTCGGGACCCATTGTGCAGTCCTAGCCCGTAGCGCTTCAAGTTCCTAGAACTTGGGGTGTTACACCTCGGATGGCTACAGTATCACCTCGACCGAGGTGATCTTTGTGATGGGCTGGACCAAGGCAAGCGGCCCACAGCCCACGAGATCTTTTATTCTTGGCTGAAGATCGTTTATTTTTGGCAAGTGATTTTCCTATATATTAGGATGAATTTTCTGGATGGAATGTCTTAGAGCTGGAAGTTGAAGGAAGTTGGAAGATTGGAAGATATTCCAAGGAAGGAAGGAAGTTGGCTTTGAAGATCAAGTTGAAGGCTTTGAAGGAAGTTGTAAGGTTTTCTTAGATTGTTTTGATTGATTGTCTTTCTGGTTGTGATTGAGGAACGCAGTTTGATTGTTTGATTGAGTTATTCAGACCTTTGTGTAAAGGTTTTCTTGTTTGAATATTGATTCCCTTTTCATATATTTGATTATTGTTATCATGATGATTGTTGGATAAATTCTTTGTGCGATTCTAGGGTGATTGGCTGAAAGTTGTGGGGAAGACGATGAAACAATGAGCCTTTACCCCAGTGGACCCTGAAAGCTCGAGCCTTTACCTTAACCGACGAACACCTCGGTCAGTTGTAGAACATCTCGACCGAGATGGAACATGAATTGAGCTATGCGAGACCTTTCCTGATCCTTATCTGAGTTGAGGTTTCAGTTTGTCAAATCCTATCTTTGTTATTCCTTACTCTGGTTCAACGCATGCCTAGGATGAGACTTACCCGGTGATTCCTTTGTTTGTATACTCAAGATCAGGAGTGTTAGGTAATAAAGGTATATCCTTTATTAGGGTTTGAGTGTGCCATCATACCATCTTTGAGAGTTAGCCTGAGACTTACCCGGTAAAGGTTGGTTTTATCCCCTTGGGTGGTGTATTGGTTTGAGATTGTAGTTCCTTTCCTTAGTACCTTGAGACTTACCCGGTGAGAGGATCTTTGGTTTGGGATAGTGAGTAGTCAGACTTACTCGGTGATCTATTCTCACCCTAGAAATACCTTCCCTTTGCAAACCTCAGCTTTGTCCACATTATCCTTTGAGATCTTGAGTTGGAACTACAATTGGATGTCTTAATCCCTAGAATCTGCATTTTCTTTATCTGATTATTACATCATCTTTGATATCTTTGCTTTGTTGTTTGTTTTTTATTGACAACCTGAATTACCGATCTTTGTTTCACCATAGTCCCTGTGTTCGACCCTGGAGTATTTGTTGTTATTACAATTGATCCGTACACTATGGGTTCGCATATTGTTTCAGGCTTATATTTTAGGTTATAAATTTAAAGCTATATCGTTCACCATACACACATGTCTGAGAGCGAACACTTCCATCCTTGCTTCTTTTTCGCTTTCCTTGTGCTAGATCGTGCTAGATCATGCTAGGCTGGACCTAGATGAACTAAGTTGAATGTCAGTTAGTGGCTTGTTGATCCTTATGAGTTGTTATGCTTTGAAGTCTTGAGCTTGTATTGTTGACGTTGTTCCTTGAGAACCTTGAGACTAGGAATCGTTCTTCCTAGCATGTTGAAGATCTTTTAGAAATCATCGAGACTAGAAGTAGGAGCCTTTTAGCATGCTGCAATAGACCTTGTAGAGGTCAATGAGACTAGAAGTATGTAGACTTCTAGCATTCGGATAGGTTCTAATACGTGATGCCTTGTTTGAGCAGGCATCGATCTTTTCCTTCGGAAAACTGAGCAGTTTAACTGAGTTTGATTTACCTTCGATTCAGGTAAGTCCCTTCGACTTACTTAGTCGCGTTCCGTATATTAGTTTGACCGTATTTGTGGTGTTTGTTCTTTATTGTTATAACGATAAACTGGACTAGGACGACCGTTATACCGTAATTGGCCCTACTGTGTTATGACCGGGCGGTAACCACTTGTCCATTTCAGAATTGGAAAACTGGGAGGTGCTCTTGCGACTAGGCCCACAGGTAACGGATAGATGCATTTGATATATTCCTGTGGATAACGGAAGCGGAGGCGAGTTTCAGGAGATTCTCGTGCAACAAAAGAAGTTGAATAAGTAATGGATAACTTATATAAAGATAATAATCGGTTGTGTGCTAGCATGCTTTGTTTTTATATTTTTACTTGTGTTTTTGTCTTTACTATCGTTCTGATATCTAGAATGATAGTTAACGGTTTATACCGATGTTGTAGATGCCCTACAGGTTAGAGATGTTGATGAGTGATCCGGATGGAGTGTTCAGTCGGGGTTCCCGTACATTATAGGACGGGATCGGGATTTATATTTCAATTGTTGTCTTTTCAGTTTGTTGTTGAACTCGGCTGAGAGTCCTTCGTTTTTCCCTTTGTTATACCATATGGCTTTTTATATAGTTTTGGTTTTCATTTATTTGTGTCTTGTTGCAAGATCCGATGTTATTGTTGTTACTCTAAGGATTGGGACTCACTGTGAGGTTCTAGCCCGTAACGTTTCGAGTTTCCAGAACTTGGAGTGTTACATGTTATGCACGACTTCTTTTTAATTCGGTCGTATTTTCATTTATTTTGTTATCACATGTTTATAAAGTAAGACTCGCAATTTGATAATATATATAAATAGAGAGTTTCTTTATTTATTTTTTTGTTATCACATATCGGTTATCAAGTAAGGCTCGCAAATTGATAATTTGTATAAATATTGAGTTATATGGGTCCTTTCCTATATATGTTTATATTTTTGTGTATAAAGAGAAAAAAATAAACATTTTAATGACTTTTGACTAGGTTCAAATATAATTATTATTTAATTTGGATTAATATTTGCTATATGGTTTGTTCACATAGATATTTTTATAGTTATATTTTAAAAATAATATACGTTTTATTTTATAGAAAAGAACAAATATCAATTACTATATTTAAAAACTCAAAACTGTTCATGCAAAATGAAACATAGTAAGGAAGATATTTGGCCAATGCCGCTCAAAATCAGTCACTGACTGCTAGTCGTCTAACTACAATATTATGTATAGACTGTACATTAGCTGAATCTTCATTCATCTGCAACCAGAAGCGGGTTGTCTTTTCTTGTCCATGGAACCTCCATTTCTCAGTGCCTCCTCTAACATAAGGCGTCGACGACCACCGGACATTTTACCAATTGATCTGAGTGCTTCTCTCATCTTGGGGTCTTGCTGAGGCGTAACCATGACCTTCTTTGCCTTATTCGGTTTTGCCATGTTTTCTACTTTAGGCTTCTTCACAGGTAGCGGATAAACAGTATCTGAAAAATAACCATTAAAAACAAAACATCAGTTGATTTTCTAACTGTAACATTTTTTTATGCAAAAGAACATATCTGAAGTTTATCTAATCCGATCAGATTACCTGGATGATTTTCAAGTTCAGAATATACATCATCACTAGGAGATCTTGACCTAGATTTAGAAGGTTGATGGATATTAGCATTCCCCTTGGACTGACTCATTTTGTGTTCAATACTGGACCCTGAAGGTCCCTGAGCATCAACTGCCTGAATATCTTTGTTGCAAACTCCAGGTTCAGTAGAAGCCATCTCAACATTATTTGTATTCTCAGCATATTTAGAAGTTCCAGGAAGAGAAAAGGAATTACTGTTAAATAGCTCGTCACTGGTAGAAGGCTCACTTGGAGGTGCAGTTGAAGTCGGAGCCTCCCTAACAGTATTATTGGAGAGGCATGGATTTGTATAATGGGCAGGTTCTGAAGTGTCTAGAACTGACTTGGGAGAGGTGTTCCAGATGCCATTGTCACATAATGTTTTAACTAGACTGCTAGGCCAAGGAGTGCCTTTCCTGGCATAGAATAGAATGTAGGCTTGTTGCGAAAGTGCAACATCTTCTCGAACCTCAGTTATCTAAATTACAAAAAAAAAACAAAGAAGTTAGCATTTATTTTCAATATTAATGTATAACAAGAGTAGACAAGTCATTATACCTTAGAGTCATCTATCCGGAACCATCTGTCGGGGGAGGAACGGATGTAACACAAGTAGTGCCCAGAAGTGGACGAGTAGCCAATGTGTACAATAACAGCATAAAGTTCATACGCCAAGTCCACCTATAAGGTGCAAAAGAAAACAGAAAGCTTAATATAAGCAAAAAAAAATTAGACTTCTCGAAGAGGTATGAACCGTCTTTGATTAGAAGAATGAAAAAATCTTACATTTGTATCACCAACAGTATATGCATTTAAGTCCAACTCCAGCGGATACTTCAAGTCCTTGTCAATTTTCTCAACAAGGTAACCATCACCCTTGAACCTCTTTAAATGCAATATAGCGACATTGGGTGTTTGATCAATTAGGAGCTGCTTCTTTACTGGCACCTGCTCCTTGCACTTATCACATGTAAACTTAACATCATCTTCGATCTCCTCCATTTTTGTGAAAGATTTAAGTGCACCGTTGATGTCATCAGCATCATCAATCTCCAAACTCAGATCAATCAGAGGCTCATAAGTATCAGAACGACTCCCACAATTGCAACAATGAAGCTGCATGTTTAAATAGTGAAAATAAAAACTACAATCAGGATGAAGAATAAAAAAGACAAAAAGAATGAAGGATATTGGTAACAAAAATGTCAACCTGACTCACAAGCCGACCACCGAAAACCTGATTCACCAGGCTATCGCCTTGTGATGAAATACATTTTCCATCAACTTTACATTTTGACCAACAGCTGTCAATTTTGTCTAATAAACATTGCAAATATTCATGTGCATCTTCCTGCTGGAATCTCTGAAAAAAAGATGATACATCTAGAGTACAACATTAAGGAGATCAATGTACTAGGATGAACCACAATATCCACCAAATGAATTTTGTACGGCATCTCAACAGTTAGACAATTATAGAATCATGCATGAAACAGCTCAAAATAAAGGACTTGCATAAATTAGACCGACTCATCAAAATAAGAGTAAGAAACATAATGATCATCATCAAAAAAGACACCATGGCACCATGCAAAGAGATCCAATACGCCTTTAAGTCTAAACCTACAAGTTATTATTTCAAACAAAATGAGCCTGCAGTCATAAATCATCCCATAGCAAAACAAATAGGTAAACTATACAACATGTAAAAATAAAATCAAGAACGGCTGACAAACAGTTAAGGATACTGTTCAAATTATTGACGAGATCGTCAGGTAATAGCACTTCTCCGGAAGCTGCCCAAGCACGGTATACATGATCACGAACAGCGGAGAGGACGCAGAATTCTCCGTCATTGTCTGCAATTCCAATAAATTGAAAAAAATTAAATATCCACCATACTAGGAAAACAGTAATAGAAAATGGTATGAATCAATCACACGTAGAAGTTAGATGCATCTTTAATTTAAAGTCCTAATAAGTGATACATCCTATAAACATCTACAATACAACCATATACCTTGAAAATTCCAAATAAGTAAAGAACGTGATAACCTACGAATCTCAGCATTAGTTATCCAATACTTGGTTGTTTTCACATAACAATACATTCAAAGCTATCAATAAGGTACGTTGGCTGCCAAATTGTCAACAAGTTTTGGCTGGTTTGCTAGATAACAGATTGTAAGCATCCTATTAAATTCACCTCATGAAGTAAAAGAAAAATACATATAAAGAAGAAAAAACTGTACAAAACTCACGATGTCTATGAGCAACATCATCAGGAAGTGAATGGAGCCCTAGGACAAAAGGGACAGTGTGGGTAAAGCACTGCATCACAGTATTGAGAAAGCAAGTGTTGCCCATATTTGCTAAACCTGCACCCTGCCAAAATAAATAAAGAAAATTCAGATATCATCCAATAACGAACAGCAGTCATCCAATAACGAATAGCATAAGTGGCGGTGGGAAGGATCTCGAGAGTACCACTGGGGGTGGGGAGGGCGGCGGCGGAGGCGGCAACAAAGGGGCAGTAAACTGAAACCGCGCAAAGTAGTCGTCGTAATCATCAGAATCATTGTACTCAAGTTCGGAAAAATTGGAAGTAGATTTGGAAGGGAAAGGATCGACGTGAGATTGACGAGAAACAGGACGACTAAACTTCCGCACATAGCGAGAACCATATCCGATAACCTTGTCTCCTTCGGAATCGCTGTCAGAATCGGACAAAGGTTCTTCAACAGCCTTCTCTTCCACAACCACAGCAGACTCTTGTTTGAACTTCACTTCGTCCTCCATGGCAACCCCGGTTAGATCCGGCAAAACCCTGTCGGTAGGAGAAGTAGACATGGTAGAATCGTCAGAAGAATCCAAAATTGGACCGGGCGGCAGCGGCAGCGGGATCGGGAAGCACATGTTGAGCAATTCTAGGGTTAGTTTCGTATGAGAATTGATGGATTTTGATAGAGAATGAAATTGTTTGAAATCGAAAATAGACAAGTAGGGTTTTTGTTGGATAATTTGGGGGAGAGTGGGAGGGAAGCTCCAAAGGTGCGCGAAATATTTAGGCGGGATTGTGAGGAGGGGAGAAAGATCGAATTTTGGATGAAATTTGGGGACGCCTTTCGAAATTAGGGTTTTGGGGGGAATGTTTGGAATTGGTGGTAATAGGGCTTTATTATATACTTTTCGGAATATTGTGACCTACCGCAACTAATTAAACAATAATTGTGGAACAATTTTATAAATATGGAAATTATAATTAATTACTTATAAACACTTAGTATTTGTTAATCTTTTATTCCATTTTGTTAGATTGTCGTTGACTTAATCATACGTGGTTAATGAAATATCGGTACGATACGTGAATTGTTGACTTATATGACAGATCAATATTCAATAGATAATAATTTAATATTGTTTAATTAAAATTATTTGTAGTTAATGAAATATCGGTAAGGTACGTGAATTGTTGATCTATATGGCAAATTAATATTTAATAGATAATATATTGAAATTATAAATTAATATTCTTTAAATTAAAATCGGCAAAAGATATGGACAATGAAATAGTTTTTATAAAATAATTACAGTTAGTAAAAAAAATTAATTATGAAATTAATAAAAAAAAATAACGTTATCTTTTGTTTTAGTAGATATAGATAGATTTTATTAGTTTGTACATATTCTATCGTTTCAGTTAGATAATGTTGAGTTAATTGTGTAAAAATTATAAACCCTATTTCGTACCTGTTGATTAATTTGATCTTGACTGAGATTTGATTAATCAATTTTTTTGTTTCACTTACCACAGTTAACAAAAAGCTATTTATTAAATATAGTTTGCGGTTTAAATTTATTCCGTACATGTTGATTAATTTGATGTTTGTATAATTCATTACAACACAATTGTTATCAATATCGTTAATTAATACATTGATAGATTGGTCGATAACGTTATGACATACTGTTGTTGATGGTATCAATGATGTCAAGCGTGCAATCTGATCGATATGGTCCTGATATCGGATATCCGTTAGTTTTTGAAAAGGTTGATACGGGAGTATTTAGCCAGATTGAATATGTGAGTTCCTATTTTGCCCGTGGTTATAGGGTATTTTTAACATTGTACATTGGATATCCGACCCGGACAATGTACTTCCCGGAAAATTATTACCCGGATCATTCGGATATGTACGATATGATTTTAAAATGACATATATCCGATCTAGTGTTCCGATAAATGCCCCAATTCAGATTCGGATCATCAATTAATCTTTGGTTTCTTACGTAACAGCTTTCGAAGCAATTTTATTCAAAATTTTCATATCGGATCTTCGGGTTAATGGACTGAATTTGCCGATATTGCAGATTTTTGTCCATCCTTATAAGGCATAGTTGGTCATAATAGTGTCGATGATAATACAATTGATGACAATGTAATTGATGTCAATGTCGTCTAACAAAATTTGAATTTCTTTTTTAACAAAAAAAAAAAGGGGTCAAAAACTAAATATAAAAAGTTGAAGTAGTTTCATAACTCGGAGGGATTATCTTATTCATTAACAACTTACTTGTTTAATCTCATATATTAAAATTAATGATGCCTAAGTTATATGTTACTCGGGGAGTCTCGGGAATTAAGGAAGTGTTAAAACTTAGGGCCCGTTTGGTTTGAACTTCGGAATCGGAAACGGAATGGAAATGAATCTAGCCCATAGCTAGACCCTTGTTCATGAAAGTTTTTGGAATTATTCCTTGTTATTTGAAGTAATTGAAGTTGAATTTGATTGCTTTTGATACCCTATAGGGTAACAAAATATGGGGAGACAAGTGCATTTTGCATGTAAACACAAGGAATGATTCCATAAAATTTCATAAATAAGGATATACATATGTACTAAATTCGTTTCCATTCCGTTTCTATTTCCGGAGTTGGAACCAAACGGGCCCTTAATAGTATGTAATACTAGATATAAAAAAAAATGAAATAGTTTTATAACCCCGAGGGCTTATCTTATGGAATTTGATTTTGATCATTAGTTTTTGGGTTAATTTGCTATATAACCTTATAAAAATTAGCGAGGGGATATTGTTTAATAATAAATAAATAAGTACGTAGTATTATTATTTTAATGGACTAATTTATCTTATTTATGATATCAGTTTTTCTTAATATGTTATAAAATTTTGTAGATAATTTTTAGGGAAATTTCGGATAGTACCCTCGTGGTTTGGGATTTTTGGAATTTTGCCCAACAGTTTTTTCGAGTTCGGATGGTACCCTTAAATTTTCGTTGTTTTCCGAATTTTGCCCAAATTCCATTAAAAATATAAAAGAAAATTAAGTAAAATTAAATAATAAATATAAAATAGGAAGAATGATTTATTTATTTTACAAATAAAGCAAACAGTAAATTTAAAAAAAAATAATTAGTATTTTATATTAATTTAAAAATAAATAAATCAGATATTTTTTACAAAATTAAATAAAATCAGTATTTTATTTTATTCTAAAAATAAATAAATAGGATTAGCATTTTTTTTAACAAAATCTAAAAACTTAAGTGTTATACTTTATTTAAAATATAAATAAAATAAGGATTCTTTTTTTAAAAAAAATTTATAAATCATTGTTTTAATTTATTATTAAAATAAATAAATCAGTCTTTGTATTTTTTTTTATTTTTCAATTTTACTTTATTTTTTTTTATATTTTTTAATGGAATTTGAAAATTTTTAATGAATTTGGACAAAATCCGGAAAATAACGTAAACTTACCCTCATGGTTTGGGGTTTTCCGGATTTTGCCCAACAGTTTTTTCGAGTTCGGATGGTACCCTTAAGTTTTCGTTATTTTCCGAATTTTGTCCAAATTCATTAAAAATTTCAAATTTCATTAAAAATATAAAAGAAAATTAAGTCAAATTATTTGTGTACCAGACAAATAATTAATAATGTTTTCTTTGACAATTCTCTCCAATTTTTGTTAGCTCCATGTGAATTGTGAGTGACGACGTGCATTTAATATATGTTTAAAGCATGCAATTGTATAGTATATACGATACTAATAGACAGTCTTGTTTTACACATAGATTTGATTGTAGAAAACATAAATTTTAAAAATCTAACTAATTTTAAAATTTTATATAATAATTATAAATTTAATAAATTATTATTTTAAATAATTAATATCATTTGTTATCATATTATTATTTTTTATTTGTTGAATAATTTTGCTGAATAATTTGTTTCATCTGTTCACAAATAAAAAAACAAAGAATTCGTTGCTTTAAAATATTGTGTCACGATTATTTTACATACAATACAAAATAAGCAAAACATATAAATATAGTTGCAAATAAATATATAAAAAGAAAAGTTCACTAAATTATAATGAAATTTCATAATCAAGCAATTCATGCAATTAAAAATAGGAATTTGTTCAGGTCTGGAGAGTTATTTCCGGTACAGAGTTACGGAGTATTGTGCACCGGTGATCTCTTCGTTCTAATTGTGCTGCTTAGTCCACGTCATTTATTAATTCTAGGCAATGCGTTGACATTTTTGTAATTATATGGAGTTCATGCGGCATTTTTGTATTTTTGAAAATCTATTTTAAGAGATTATGAGGCGGTGGCAAATCTGTAATTTTTATAAGATGTAGTAAGAATCTGTTTTGTTTTAGTTCAAAATGTTTCATCTTATGATTCAAATTTTTATTCAATTAGTTCAAACTATTTGTCCTAATAGTTCTTGATTTTAGCAATTTTTCATTCAAAATTTTATACATTTTCGTTCAAATATTTTTAATTAATAGTGTAAAAAAAATTGAACTTTTTTATTCTAGTTTTTTTTTATTATCTTTCTTCCTTCTAGATCAAATTATTTGTTCTAATGGTTCGTATTTTTTTTAATTAGTTTAAACGGTTTGTTATAATAGTTCTATTTTTTGTAACACTTTTTTTTTTCTCTTAGGTTATTATCGTGGAAGTGCAGGTTCGTAATTGCCTTGTGTAGGGTTGGACATGTTAGATTCGATTTACCGAACCGAATTGAGTGATTTCGGTCCAGAATGAGCCGACAACCGATCATTTAGGTTCGCTTTTAGTTCTGTGTATTTTAGAAATAAATTTCTGTAATAACCGCAAAAGCGATAGTCTAAACCGAAAACACAATTTTAATTTGAAAAAAAAGGTTTATATTTGTTATTTTATCGAGATAGATTTAGATATTTCATATTTGTTATTTTTACTGGGACGGACGAGAGTGACTATATTTATACTTTACATTGTAGTTTTTTTTTAATATAATTTAAATGTTTAGAGCTTTTACTTTTATTATTTTTGCCTATCTTCCGTGTGATGAACATTTAGCCATTTTTTATTTATATGAAGCGCGACTAGATACGCGGAGTCCACTGGCGGGCTTGGAAGCGGAGGAGTGCGTTCGTCTTCAGGGGCTCCTCTCCGCCTTCCAACATGCCCTTTTTCATTACTAATCACATTGGTTTCATCTCCAAGGCCATGCACAAGGCCAAGTCGAAGAACGCTCCCGAGTCCAAGGTATTACTCGCGTATGTTACATGATGGATGACTCAAGATGATATTGGACGGCGCTGTAAGACTTGAGGCTAGTTGTGTTGCGGTTGGTGGTCTCCTTCGGGATATGTATGGATAGTGGGTTGGAAGGTTCCTCTTTAACATTGACCACGTGACGGTCCGAATGGCGGAATTATGGGGCTTGTGCACGAGCCTATACCTTACAGGGTCTAATTTTACCAACCAAATCCCAGATCTACCAAATTCAGACCTTTTGCGTAAATGAGAACTCGTAAAATCTAATTTTACTACACTCATGTACAACACGATATGTACATGGAGTTAACATATTAAACCCATTTGTGCAAAACAAATTCAAAACTCCAATAAAAATGTTAGAAAGATCACAAGATAATCTGACCGGTAAAATCACTAGAAAGCAGCAAAGTTAGGTTAAAGAGCCATATAAACAGGAAAAGGTGGCAGAAAGCAAGCCTGGATCATTATGGGGTTTAGGAGGAAGAAGGCTCGGCTCCATCATGAAGAGCACAACAGGTTGTTGCTTTATGATGCCCTTGATACACTTGGATTACTTCACCGGTTGACATTGACCATAGTCTTGCCGTTGTATCTGAAGACGCTGCATCACCCCAAGAAACAAAAATTACTCTTAGGATCATTTACTAATATTAGTTGTTAATCTTGATCCTGAACAATTGTGAGAAATGACTGATCTTGCATCCATCACAGCCTCCATATGACACGGCTTAATTAAAAGACAAATTTCCCTACTAAAAATGGCAATTTACCAGTAATGAGGTACGCGCCGTCTACAGAGAACACACAATCCCACACCCACCGCTGGTGTCCTGTAAAAATAGAAATCATATCAAGCTCTAAGTAGAATGAACATTTTTGTAATGGAAAGAACAAGGCTGTCATAAGAATTTGATGGTACCTTTTAAAGTTTTTTCCAGGGAGAAACGATTGTCCACATTCCATATTTTGACAGTATGGTCAGATGATGCCGTAGCTAAATATCTGGATGGGAAGAGAAAATTATAATATATTATGTTAAATCAGTAAAGGGAAATGGTACCTGATTGAATATAAATCAAGTTGTAGTTATGAGACCATAATAGAACAATGCTTTACTTTTGACTGCTGAGAAAGATCTATGAACATTAGAGTAGCTACTGAGCATATGTAAACCTTCTAAGGCAACCTGGTCGCGTTTTGTAATATTAAGATGAACAATACTGAATATAAGGATCAATAGAATAGCTCATGGATTTTTAAGGGATAGTTTGGCTCGTATAACATTTGCAAGGGCGTAGTAGTGAGGAATTATGAGCCACCACCAGAAATCCAGAACCCAAAAGTATGCCATGCAGTAGCCTCAAGCACATGCTGCACATGTTCCAGACTGTGCTTTATGCTCAAGCACATGTTCACGGTATACAATCAGTAGCCTCAAGCACATGCTCCGGGCTGAGATTTATGCTCAGGTTCATGGTATAAAGATCAGTGCGTCCACATGAAGACATGCAAGTCAAAGACAACAAGAAGAAACAAGGAAGTTTCTCCAAAAAAAAAAGGAAAAAAGTGCTCATGGATTATGGGTTTTTCTTTCCTTTTGGGGAATGGGGGGTTGCAGGGTACAGCCAAATATCTATTGACAATATGACAACTTAACGAGTCATCAGAATCAAACCTGTTTGGCTCACAAAATTCAGGTGACAGCAGACATTTGAGGATGTATCCGTCATGTGCTTGAAGCCTATGAAGTGGCTCGAAGTTCGTCATGGTCTACCAAAGATGAAAAGTATAGGATAAATGATAAAACATGATTCCTTAATGTCAAGGTAAAACAAAAAGAATGTGTACCTGAGTTCCACGCATCAAACGCCAAACATAACATGTACCGTGATTGTTGGCAGCAACAACCATAGTCCCATCCCACATTACAGTTAACGACCTCACGGCAGTGTCCACCTCTGGCACCTGAAATGTGATTGAGGTGCAATTTACCAACCGTTTCATTTAATATTATATAGAAAAAAGTTGTTCCATAACATATATTAATGCAAGTCTTCTAGTCTTATCATTCCCTGTCTAAAGTTTAAGTACAAGCAACATTAGGTTATCATCTTGCTTATAATACACAGGTGTGGAGGTGAAAGACAAAATTTGTGAGAACCTCTTGGAATAAAAACTGTTGTTTGACCATTATTGTCACTGAAAACCTCACAAATAAAGTAAATAACCATAAACATTGTACCAATTCACAGCTGCATGAATTTGCTGTCAAATCCCAAACACGAATATTGCCATTCTGGTCCCCAGATATCAATTCAGTCTGAAAAAAACAAATAGAAGCAAGAGGGTGAACTACGACACATTGTTCTCCAAAGCAACATAAACGTATCAATTCATATATTGAAGATGATTGGAAGATGTAAATATAAATTGAAAAAGTATGCAAGAACTAGACTGCCTGATCCCCAAGTTTGTGACGCACCCAAGTACAGGGTTTAAATATTATCCTAACATAGAATTTCACCCTGAAGTCATTTATCCAAACTATTTAAATATAATATCCAACACTATTAATTTTTCTGGAATTTCCCTCAGCACCCTTAAGTAGACAGTGAATGTATGATCTATTACACTTATTCTAATAGATAACAATGGTCTGCAATCAAAATTGAGTTGAAAAAGTTTATCCATAATGCAAAGCCTCAAAAGATCAAGCCTCAAAAGAGTCCAACATCTTTTATTTTTTTTATTATATATTTATTTTTTCTTCCAAAGCATTAAGTGAGAGAGGATGAAGATGAAAGGCTTAATTTTATTCATAGCATTTGTCTGATATATATAATTACAACTTAGACAGATTATTAAGACTCACCAACTTAAACCTAGAAACTCTAATAGAACAATAAATATATCCAGCTAAGACAGAATAATTAATTACAGCAGTAATTAATTATTATAGGGACTCATCTAACAACTATATTGTCCAACACTCCCCCGCAAGCTTGGCCATACAGATCATCCATGTCAAGCTTGGATGTAAGCCATTGAAATCTACCAGGATGTAACCCCTTGGTGAGAAGATCTGCGAGCTGAAATTCAGATGGAACATAAGATATTTGGATGATTCCTGCATCAATTTTTCTTTGATAATCTCCACATGCTTTGTCTTGTCATGTTGAATTGGATCATGAGCAATACTGATGGCAGACTTATTGTCACAAAATAGCTTCATAGGATCTTCCCATTTCACTCTTAAGTCATTCAGAATGATTCTCATCACAAATTACATGTGTTGTTGCACGAAATTCAGCCTCGGCACTTGATCGTGCAACAACCCCTTGCTTCTTACTTCTCCAAGCAACCGGATTCCCACCGAGATAGATACAATAACCCGTGGTCGAACGTCTAGTTACAATATCACCAGCATAGTCGGCATCTGAATAAGCTTCAAGCAGATACTTGTTATTTTTGCTGAACAAGATACCCTTTCCCGTAGTGCCTTTAAGGTATCTAAGTACCTTATAAGCAGCTTGAAGATGCGATTTTCTAGGATCTTGCATGAACTGACTGATGACACTTACAGAGAAAGCGATGTTTGGTCTAGTGTGAGCAAGATATATTAATTTGCCACACAATTTCTGATACAATTTATTGTCCACTGTTGGTTCAGTTTCAGTCTTACCAACTTTCTGATTGTAGTCAATGGGAGTGGTAACTGGCTTGCAATCTTCCATCTCTGCCTCTTGGAGAAGATCCTTGATATATTTTTGTTGGGAGATAAATATACCAGATTTGGATCGAGCTACTTCAATCCCCAAAAAATACTTCAATCGACCAAGCTCCTTTACCTCAAATTCTCGAGTGAGTGTGGCCTTGAGGCGAGCTTGCTCAATCAAATCATTTCCCGTCAGAATTATATCATCCACATAAACAAGAAGGATGCTTACTCCCCCGGAGTCGGAGTGCCTTACAAATAAAGTATGGTCACCCTGACTCTGAGTAAACCCGGCAGCCTGCATCACACCTCGAAATCTGTCAAACCAGGCACGAGGAGTTTGTTTCAACCCATACAAGGCTTTCTTTAGTTTGCAAACATGGTGAGGAGATGTGGATGAACAACCAGGAGGTAAGCTCGTATATATATCCTCTTTGAGATACCCGTTGAGGAAAGCATTCTTCACATCAAACTGATATAACTCCCAATCGAGATGAGTGACAATGGATAAAAGCAAGCGAACGGTATTCATCTTTGCAACCGGAGCAAATGTTTCTTGATAATCCAAGCCATAAGTTTGAGTGAAGCCTCGAGGTACAAGGCGTGCTTTGTACCTAGCTAGGGATCCATCAACATGGTACTTAACAGCGTACACCCACTTGCAACTCACAATGTTATGACCAGGAGGACTGTCCACTAACTCCCATGTGTGGTTGGCCTCAAGGGCCGCCATCTCTTCTGTCATGGCTTGTCTCCACTCAGCAGATTGGAATGCTTCCCTAGCATTCTTAGGAACACGAATCTGATCAAGATTAGTCAGAAATTTCCGATGTTGATCAGAAAATCTGTCCAAGGAAGCATAATTAGATAAGGGGTAGAGGGGTCGTTGTGTACAAGCCCTAGAACCTTTTCGAAGAGCAATGGGCAAATCAGGTGACAAAGATGGGAGTGTAGCAGGTGCAAGACTTGGATCAGGAGCTGAATCGTGAGAGGAAGTGGGACACTGCCTAAAATACACCTTGTTAAATCGGGGAGAGGTAATTTGCGGAAGTGGTGGGACTGAGGGTGAGATCAGTGTGTCCGGTAATGAGGTTGGTTCAACCAAAGGTGAGGTAAATGAATGTTGGCTGGAGTAATGGGGGGTTGATCAATGATTTCAGCATCTACAGAGGAATTGGTTCCATGAGAAGGAAAAGAAACAACAGCGGGAGGAGAATGCTCAGTTATACCAATTTGGAAATTCTCTATTATGATGGGAGCCACAAGTGGACATGTGTTGGTCAACATATCTCTTGAAAAGGAGTCCTCGGACTCAAGTGTAGTTGGGTCTGATGCGGGATTTGACGAGGGGCTGTAATAAGGTATATTTTCAGCAAAGGTAAGGTCTGCAGTAACATAGGTTTGTTTGGTAAGAGGACAATAACACTTGTAACCCTTCTTAGTGTTGGAATACAAATATCCTATGAAGATGCATTTATGAGCTCGGGGATCAAGTTTACCCCTACTTGGAGAATGAACATGCACATACACAGTGCAACCAAAGACCTTAGGTTCTAACCTATGATCAATTGAGAGATTAGGGAAGAATGATTGAAGGTGTTTAATAGGAGATTGGTACTTAAGGGTTATAGAAGGAGTTCGGTTTATCAAATAAACGGTTGTGAGAGTCGCTTCTCCGAACATTAGACTGAAACATGACAACCCTAGTAACATTAAGAATGTGTCCATTCTTTCGTTCAGCAAGGCCATTTTGTTGTGGTGTATACACAAAAGATGACTCATGAATGATGCCTTTTGTGGTGAAGGAGGAAAGGGTTTAGTTAAAGTAATCTTTGGCATTATCAGATCGAAATCGACGAATGGAGCTGCCAAATTGATTGAGGATCATAGCATAAAATGCTGGAATGATAGTACTAGCTTCAGACTTGTGTTTCAGCAAGAACAACCATGTAACCCGAGTGCAATCATTAATCAAGGTAAGAAACCAACTACACCCATTTATATTCTTGGCTGGTGCAGGACCCCAAATATCACTGTGGATTAGCTCGAAAGGAATCAAACATCTTTTGTCCCTGACGGGAAAGGAGACACGTTTGTGTTTAGCTTTTTTGCAAGTAGGACATACAAGATTTTCTGATTCTAATCCAATAAAAAAACTAGGAAGCAAGTGTTTCATAAGAGAAAGGGATGGATGACCAAGGCGTTGGTGTTGGAGCCACAATTTGGTTGTTTTTGTGGTGCTTAGATAGGTGGAGGCAGTAGAGTTCTCCAAGGAGTAAAGGCCCCCACTTTCTTTCCCACGTCCAATTATCGTCCCCGAAACCAACTCTTGTATTACACAACCAGATAGAGAGAAAACAATTTCACAGTTAAGATCATGAATCAACTTCTTAACTGATATGAGATTAGATGAGAGTGTGGGAATGAATAAAACATCATAAAGAGGCAAAGAGGGGAATGCAGTAATAGTGTCACTCCCCAAGATGGGTGATGAGGACCGATTTGTTGTAATGAGTTGCTTTTGACAACTAAAGGGGGTATATGAAGAATACAGAGAATGATCATTGGTCATATGATCTGTTGCACCGCTGTCCAGAATCCATTGCTGGTCAGAAAAGTGTTTTTGTGTACTCGTCAGACCCAAAGGCTCGCAATACAGCGAACTAAAGGAACGTGAAACTGCCTTCAACATATTCTGTAGGCGTTTGATTTCAGTTGCTATTTCAGCAGGAGTAAAAATTGAGGTCATGGCGGAATAGGTGGTGGATAGGGTTTGGCAGCAAAGGTGGTGGCCAAACTGATGTTGGTGAAGCCTAGGGTTGGCAGCAAAGGTGGCGGCCAGAGCAGTGTTCCAAAATACGCCGTCCAGGCCGTCTAGACGGCCGTCTAGACGCTGGACGGCGGGTGGGCGTCCCGTATTTGGCCAAAACGGGGCTGTCTGGACGTTTGGGGGGAAATTGAAGTCGGGACGGGGCGGGACGGTGTTAAGACGGGGCGGGACGGTCTTAAGACGGGGCGGGACGGAGTGAGACGGGGCGGGACGGGGTGAAACGGGGAGGGACGGGGTAAAACGGGCCGGGACGGGGTAAAACGGTGCGGGCCGATTTTAGGTTTTACAGCAACCTCCAAACGCATACTGCTCATTCCCGACCCCGGCGACAACAATCGATTACGGCTTCTCACTTCTCTCTTCTCTCCGATAGCTGCCGTCCGACAGCCGCCGTCGTCCCTCCGAGGCTCCGAGTGCTCTTCGTCGTCGTCTCTCTTCTCTCGTCTGTGCAGAACCGCCAGAACGGAACACGGTATAGCAACTCTTTTCTCTCTTCTCTCGAGTCTCGTATGTGCAGAGGTAGAAGCTAAGCTGCAGAACACAGCCGCCGACTCGAGTGTTGTTCTCTCTTCTCTCTCGAGTCTCGATTTCTCTTCCTCGCTTGAAATTGCTGCTCGTTTCTCTTCTCTTCTTACTGCTTACAGACTTACAGTGCTTCCTCGCTTGAAATTGCTGCTCGTTTGAGTCATTTCTCTTCTTTCTGCTTACTACTTACTGCTGTTTTTGTTCTCTCTTATCTCTTCTCTGTTCACTGTTGGAGAGTGCTGAACATTGCTGTCTTCTAATCTATATGCTGTATAGCCTGTATTCTGTATTTGAGTATTTCTGTATGTTGTGTATTCAGTATTGCAGTTTGCAGCTATGTTAACTTTGAAGCCTTAAATTTCCTGTCTTCATTGAGTGACTGAACTATCAACTATCTATGAAGCAACTGAACTATCAACTATCTATGAAGCAACTCAGTGAACTCAGTACAGTCACACTTCGACAGAGGACTAAACAGCGACTGAATTTCTATTTTCTGTAATTTGGATTTCTCAATTCTGTAATCTGTAATGATGTAATTTGTATGTTGTATTGAATGTATTCTGAATTCTGATTGAAAATTTATATATAAGAGTTGATATTAGTGATTGCAACTTGTGTTTTGTCCTTTGTACAGAGAATTATAAACAATACATGTGCTTGAAATTTTCGTGTACAGTGCACTGGTGCTTTATGCTTGTGTTTTGTGCAGACTGCAGAGAATAGTTTATTAGTTTAATCAACAATCAACATAACATGATAACAACATTAGTGAGAATTTGAGATTAATTTAAATTATTTAATTGAATATTGAATTCATTGTGCAGATATGTCTCAATCAGCTCCGGTTGAACCAACCCCAAACACCGAGTCTATGAGCGGCGCTCCAAAACTTAAACGAAATAGTGGAGACATCGGATGGGAGTACGCAATACTTAGTAGCGCAACTCATGAAAAATGGAAATGTTTGAAGTGTGAGAAGGAGTTTAGTGGAGGAGTTAGTCGTGTTAAACAACATATTGCCGGCATTAGGGGCAATATTGCCTCTTGTACCAAGTCTTCGGATGAAGACAAGAAAAGATGCAAAGATGCAATTTTACAAGCCAAAAAGAAGAAGGTGGTTGGAAGAGAAGATGATGAAAGCCTTAGAAAAGATGTTAATGTGATAGATGTAGATGGAGATGTTGATGATGATGAATGTCCCAAAAAGCTACCTCGTTCTCTTGGAGAAATGGATAGATTTGTTTCAGGAATCAAGGTCGATGACATTAGTTTGAGTGAGAGCAAAAGAAAAAGACAACAAAGCATCAACGACGCTCTCTTCAAAGAACGGAGCCTTAAAGTGAGTCAGTACATGGCTAGGTGGGTGTATGAGACCGGCATACCCTTTCATGCGGTTGATAATGATGCATTTAGAAGATTTGTTGAGGCGGTTGGACAGTTTGGTCCGGGGTACCAACCTCCAACTCAATATCAACTCGGGGAACCACTCTTGAAGGGTGAAGTGGAAAGAGTGAAAACCTCACTCAAAGTTCAAGAGGAAGCATGGGAAAAGAACGGGTGTTCTATCATGACGGATGCTTGGAGTGATAGAAAGAGAAGAAGTATAATGAACTTGTGTGTGAACTCCGGTGGTTCAACTACTTTTGTTGGTTCCAAAGAGGCTTCCTTAGATGCACATACCGGGCAATATATATTTGAGTATGTTGATGAGTGCATTGACAAGATTGGGGAGAAGAATGTGGTCCAAGTGGTGACCGATAATGCTTCAAATAACATTGCGGCTTCAAACTTATTGCTTGAGAAGAGACCTCAAATATTTTGGACTCCTTGTGCTACTCATTCCATCAATCTCATGCTTGAAGCCATCGGTAAGCTCCCATTATTCAAAAATGCAATTACTAAAGCAAAGAACTTCACCGTATTCATCTACTCTCATCACAAGACCTTGGCACTAATGAGAAGTCGTACACGAAGAGAGATTGTCCGTCCGGGAGTGACTAGATTTGCATCTTCTTACTTGACATTACAAAGCTTACTTGAGAAAAAAGAGGCATTGAAGCACATGATGACCTCCACGGAGTGGGAGAAATCGAAATGGTCAAAGAGCAAAAAGGGGAAAGAGGCTTGTGCTACTATATTGTCTTCTACATTTTGGAGTGGTGTAAGCATGTCTTTGAAGGTGTTTACACCTTTAGTAAGAGTGCTCCGACTTGTAGATGGAGATTTGAAACCGGCTATGGGATTTGTGCATGGTGAGATGCTAAAGGCGAGAAAAGAGATACAAGAGGCTTATAGGAATAAAGAGGAGAAGTATAAGCCTATACTTGACATAGTGGATGCAAAGGGAAAGGACCGTGTTGATACTCCACTTCATTTGATGGCTTACTTGTTAAATCCGTTTTACTTATACAATTCCGATTCGGAATGGTCCACTGAAGAATGGGAGCGTCTTATGGATGGAGCTTTTAATTGCATTGAACGGTTTTATCCCGATGTTGATATGCAAGATCAAGTGATAAATGTGGAGCTTCCTATGTACAAGGATAGAAAAGGTGCCTTTGGAAGAGTTTTGGCATCAAAAGGGTGTTTGAAGAATGATGAACGTTATGATCCGGGTATGATTATTTCTCTTTCATTTAACTTTATACAAAAGTTAACTAGTTAAGAGTTTTGATATCTACTTTTTGAATATATAGTTGTTTGGTGGAGGTCATATGGCAATCAAACTCCAAATCTCCTAAAGGTTGCAATTAGGATACTTTCCTTGACAACGAGTTCATCCGGATGTGAAAGAAATTGGAGCGTCTTTGAAGGGGTAATAATTTAGCTCTCGTTTGAATAGTTATTTATTTAGTTATTATATAGTCTTTATATCAAGTTATTGAATTGGATTATTGATTTTAACAATGTAGATCCATACAAAGAAGAGGAATAGACTAGATACCGTCCGAATGAACAACCTAGTTTATGTTCAATTCAATGCAAGGTTGTTGAATAAGAAAATGAAAAGCCGAAAAGACAAAGTTGATGTGCTTCTAGCAAATGAGGCTTCACATGCACAAGCATGGATAGCTGATGGAGTAGATGACGGTGAAGAAGAGGTCTTTCCCGGTTCCGGCCTTACATGGGGTACGGTGAGTGAGGCAATGGGAGCGGATGAAGAATTGCAACCAAGAAGAAGTGGTCGCCTTGGAGTTGTTGTAGAGGATGTGAGAGAGCTTGACGAGGATGATTTTGTCTCCGATGGCACGGAGGATGAAGATGGTGATGATGATGAAGAGTTTGACTTTGAGTCGGACAAGGAGATCCAAGTTCAAGAGTATGAACATGAAGAGACGGAATAGTAGATAATATTCTCAAGTTGAGAAGTTGTGTCTAGTTATCAAGAACCCTCTTTTGCCGTTTTAGTTTATTTTGAACATTTTTATGTATTTCCTTTCATCATTTGCATGACACTTGTAATAGATTATTTAGTAGATTATATGCTTAAGATGTTGAAGATTATGAAAATGAATATTTATTTGCATTATATGAATATTTTACACAAATTTAGGAGGAATTATGGTTAATATACATGAAAATAATCAAAAAACGTCTTGTCCGTCTCAAATCCGTCTAGACGGCCGTCCGGCCGTCTAGACGCTAGACGGTAGCTCTCCGTCCCGTCTCCGTCTTACGTATTTTGGAACACTGGGCCAGAGGTTAAAATCTTAAATCTCTCAATAGCTCTGATACCATGAAAGAGGATGAAGATGAAAGACTTAATTTTATTCATAGCATTTGTCTGATATTTATAATTACAACTTAGACATATTATTAAGACTCACCAACTTAAACCTAGAAACTCTAAGAGAACAATAAATATATCCAGCTAAGACATAATAATTAATTACAGCAGTAATTAATTATTATAGGGACTCCTCTAACAACTTTATTGTCAAACATTAAGGAAGAAAGAAATTTAGCAAACACAAAGAATGGGAGATATAGAACACATCAAGAATATTGGCTTAAACTCTCACCTGATTTGGGTGCAGAACTACAGTATTGACAGCACCACGGCTCTCATATTCCCTTTGACAGCCTGGAGCCCTAAAATGAATCCAGAACAAAACTAGTCTAAGTTATTAGCACTCGAAATGCAGCAAGAAACGTTATAAATCTTGATATGCTTGTTAACCTAAGATCCCAAATCTTGACAGTGCCATCTTCTGACCCAGAATACATCCACTTCCCATCACATTGAAACCCAACTGCCGTGACATTACCCGTATGGGAATCATAGCTCATCACCTGCCCATTTTGAAAAATTATTTTTACCCACATGTATCCAAAACAGAAAAAAATGGGGAATGCTTGTATGCAAGATTATGACATTTCAGCATACAGGTTGGTTGCTGTTTGAGTTGACATCGAACAAACGAATATGCGGATTCCCAGCTGCAGCCAAGTAGCGTTTTTCTGGAGTAATCTCCAGCCTATTAACTTGCTGAAACCATGGGGACATAAAATAAGGGAGGAATAAAAAATCAATTACAACTCAGAAACGGAAACAAATAATGAACAACCAACAAAGAAAAGTTTCAAGGGGAGAATGTGGAACAGGAAAAATTACAGAATCAGGATACTGGATAGTCCGATAGCATTTTCCGCTCTCGGCTTCCCAAAATCGAATGGTATGGTCGTAGCTAGCAGTTGCTAAAATCACCGATGGTTGACTCATCTTTGATCAGCCTCACTCTCCCCTGTTCAATATTTAAATCTTCCGATTACCATTGTTCAGGACTAGACGATAGCAAGTAGACCTAATAAAAGGCAAAAATAAATGAATCGGCCATTGATTGCAAATGGGGGCCCAACTAAGACAATCAAGTGAGCAAATCCCCACCAAACTAGTTGGTCCAACAAGAACATGAGTTTATTCCATGGACAAATTGACAACACATCAACAACAAAACCCGATAACTAATGCTGTTAGACTCTGCACCAAGCCTCCATTTATATTAACAGGCATTTTACTCTAACAAAGGGACATTGGGAAACTTTTCATAACTCAAAACCATATTTCAAAGAGCTCGTGAGAAGGGCAAAAAAAAAAGTTCCTAGGCAGAAGGCAATAATCTGACAATGGGCATTCTTTGGATAATCTTGCAACATATTCAAGACAGCTTAGACAGGAATAGTATAATTAGAACAAAAGTTCTACATGAACTAGTCTCAAACATTTCGTCAATCATGTAATAGGCACCAACGGAGTGTATTCCAGGACCAAAGTAAACGCTTAGTTTAACCACACTGTGAAGTTCGATACACTAATCTAGAGAGTAGTTTTTAATTTATGTGCTTTCTCTTCACCAGCAGAGGGCAATCGCGTCAAGAGGAGATACTGATTCGTTCAAATGAAGAGTTGCACAAAAGCAAGCTTTGTCAACTTGGTATGTGGGATAGACAAAAGTAAAAAAAACTCAAATCCTCAACCAACGAATTAGATAATTTACTTGCAGTTTCTAGTAACAGATTACAAAGGAAAATGTAGATCATTTCCAGATCCTGATATTTGCAGGGAAACATAAAAGCACACCTTGAGAGAGGAAGAGAGCTTCAGCTAACCCCAATCGTTGACGAGGTCGCTAGATCACAAGTAGCTGCCGGAAACTGGGTAAGAGGGTGATGGGATCGCCGTGAACGGAGTTCCGGTGGCGGTGAGGTCGTCCGTCGGGGTCGCCCGTAGCCAGGTTAGGGGAAGCGCTGGAGAAGAGGGGAGATCTCTTGAATTGATAGTTTGATACTTTAAGTTTGGAAATTAGGGATTATGTCGAATGACTTCGTATAAATCTCATTTCATTTCTGCCGCTAATGCAAGGTATTAAATTTATGAAACCGGGTTCAAAACACACTTCGACTGCGTTGAAGTTGAAACCATATAATAAGAGACTTCGTCTACCGCCGCCCATCACCATTCTTGAAAAAATCGAATATAAATTCAAAAAAAGTTCACTTTAAAATCCGGTAGAGCATATGTAGACGAGACAAGATATGAACAGATGTCAACCTCTTTTTCAGCTCCTCGAAGCTCTGCAGGCACGGCTCGAACCATACAAATCTTGTAGACTTTCTCAACAAGGAAGTGAGCGGTCGGGCGATAACTGAAAAACCCTCCACAAAACGCCTATACTAACCCGCCAATCCTAAGAAGTTGCGTATCTCCTTGACGTTCTTAGGAGGCGGTCACGATGCTACTAACTCGATCTTCGCTAGATCTACCTTGATCTCTTCAGCTGAAACGATGTGGCCAAGAAATGCTACCTCGGACATCCAAAGCTCACACTTAGAGATCTTGGCGTATAGCTCTCTATCCTGTAGGACTTGGAGTATGATCTTCAAGTGTTCTGCATGCTCCACTCTACTGCGAGAGTATACTAGAATGCCATATAAAGACAACTACAAACTGGTCTAGGAAGTCGATGAAGATATTGTTCATCAACTCCATGAAAACTGCGGGCGCATTTGTGATTTCGAATGACATCACTACAAACTCGTAGTGGTCATTCCTGGTCCGCAATGCCGTCTTGGCTATGTCCTGCTCTCTCACCTCAGCTGGTGATATCCGGATCTCAAATCGATCATCGAAAACACTGAAGCTCCATGCAGTTGATCCAAAAGATCGTCGATACGGGGCAATGGGTACTTATTCTTGATCGCCACCTTGTTAAGCTCTCGGTAGTTGATACATAGTCTCATTGACCTGTCTTTCTTCCTGACGAAGAGTACTCGTGCGCCCCAAGGAGATACATTAGGGCGGATGAAGCCCTTCTCTGCTTACTCCTTGAGCTACTTCTTAAGCTCAAGCATCGCCATACGGTAAGGAGCCTTTGAGATCGGTCTCGTACCGGGATCTAAGTCAATGCCAAAGTCTACACTCCTTTGGGAGGTAAACTTGATGGATCTCCGAAGATGTCGGTAAACTCGCATGCTACCGGAATCTCCTCCAAAGTTGGGCTAGCACTATCCTTCATGGCATAGCACCAATAAGCTCTTCGCAATCCTGACCAATAAGTCTCGCAGCTCGGGCTGCACTAATGACTATACCGGTCTTTCCTAGGCCCCGTCCTCTAAAGATCTCAACATGGCATGCGTCTGGAGTTACCGTTACTGTCCTCTAGCCGATGTCTAGAACTGCTCGATGTCGATCCATTCAATTCATACCCAGGATAACTTCTTCATGTACTAGATACACGACGAAGAAGTCAGCTGGTCAATCGCGACCTCTCAATCTAATAGCGCAATCGCAAACCTCTCGTTTACCTCTAATCTTACCCCATCGGGTAATCCTATAAAGAAGGGTCTCCCTTCTACAATAACTAAGACCAATCTATCTACACAAGTATCATATATAAAAGAATGTGTAGCACCGGTATCGAAAAGAACTCTGACAGGAAAACCATTAATATGAATGGTACATGTGGTCGTTAGCACTGTCGGCTCTACAACACTCCTCAGCTCATACACTCTAGCTGATGCATCTCTGGTTTATACAGAACCACCAACTCGTCCTCTACCTCTCCCTTGTCCCGGAGTGGAACCCTGAGGAGCGGTAAAACTAGGAGCTCTCTGCTGCTGCTGGTACTAAGGTCTCTACCGTTCTCCTGCAACGCTAGCAGGTTAAGATCCCTGCTGAGATAGCGCCTTGCCTTGACGGAAAAACGCAGCTCTGTGTTCTGGCTTGCCACAAGAGAAAAAAGTCACAACAACCTTCTTACAATCAAGCCTCATGTGTCCGACACCTCCGCAGTTAAAGCACTGCCGTCCTCTGTCGGAACTATGACTGCTGAAAACCAGAACGTCCCGACATCTGACTACGCCCAAACCCAGCTGCTCTAGCTCCAACACTGTTTGGTTTGTCTCTTTCCAGGACCTCCTATCTAAGAAGATCTCCTCTGACCTGGTCAGTCTCTCTCATAAACATATGCTCTATCCTGATTGTCCGTCAAAGAATCACAATGGAAACCAGTAAGATAAGAGCGTGTAAACTCTCTCAACCTCTGAGAGAAAAAATAAACATGTTGATCCTCAGGTGGTGTAGATGGACCCATTAGAGATAGCTCCTCTTGAAACTTGCTGACAATCTCAACAATAGGCAAATCCTCGAATTCGGCCTCGAGGAAATCCTGAAGACGGTCTCTCCTCGTAGTTGCAGGACAGTATCGATCCTTGATCATCGTCTTTATCTGCTCATAGCTAGTAACCTTACTGCGAGCGGTCCTCCACCAGGAATGAGCCTGGTTCTTAAGCAGCGTATGTGCTATGTCGACTCGATATCCATCTGGGCAACCGATCGCCTCCATAGTAGAATCAAACTGTCCTAGCCACAGCTCCACCTCTAATCTTGTCTTCCTCATAAAAGAAGGAACCTTCAGCTGGTTGAAAGCCTTCAACCAACTGTCGGACCTCAGCTCTCTCGTCTCAACTGGTGCTCTAACGACCTTAACAACCCTAGCAGGGGCATCAACAACCTGCATAACTCTCTGCGAAACATCAGTTGATCTCGCGGGAACTGGCGGTCTTGGTGCAGGTCATCCAGTCCTGATAGCCTCCTCGACTCTCTACACATAGTCGCGATATGCAGAAGCTCCAATGGATACTCGACCGAACTTGGTCGGCTGCGCTCTTTGTGCTACGGGCCTAGCAGCAGTCTCGTTCCCAACCTCAGGAACAACACTCTCAACAACTTCCTCAACGAACGCCTCAGCGATAGGCAGATCTACGACTAGGGCTTGGCTCCGACCTCTAGCTAGTAGAGGTCTCCCTACATGTTCTCATCCATGGATGGCAAGTGGAAGAGGTGGCCGACTCCTTCCTCGCCCCATAGCAGATGCAACTCTAGTACACGCCATCTGCGATGAGGATATATATAAGGCCACGCTACAACTAAAATATAAATTCAAGAAAAGCATATAAAGGTCAACATCAAAGAAACACTAACTGCTAAGATCCGCGGAGGTAGTGGTGGTTGCCCGTACATCTATCTCAGACGGACAAGTTTAAAACAAAACCCTCTTTTGAAAACGTAGACCCCTTGCAGGTTCTATTTATTTATCTATCTGACCTTTAGAAGATTTTGAGTGCCATTGTTGCCAACATAGAGCTCTAATATCATATTCTAACACCCCAAGTTCTGGGAACTTGAAGCGTTACGGGCTAGGACCTCACAATGGGTCCCGACCCTCAGATTAGCAGCGACACAACATATCTTACAACAAGACATTGACAAATGAAAACCAAAACTCAATATAAAACCCAAGGTTTAAACAAAAGGAAGCGTAAAAGACTCGCAACCGAGCTCGAAACAAAAGGCATCTACAAGAGAACCCCATAAGGTAATATAAACACATTAAGGTAATATAAACACATTAACATGCTCACACACAACCGGTTATTATCTTTCATTATGTCATCCAATTACTAATTTAACTTAAGGTTGTTACACGAGAGTCGTTGCGATCTCGCCTCTGTCCCCTTTCACCAACATGAATAGAACGTATGCATCATTCTGTCACCTACTAGACTGGTCACAAGAGCACCTTCCAGTTTCCCCATTCTGAACTGGACAAGCGGTAACTGCTCGGTTATAATACACTTGGGACAATTACGGTTATAAAGGTCAATCCTAGTTCCGGTTATCAGTTATAACAATAAAAGCAGCACAAACAAGCCAAAACAATCAAACTAATACACAGAATAATGCTAAGTAAGTCCAATGGACTTACCTTACTCGAAGGTAACTCAAAGCTCAACAAACAACTCAAATAACCTAAGGAAAGAAGAACGGAAAGTTTGTTCATACAAGGCATCACAATCAGGAACCGAAATGATTGCTAGAAGTCTATAATTATAGTCTCCATGATCCACAAGGGATCTCCACAAGTTAAGGTCTCAACCTTAGTCTTACAAAGTACTAAGGGTCAACAACAACATCAAGGACCAAGAAAAGAAACGAGGAAAGCAAGGAAGGAAACAACTCACCAAATACGGGATCTACTATAGAGGAAACCGTAGGGGTGGCTGAACAAGACGCAAGGGTGGCAACTTGCAGGGGCGGCACTCAAAGGCGCGGGGATGGATCTTCGACAAAAGCGACTGTCGGCTTATTGATGATAGCAGAACCACGACAAGGCCAAAGCTTGCTCTTTCCACACTTCACAACTTAACCAAGGGAGCCTGTGAACATCAACGGGTCAACAACGGACCGCTCCACAAGAATCAAGAGTCAAATTTGATTATTGGAGAAGAAGAAAAGAGAAAACGAAGGGAGAAACGAAACAAAAAGGAAGCAAGGTGCAGCAACACATGAACGGGATAAAGAACAAGGGAGGAAGAACTTACACGTTCAGTAAAATCATAGAAAACAAGGGTAACAACTGTAGCTCTCAGGGTTGAAGAAACATATGCAAGAAATAGGAAAAAGAGGGAAAATAAGGGAATTTATTAGAAAACGAGGGAAAAAGATAGAAGGAAAGATGATCTAGGGTTAGGGAGAAGATTAGGAAACCGGACCATAAGATAGAAGATCAGATCTTCTATCTATGAAAAGAAGATAAAACGAACAAAAACAGATCGGGCACGATTTGTGGCGAATCCGCAGGGGCGACTCACTGTCATTGCGGGGGTGGTGACAACCAAGGCTTGCCGTTGGGGCGGCCTTCTTCACCGCGGTGAAGGTGAAAAGTGGGGTCTTATAGGGATAAGTCGCAGTTCCTGAACTAGATTGAAAGTCCTTAACTGGGATAAAAATCGTGTTGTTCTATAGAATAGATCGGTTGATTTATATGAAGAACAGGTCGATTTTTCCGGAAACTCATAACACGTATTAGTGGATGATATGGAAAGATAAGAAGATGAATATGGAATGATAAATGAAAGATATAGGAAGATATGGACTGAGATAGTTCCGCAAAGAACCTTGACCAATGATGTGTCTAAACCCTTAAATGAGAAGATTACCTTAACCCGCGCTTCTATAACCTTAGACAAGTCTTCTAATTAAGACAAGCACAAGAAGGAAATAGAATTGACCAGGAGCAGCACCTTCAATAAAATTAACACACAAGAACAATCTAGCAGGACTTCACAACGATTCAACCAAAAGTTCTCATTTTGATTGATAATAATGAATAAAGTACAAACTCCGTAAGCGAAGCTGCAAGTCTCACAAACCGTGGAAAATATCAAATCTAATATGTCTAACAATATCCCCCACTAACACTATTTATAAGGGAGATTAACTATGAAAACTAGGAAAGATATACTTAAAGAGAATCTTGTAAAGATATCTTTAAGATATATAAAAACTTTAAAGATAAGAACTAAACTATTTAATCCCTTAAGATAGTCTGAAAGCTTTAAGGAATCAACTAAAAGATATAGTTGCCAAAGATAGAAGATCACGGCCAGATCTTGCAAACTCGTCTCAAGAAAGAAAAATCGGTTAAGAAATCGGCCGATTTTCCTGTAGGAAAACTCGACCGATTTGATTGGATCAATTTTTCCTCTCTGAAGCTCTTCCTTGTTCTTATCCTTCGTCTTTGCTTGATGGATCTTCTTGGTCATGGCTTGGCTCTTCTATAACAGTCAATAATGTCACCAAGGAACCTTTGAGAGTGAAAAGAGTTTCCTTGAGCGTACAAGTCCTTCAATGCCTTAGTCTTTGAGCGTGTAACTGGTCCTTGTGTTGGAGATGATCCCACATCACTTTACTTGCTTTTTCACATCAAGGACGATGTGTAGTTTAAGTATGAGGTGCTTTACTCAAATTCGTATTTCATGTTTCCCTTTTATGTCACACGTTTATTATTACACCCTTTTCACTTTTCTTGAGTCCTTTAATTTTCCGCATGAATTCAATGTTGCATTTTAGCGTAGATTGAGGTGATTCTCATCATCCTTACTTCCAGAAATTGAAATACGCATGAATTCAATTTTCCGCATGAGTTATTGGATGATTATTGATGATTAGCTTGCCCAAGCAAAACCTTTGTAAACGCTTTAGCCTTTGGACAAACATTTTCATGTGTCATTTATTTCTTATTACTGTGTGATCTCCACCACGTTTAGTTTCTTCTAGAATTTGTGATTGAATCTCTTTCAAAATTACATGCTCATTTGATTCTATATGCTATGAAATTTAAATGATTGAGGCCCTCTTTGATAAGTCTATGTGACCTTTTCCACCTTTATATATGTTTTCCTTCTATTAGCCACTTCTTGCCTTTACTTGTCCTTCTTTGGTGCCCCTAAAAAATGCCTCACAACCGTGTATAGCCTCATTTGACCCTATCCGGGGTTGTGATGGAAGAAGAGAATGAAGAAATCGAGTATGAGGTGTTCCCATGAAGTGAAAGTGAATCCAAGAAGTAAATACGTTAGTCCGGATACATATTATTCTTATTGAAGATATTTTCAAGTTTGGTGGAGAGGACAAAAATTTTCCACCAAATATGCAACAACGAATAAACAATGCTTTGTTCAAAAGTGAAAGAAAAGCTTATCCTTGAAAGAGAAATCAAGTGCAACAAAGATCAGAGTGTTATGTCTCATGAAAAAGTATAAATTATAAAGAAAAGTGTGAAGTGGTAATGTCTTGAAGGTGTTTCGAGTTATAAAGATTCGATACACCGGATACAATTTGCTATTCTGACCTACTTTTATGCCTACCAATATCACTTCTCCATTTCATATATCCCCGTTACACCTTTATAAAAGACCTCATGATATTTATCTTGCATTTTAATTTCACTTGACATGTGGTAGAGTTTAAGAATACTTTGAGAAACAAGGTATTAGTATGTGGTTTGAGTTGTTTGTTTTCCTCTTCGTTGAGACACTCATTTGTTCTTGCACATAGTATGTATATGACATGATCTTACTCGAGGACAAGCAATGTTTAAGTATGTGGTTTTTGACGAGTGACAAATGCAACACTTTTTAGGCCTTAGAATCTTACATTTCATACCTCTTTTGTTCTCTCATACATCACTATTTGTATAGAAAACGTTCATTTTTTGTATTTCAATACCTACATTGGTTTTGCGGTGTTTCAGTCATTTGTCGCATCAATTATGCAAGAAATGCATCCTCCCTAAAGTCAGAGTTGAAGAGAAGACCTTACATGACTGAGGAACTATAACACGAAGTCCCCCAAAAATACCTTGAAGTGAATATCTGCGATTTGAAGCAACAAAGAAAGTAAAACTTCTAAGTGAAACGGTCTTGAAGTCGTATGGTGGATGTTTTGATTACATCAACGTTGCAGAAGGCTCTATCGAAGCCCATATCAAAGTTCATCCCCAACTATCCAAAACAATTGGCAAAACGACCATGAGACGACTTGCATGCCGTTCCTATGCCGTTTGGAGGTCGTCTTGTGGCCGTTTCGGCTACGCAGAGAAGAAAAGTAAATCTTCCGATTTTAACTTTAGAATGTTTATATTTGTGTAACCCTAGACTCCAAGTTTCCCCCCTATATATTTATATGGCATTCGTAGGGTTAGATACGCTGATTCATCACGAATTAGGCATTACTCGAATTCTTCTTATCCTAACCGTCAAGTCGTTATTAGATTGAAGGTTCTCCCTACTGAAACCAAACACTTGCGAGTTTTTGTCTTTCTTGATTTTATATATTGTATTTGCTTTATATATGATCATGTTTGTCTAATCTCCCTCTTGATCTAAGAATTGGACGATCCCTATAGTAGTTTAATTTGTTATTTCCATATATATATATATATATATATATATATATATATATATATATATATATATATATATATATATATATAGAGAGAGAGAGAGAGAGAGAGAGAGATCTTGACTCATATGTAAACAATTCTTACCATGTAAAATGAGAACAAATATTAGCCCTTGATCTGATTAATCAAATGGCTGAAATTTTACCCAAATATTCGTTGGAAAAATCTAACCACTCTCCCAATTGTAGTGTGTGATACACTCTCTCAATTAAGGTAATTTTTTGATTTTTCTAATAATTTCAATTAATATCTTCTTCCACTATTTTAGGTAGTTACAAATTACAGAATCTTCCAATTAAGTGATTTGGATAATAACGAAGAAGAAAGAGAAAGCGATAACTCACATTCACGAAATTATGTCGATCGTTCTGTTTTTTTGTTGAGGAATTTCGCTCGTTTTGTATCGCCGAAATTGTACTTCCCATCAACGAAAGAACACTAGAAAGACAAACTTCCATAGTTTATCTTCAACATTTTGCTGCTATCAAATATTAGGTCATGATTAACGAATATATTATGTTATTACACTGAATATCTTCAAAAGCGATCCTTACGGATCCTACCGAATGCTAGGTCATGATAATAACTAATTCGGAAACCCTATATTCAAAAGTGATATAGTAACTAATTCGGTAGGATTCGGTAGCACCGGCGAGACCAACGACACCGAATACCTGAAGAAGAGCACGGCACCGAATGTAGACTGGAGGATATCTTAAACGTTTTGCTGCTATCGAATATTAGGTCATGATGTTAACAAGTATATTATGTTATTACACCGAATATCTTCAAAAGTGATCCTTACGGATCTTGCCGAATCCTACGGTATGTTGGGTCATGATAGTAACTAATTCGGCAATCCTATATTCAAAAGTGATAGTAAATATTTCGGTAGGATTCGGTAGCACCGGCGAGACCAACGACACTGAATACCGGAAGAAGAGCACGACACTGAATGTAGACTGGAGGACGAACATACCTGATGCCCCACCTTGCCGACCGGAAACTCGCGAGTCCCGCCTTGCCGACTGGAAACTCGCAAGCCCCCATCACAAATTTGATGCCGACCGGAAACTAGGCGAGACGAATACAGACCTGAAGCCGACCACAAACTAGGCGAGACGAATGAAAATTTAATGGATTAGGAGGGGAGCGAATAACGGATGCCAAGATTGAGAGATTTAATTTAGAAAAAAACCACTATAATTGGATTTGCGGGTTTATTTTAGGAAATATCATTATATGGGTAGGTATTGTGAGTTGTGTATCACGCGCCTATTCATTACTAATCACACGGTTTTATTTTTTTATTTTTTTCTTATAATCTCGCCTAATCTCATCCATCTATTTAAACGATCTAACGAATACAATTCGTTCTCATTAAACACTATAGAGTTATTTACATGTATGTATATATATGAATTGAGATTGTGATATTGCTTATTTTCAAAGCGCTTAACTCATACCTTTTATTTACCTTCGAAAAAAGTGGTGTTTATAAATGGTTCAGATAAAATAAATGAAGAGCCACAAGTGAAGGGCGTTTTATTGGGTTAAACTGAAAAGAAATTGGTTTTGAGAATACTAGTTTACCAAAGCTTTGAAGATTTCTAACTGTTGTAGAAAGTCTCGGTCTTTGTACTTTTTTTTTCAAAATAAAGAGCCAAAAGTGAAGGTTGTCTACAATTACTTGTAACACCCCAAATTCTAGAGGACTCGGAATACTACGAACTGGGACCTCACAATGGGTCCCGGCCCTTAGCCTGACAACAACTTCATCGAACCTTACAACACGGCACAAATAAAAAGGCAAAACAACATAGTTTTATATCATGAACGAAAGCAAACGTACAAACTCAAAACAATCCAGCCGAGTCTCAAAACCAAAGTACATAACATAAGTCTCAAAAGACGTGAAATAAAATAAACAGTCCCGTCCTATAATGAACGGAACCCCGATAATCCACTACCGCCGGATCACTCGATCACCTCTCTAACCTGAAAGACATCTACAAGCGGTATAAAACCGTTAGCTAACATTCTATGCATAAGTATAAAGGTAAAAGCACAAACACACAACATACACAATCAACATGCAACACTCAATCCTTTTATTATCTTTAATTAGGTGATAGGTCATTACTAATGATACTTATTTTGTGACACGAGGGATTCTCAAATCTCGCCCCTGATCCCGTTTACCAATGAGGAATGGTGCTAATGCATCTGACCGTCTACCTGCCTGGGTTGGTAGCAGGGAACCTCCTAGCTCTCGCAAGAGCTAGACAGTGATGTCACGACCCATTATCATACACTTGGGTCAATTACGTAATATAATTAAGTCAGCCTAATCTGGTTTTGTTGTTTATTATAACTAACAAACACCACTCATACACATTACACTCATACAAGAAGCCATCTAAATAAGTCCGTGGACTTACCAGTCTCCAAAGCGCACACGATCATCTCACTCTCAAGTTCTCTCGGGGCAACGTACAACGCCTGTTCAAGACAAGACACACAATCAAACCACACCCTAGTCCAGTAGAAGTCTTTAGACTTCTAGGCTCAGCTTCCACAAAGCTCGAACCGAACCCTCCACAACATTCCAACAACGAGACTTACGTAACTCACACTAGACCTCTAAGGTCCAACCACTCTATAGCATTCCAGTTCAACTACTCTAAGCCAACCTAGCATGCTTCTAAGATAAATCGAATCTAAGGAATGAAAGAAGGAAAGGAAAGAACAAGATTCGGGACTCACTGGAGCAAAACCGCCCCCGCACCTGGCTGAGCCGCCCCTGCATCTATCTGGGTCCGCCCCCGCGCCAATCTGGGTCCGCCCCTGCGCCTAACTAAAACCGCCCCTGCGTCTCTGTGAACCCGCACCTACGCCTATTTGTGCAGAAAGTCCGTCTGTTGAGTTCTTCGATTGTGCAGTCGGTCCTTTAGGGTCTCCTTTGGTGCTATGAACGTCTTCCACTTCTCAAACTTGGTCTTATCCTCCCTCTAAGGTCTAGTTCTGTCATCAAACCAACAAGACAACGATAGATCGTTGAGCAAGGATTCTTAAAGATCTTCCATTCAAGCCATGAAGAAGGAAGGAAGAAGAAGAAGAAGAAGAAGAAGAAGAAGAAGAAGAAGAAGAAGAAGAAGAAGAAGAAGAAGAAGAAGAAGAGAGAGGAAGGAGTCTTACCCTCGTCAAGTCACTGCAGTTCTGGTCTCAAGAAAGGTGAATCTAGTTGGAGTAAGCCAAGAGAGGAATGGAGGAGAAGGTGTAAGAGGGTGAGGTTGGAAGAGAGAAACAAGTAACGTGAAAAGAAAATGAGAGAAGGAGGAGAGTAGACTGCAATAAGGAGGGAGGATACCAAAGGTTCTCAGCCACAAACTCCCCATGGAATTAAAGAGAGGAGTTAAACGGATCGGAAGGTGAACGGTTACCCAAAATGCTACTACCCCGCCCTCGCGTGTCACCGCCCTTGCGGGAATCCTAGCCGCACCTGCGGCCTACTCGACTGCGTCGTCTAAGCCGCAAGGGCGTGAGCCCTTGTGCACGGCTTCTACCCTCCTCTAACCCTATCAAAGCGTAACAAAAAATCCGGTCGTTACATCAGATCCCCTCAAAAATAAGTTTCGTCCCGAAACTTAGGGGGTACTAACCGCGGTCATAAGACATAAGGAAGCCCTATGACTAACAAGTTACTACATTAAGACCACCTAAGGGCCACACACAAGCACATCAGATATATCACACATACAACATTGAAAGCAACCAAAACAAGAATGTAGACTACTTGACAGTCCTATAGACGTCTCTAGACCCGCATAAAACTCAGGATAGTTCCGCTGGATACTGTCCCCCGTCTCCCAAGTGGCCTCGTCAATCCCTCGTCTCGACCTGCACTCTCATCATGGTTATTACCTTCGATCGAAGGCGTCTCGTACCTCTCTCCAAAACTGCTATCGGGTGCTTTGTAAATGTATGATCTGGCTCGACCACTAGGTCATCATGGCTCATTATGTGTCTCGGGTCATGCACATACTCTCTCAGCTGCGATACATGAAATACTGGATGAACTCCCTCCAATCGGGGTAGAAATGTCAATCTATACGCTACCTCTCCTATCCGCTCAAGGATCTCAAAGGGCCCGACATATCGGGGACTCAACTTCCCCTAATGCCGAAGCATCTAACACCCCTCGTCGGTGACAGTCTCAAACATACCTGGGCTCCAATCCTGAACTCCAAAGGCCTACGCCTCTTATCAACATAAGATCTCTGACGGCTCTGCGCAGCCAACATCCGTTCTCGGAACAATGCTACCCGAGCCATATCATCCTGCACCAGCTCGGGTGCCACATCACTCATCCTCCCAGGCTCATCCCAACACAAGGGTGTACGGCACCTCCGTCCATATAGTGCCTTGTAAGGAGCCATTCCAATAGTCGCATGCCAACTATTGTTACAAGAGAACTCCACCAAAGGGAGGTGGTCGGGCCATACCTGGCCCCAATCAAGCACACATGCCCTCAACATGTCCTCGAGGGTCTGAATAGTCCTCTCCGACTACCCGTCCGTCTGAGGATGGTACGCCGTGGTGAACTGTAAGCTCGTGCCTAAGGCGGCGTGTACCTGCTGCCATAACCTCGAGGTAAAACGCCCATCCCTATCTGAAATGATCGTCCTTGGCACCCATGGAACCTCACTATCTGCCGGGTAAAGTCCTCGGCTAAACGAGACACCGGCCACGTTTCCTTAATAGGAATAAATCATACCGTCTTCGTCATCCGATCCACTACGACCCATATCGCGTCAAAGCCTCTACTCAACCTCAAACCGGTAACGTAGTCCATAGAAATGTCCTCCCACTTCCACTGTGGAATCAGAAGTGGTTGGAGCTCTCCTTCGGGCCTGTGGTGCTCAATCTTGACTTGTTGACAGGTCGCACACTGGGCTACATATCTAGCCACGTCGGGCTTGAGCCCGCCCCACCAATAAGATCTCCGTATATCTTGAATGGACCTCTTGCAGTATACGCTGCCTCAACTCTTTGTCAGATGGTACACATATGCGCTCCTGGCGCCTCAAAATCCCGTCTGCACCCACCACAAACTGTGTTGCCTCTCCTCTGAACATCTTATCTCTGATCCTCGCTAGTGCGGGACAAACCTCCTGTTTCCGCCGGATCTCTTCCGACAGATCTGGTGAAACCTCCAACGCTGAAAAATGACCGTCCGTATCCGGGAACCGGATGTTTACCTCTAACCAAATCAAATCTCTCTGTAACTGTGTCTGAACGGTCAATCTAGCTATCGCAGCCTCGCGGGGTGTCCTCCTACTAAGGGCATCGGCGACAACATTCGCCTTTCCCGGGTGATAAAGAATCTCTAAGTCAAAATCCTTAATCAGCTCTAACCATCTCCTATGGCGGTTATTCAACTCTCGCTGAGTGAATATGTACTTCTGACTCTTGTGGTTTGTGAAGATCTGACAGGTGGCCCCGTAGAGGTAATAACGTCAAATCTTCAATGCATGAATGACTGCGACTAGCTCAAGGTCGTGAGTAGGGTAATTCTCCTCATACGTCTTCAGTTGTCGAGACGCGTAAGCAATGACCCTACCCCTCTGCATCAGAACGCATCCCAGGCCTAGCTTGGATGCATCACTATAAACGACGAAATCCTCAACGCCCTCTGGCTGTGCTAACACGAGAGCAGAAGTCAATCTCTCCTTCAGCTCTTCAAAACTCCGTTGATAGGACTCGGACCATGTAAATCTAATGGACTTCCTTAGCAAGGAAGTGAGTGGCCTGGTAATCACAGAAAAACCGTTCACGAACCTACGGTAGTATCCGGCCAGACCTAGAAAACTGCGTACCTCCTTGACCGTCTTAGGAAGCGGCCATGATGCAACTGACTCCATCTTCGCCGGATGCACCTTGACACCCTCGGCGGAGACAATGTGGCCAAGGAAGGACAACCTCTGGCATCCATAACTCACACTTAGAGAGCTTAGCATAAAGCTCTCTATCCTGTAAAACCCGCAACACCGTCCTCAGGTGTCCGGCGTGCTCCTCCCTACTCCGGGAGTATACCAAGATGTCGTCGATGAAAACTACCACAAACTGGTCTAAGAAGTCAATGAAGATGCCATTCATCAACCCCATGAAGACAATAGGAGCATTGGTGAGCCCGAAAGGCATCACCACAAACTCATAATGACTGTATTTGGTCCGAAATGCCGTCTTCGGAACGTCCTCCTCTCGTACTCTCAGCTGATGGTTCCTGACCTCAAGTCAATACGTTAAAACACAATAGCTCCCTGTAACTGATCCAACAAATCATCAATACGCGGCAACATGTACTTGTTTTTGACAAAAACTTTGTTCAACTCTCGATAGTTGATACAAAGCCTCATAGATTTGTCCTTCTACTTGACGAAGAGGACCGGTGCACCCCAGGGAGACACAGTGGGTCGGATGAATCCCCTCTCTACCAGATCCTCGAGTTGCTTCTTGAGCTCAAGCATCTCGACTAGTGCCATGCAGTATGGAGCCTTGGAGATCGGCCTCGTGCCTGGCTCCAACTCAATCCCAAAATCTACGCTCCTTTGTGGTGGTAAGCCAGGCGGCTCGTCAAAGACATCCTCGAACTCACAGGCTACTGGGGTCTCTGCTAAAGATGATCTCATCTCCTCTTTCATGGCATAACACCAGAAGGCCTTGCACCCCTGACCTATGAGCTTTGCGGCTCGGACCGCACTAATGACTGTCCCTATCTTTCCGAGGTCCCACCCTCAAAAGACCTCCTCCTGCCCAGACTCCGTGGTGACCGTCACTGTCCTCTTATTGACGTCTAAAAAAGCTTGATGGCGGTCCATCCAGTCCATCCCGAGTATGACCTCTTCATGCACTAGGCGCATGACGTGAAAGTCGGCTAACCAGTCACGACCTCCCAAGCGGATGGGACAACCGTGAATCTCTTGAGTACCGCGAACCTTACTCCCATCGGGTAACCTTATAAGGAAAGATTCCCCCTCTACTATATCTAAGGTCAACCTATTTATGCAATCATTAGATATGAAAGAGTGCGTCGCACCCGTATCAAAAAGTACTCGGACTGGAAAGCCATGAATCGTAATAGTACCTGTGGCTGCGGGCGCTGCTTGCTCTACGACGCTCCTTAACTCGAAGACCCGAGCCTGGGTACCCCTAGTCTCTGAAGTGCCTCCACCACGCCCTCTACCTCTACCTGAAATCTTAACAGAACCCTGTGAATATGCCTGACCAGGGGCTCGCTACTACTGACCCCGAGCCTGATACTGAGACTGCCTCTGTCCTTCTCCTGAGGTACCAACAGGCGAGGACCCCTGCTGTGATGTTACCTTGCCCTGTCGGCAGAAGGTAACTCTATGGCTCAGCTGGCCGCAAGTAAAACATGTCACTGGTGGCTTTCTACACTCCGGCTTAATGTGTCCATACTCCCCACAGTTGTAGCACTGACCTCCCCTCGAAACAGCCGGCGGTACAACCTTGAACGGCCCTGAGACTGACCATGCCCATGGCCTGAACCTCCTACTCATGTGATGGATGATCCGGTCCTCTGTCTCTTGTTTGACCATCCAATCTGCATAACTCTCTTAGGACCCAGTCGGTCCCTCTCATATGTTGAAGCCCGATTCTGGTAATCGGCTAAGGAGTCACAACGAAACCCTACCAGATATGAGCGTGTAGTCTCCCTCGGTCTTCGGGAGAACAGTTACACGTGTTGGTCCACAGGTGGTGCAGCCGGACCCAACAGTGACAGCTCCTCCCGGAACCTCCTGATCGTCTCAACTACCGGAACATCATCAAATCCTACCTCCAAGAAGTCCTGCACTCGGTCTCTCCTCAGCGAGGTAGGACAAAAAGCCTCCTACACAAGACTCAGTAACTACTCAAATCGGGACACTCCGCCCCGCACGGTCCTCCACTAGAACTGTGCCTGGTCCATAAACAAGGTCTGAACCAGCTCCACCATACAACTCTCAAGACAGCGGATCGCCTCCAGTGCAGACTCTACATGACTAATCCAATGCTCAACCTCAAGTCCAACGTTCCCGTCGAATGTGGGAACTCGCTGATGGTTGAAAGTCTTCAACCATTCATCCGGCCTCAGTACCCTCAGCTCGTCTCTCACTCGCTCATCCTCAACAACCCTCACTGGTGCCGCTACCACCGGTGGAACTACCACCTGAGTCACCCTCTGAGAGACCTCTGCCGACCTAGATGGCACCGACGGTGCTGGAGGTGGTGCCCCGGTCTTGTATGCCTCTTGCACCTGATGGACATACGCTCGATGCTCCAATCGATACACGGCCAGAATCAGTAGGCCCCGCACTCCATTTTCTGGACCTAATAGCGGTCCCGTCCCTAACATCGGGAACAATAATCTCAGCCACCTCCTCAGCGAGAACATCCACAGCTAGCAGAGCCACAACGGGAGCACGTCCCCGACCTCGCCCCCTCTGAGGCCTACCCACACGTCCCTGTCTCGGAGCTCCTGGAGGAAGGGGAGGTCGGTCCCCTCCTCGTCCAACGCAAGTTGTCGCTCTCGTATGTGCCATCTGGTAGAGATGTGATCGATATAAGAATACTTTAATTGCTAGTAAGGACATAAATATCTTATTACTCTAGGTCACTTCTAAAGGTCACAACATAACTAATAAACACAAGTTATAACAAAAGTCCAATAAACTATGCCATCGAGTTCAGCGGAGGTAGTGGCGGTCCGTGCATTCTATCCCAACCCGTTTATGTTCATGGTTTTGAAAACAAAATTCATTTCAAAAGTTCGGAACCCTTGCGGTTTCCGTTTATTTGTTTATTCCGCCTTTTTGAAGATAGCGAGTGCCATTGTTGCCAACCTAGAGCTCAGATACCATATTGTAACACCCTAAATTCTAGAGGACTCGAAATGCTACAAGCTGGGACCTCACAATGGGTCCCGGCCCTTAGCCTCGCAACAACTTCATCGGACCTTACAACACGACACAAATAAAAAGGAAAAACAACATAGTTTTATATCATGAACGAAAGCAAACGTACAAATTCAAAACAATCCAGCCGAGTCTCAAAACCAAAGTACACAACATAAGTCTCAAAAGACGTGAAATAAAAGAAACAGTCTCGTCCTATAATGCACGGAAACCCGGCTGCCCACTACAGCCGGATCACTCGATCGCCCCTCTATCCTGCAAGGCATCTACAAGCGGTATAAAACCGTTAGCTAACATTCTATGCATAAGTATAAAGGTAAAAGCACAAACCCACAACATACACAATCAACATGCAACACTTAATCCTTTTATTATCTTTAATTAGGTGATAGGTCATTATTAATGATACTTATTTTGTGACACGAGGGATTCTCAAACCTCGCCCCTGATCCCGTTTACCAACGAGGAATGGTGCTAATGCATCTGACCGTCTACCTGTCTGGGCTGGTAGCATGGAACCTCCTAGCTCTCGCAAGAGCTAGGTAGTGATGTCACGACCCGTTATCATACACTTGGGGCAATTACGTAATATAATTAAGTCAGCCTAATCCGGTTTCGTTGTTTATTATAACTAACAAACACCACTCATACACATTACATTCATACAAGAAGCCAGCTAAGTAAGTACGTGGACTTACCAGTCTCCGAAGCGCACACGATCACCTCACTCTCAAGTTCCCTCGGGAACACATACAACGCTTCAAGATAAGGCACACAATCAAACCACACTCTAGTCTACTAGAAGTATTTAGACTTCTAGGATCAACTTCCTCAACCACCTAGTCCATGAAGACTACACTCTCAGTCTATGACCTTTCCAACTCTCAACATAACGATATACACAAAGGTTGCTTCCACAAAGCTCGTAACGAATCCTCCACAACATTCCAACAACAAGACTTACGTAACTCACACTAGACCTCTAAGGTCCAACCACTCTATAACATTCTAGTTCAACTACTCTAAGTCAGCCTAACATGCTTCTAAGATAAATCAAATTTAAGGAATGAAAGAAGGAAAAGAAAGAAAAAGATTCGGGACTCACTGGAGCAAAACCGCCCCCACGCCTGGCTGAGCCGCCCCTGCGCCTATCTGGGTCCGCCCCTGCGCCAATCTGGGTCCGCCCCTACGCCTAACTGAAACCGCCTCTGCGCCTTTGTGAACCCGCACCTGCGCCTATCTGTGCAGAAAGTCCGTCTGTTGAGTTCTTCGATTGTGCAGCCGGTCCTTTAGGGTCTCCTTTGGTGCTATGAACGTCTTCCACTTCTCAAACTTGGTCTTATCCTCCCTCTAAGGTCTAGTTCTGTCATCAAACCAACAAGACAACGATAAATCGTTGAGCAAGGATTCTTAAAGATCTTCCATTCAAGCCATAAAGAAGGAAGGAAGAAAGAAAAAGAAGAAGAAGAAGAAGAAGAAGAAGAAGAAGAAGAAGAAGAAGAAGAAGAAGAAGAAGAAGAAGAAGAAGAAGAGAGGAAGGAGTCTTACCCTCGTCACGTCACTACAGTTCCGGCCTCAAGGAAGGTGAATCCAAGCTGGAGTAAGCCAAAAGAGGAATGGAGGAGAAGGTGTAAGAGGGCGAGGTTGGAAGAGAGAAACAAGTAACGTGAAAAGAAAATGAGAGAAGGAGGAGAGTGGACTGCAATAAGGAGGGAGGATACCAAAGGTCCTCAGCCACCAACTCTCCATGAAATTAAAGAGAGGAGTTAAAAGGATCGGAAGGTGAACGGTTTCCCAAAATGCTACTACCCCGCCCTCGCGTGTCACCGCCCCTGCGGGAATCCTAGCCCCACCTGCGGCCTACTCGACTGCGTCGTTTAAGCCGCAAGGGTGTGAGCCCTTGTGCACGGCTTCTACCATCCTCTAACCATATCAAAGCGTAACGAAAAATCCGGTCGTTACATTATTATTGTTTTCGCGTGTTATCAATTGTTGTTTTTTGCTTTCTTTTTACTTAAAATAATTAATTATAGTATCCATCAAATCAGACACGATCCTTGAGAATTCGATATCCGTATATGCTTCATCTGATCTTGTAATACTTGTGGGGGAGGTTGTTCTTAACCATTCGCTCAAAACTTCCACGATCATCGATCCATCGTGCCTAATGACGTCCAATGTGTCCTATAAGTGTAACCATATTTGTGCATACCACACCCGACAATTTAAGCCAGAACAATCATCAATTGTCATTGAATATACGGTCTATTATGAATGACCTCTATACCTTCACGTGCACATATAACTTTACAATCCACTACAACATGTGTTGTTGGTATTTATGATTTAACAAATCATTAATCAGTATATAACATATTCATGAATTCATTGAATCATGACATATTTGTAAACAAGTAAGTATATAACATTCAACAAGCTAACCAGTGACCCTTCAACTGCGTTGATTTGCGGGAAAGTTAACTAAATAAGTCACGAGGGCTAGGGCTGAGCAGATTGCGGTTTGGTTCACCGCAACCGAACCGCAAATTGCGGTTTGGTTCACCGCAACCGAACCGCAAATTGCGGTCCAAACCACAACCAAACCGCACTTAATCGGTTCGGTTTGTGGTTCACAAGTTTTTGTTTTGTGGTTCAAACCGTAAATAGCAAAACCGCAAAAAAAAAACCGCAAAAAAACCGCAAACCGCGAAAAAACCGCAAAAAAAACCCGCAAACCCGCAACCAAACCGCAAAAAAACCCGCAAAACCGCAAAAAAAAAAACGCAAATTGCGGTTCATTTGCGGTTCAAACCGCAACTAAACCGCAAACCGAACCACAATTTAATGGTACGGTTTGCGGTTCGCGTTTTCTAGGTTTGCGGTTCGGTTCGGTTTTGAAAAGATGTTCATCCCTAACGACGACTTACCTTTAATTTGTTTTAGCCACTGGTATTAATAACCAACAAGTTCACCGTCTTCTACGGCACATGGTAGGAATATTAACTTATTATTTCCAAAATCATTTAAATTATTTCCATATAATTTTATTAGCTATACGACACTTCTCGTAAACTAAATTTAATTAATTAATTAAATATCGAAAACGTAACATTTTGTCCGAAGTTATTTTATAACCAACATGTCATCAAATTTCATCAAATAAATAACCAATGATTACCATAATAATTATATGATCAAAATTTAATTTTCATCTATCCATTTTGATAAAGCATAAGGTCAATTTAGGCTAAACCGCAATACGGAAAACGAATAAATTCATATCTTATTTATTATTAACCCTATTGATGATCGGGAAGAAGTTGTGGACTCTTGGCAACGTGAGGAATAAGTGCATCAGATCAAACATCGCTTCCGATGAATTTCAATGGTCGTCGGTGTTCCGATATTGGTCAAAAAGGAGGTTTAACCAAAAAGTTATCAAACGGAAAATAAATTGTTACCGGGATGAAGAAAATGAGATAAGGGACTCGATGGTATAAACGGGTTTAAAATCGGGCTAAAGACAAAGGATATGTGAAAGGTTGAATATGGATCGTACGCTTTTGTTCGGTTTCGCTTGGTGATCACATAAATGAATCGTGATGTGGAAGAGAGGAAGTGCAACCGACATTATTTTGTATATATATTATATAAGTTTATCGATATTATTTAATTGAAATGCGGCTATATTTTCCGGTCTCCAAACTTTATGAAACTGGAATACAAATTCCGGAATATTATCACAATATTTATTCCGTAATTTTCTCAAAAAATGGATATTTATGATCCACATTTCTTTATTGCTAAGAATTGGAATAACGACTCTTCTCAGCATTTTACCTTTTCAAATTATTTCAAATTTTAGGCATTTATTGATGCTCTGATCAAGTCTTTAACTGTAACTTTATTAATTAAACCTCTCAAATGTTCCAAATAATATTAAGGGTAAACAAATAACTTGTCGGAGGAAAAAGGTGAAAATTTTCCCGTAAGCCCTAAGTTGAATTTAGAGCACAACAGTGCAAGCAAAATTCGCCAATTATGCGCCTTTTGAAAGTTAAGGTACGGTTCATACACTCAAAACTTGAATAAGCTCAAGATGAGGTGATTGTGATTCAACTTACTAAATCACAATTAATTAGGATTGAAAACTCATGCGTTTACAACTAATGAGTGCACATCACTTACACTATTACACTACACTCATGTATGAAATTTGACTCCACATATATCATACTAGAATATATGCACATAAAAAAGAAATAAACCGACGGTCTAGTGGAAAAAGAAAGAAAACATGGAGGAAAAAAGAGGACCTACTTGGCAAATTTATCATGTACAATGGTCTAGAACCACATGAGAGACCGTTCCATGCACCAACCGTTTCATCACCCGTCCTAACCTTTTGTTGCTCAAATACATGTCTAAGATTATTCATCGAACCGTTCTATGGTCCCCCCAATTAGGAATTATCGAACATTGCTCGTTCCACCTATTCATTTCACTGCCCATTATTTTCATCATTCGTGTTCTCATTCTTTTTGGCCTTTCTTCACCCATACAAGCTACTCAAGACATGAAGTCAAAGGTGAAAAACAATGTAATATAAACAACTAAGGTCTCAATGTGGACATTCAAGTCCCCAAACATAAGTCATTAGAAGATAGGAACCAAGTGAGCCAAGCGTGACCAGCAACATCGGGAAGAGACATCCTCACCTTTGGCATAGCCATCAAAAAAGGAGAGGTCTAACCCAAGGAAGGTATCAAATACCAACTCTGGAGGGGAACGTCTCATGAAGGAGCCGGAGAACATGAGATATGACAAGTCGAGCCAGAACATCATTGGGAATCCTATTTCCGTTGAAGGCCAAGGCATTCCTAGAATGCCATAAGTAGTAAATCGTTGATGAGAATGCATAGATCCTATGTCTGCTCATCCAACCACTCCCAATGGTTGACCCTCTCAGCCAAATAAGAGTCGTCGAAATAGAAGTCAAACTGTCAGACATATCAAATCTCTCACAAATCTGTCTTCACACCTCGTTCGCATACGTGCATTCAAAAAACAAATGGTCATGTGACTGACTAGTTCCTCTACACCATCGGCAGGTCGGGTCAATGTCAAGGAAATCTCTAGTGAAAAGGCGTCCGATAATGGCCATCTAGAGAATGCAATAATGTTTCAGCGTATTCCCGAATCCCGGAATAGTCTGTATCAATCAATATCCTATTTGTGCTCTCTGAACAGATCATAGGCCCGAGTCACTAAGAACTTCTCTTCATGACAACAAAAGTCAAGGGCCCCAGTCAAATTTAGAGTCAGATCCCTACATCTCATAATCTCATCTCTCGCCCCAATAATAGCCTTAATTAAGGGTGAGTCACGTAAGTGAACAACCTAGTCACAAGGCTTAGTCACTTGAAGACAACGGTGGTGTGTCCACCTCACCCAAAGACTATCTCGGTTGATGTGGATGTGATGGTAATGCTTGCACATAAATGACAGGTTTTTGGCACGCAGATCAAAAAGACTAATACCACCTTCTCTTTTAGGCATGCAAACCTTATTCCAAGCAACTTTTGGCCAACACCAAAGGAACCTCCTACACATCCCAATTAAACAATCTAGAACCAGGCCGGGAATATAGAGCAGGGATAACCAGAAACATACATTTCCATGGAGTACAACTCGGATCAACTCAAGACGACCAGCAAAGGAGAGGTGTCTCTTGTTCCAGGCACTGATATGACTCCCGATACGCTCAATAAGAGGAGAATAATCCACCACCCAAATTCGACGAGGAGCAATCTGGATGCCCAAGTAATGAAAAGGAAACTCTCCAACAGCGAAACCGGAAGTCTGAATCAAGTCACTAGCTTCAGTATTAGGGGCGGAGGCAAGGTAGATGGAGGAATTGGGCAAACTAAGCGCAAGCCCCGAGATCCTCTCAAATCTTTGAAGGCAACCCAAAAAGATATCAATCGAGATCTTGTCCCCACGACAGAAAAGGATGGGTCATCAAAGTACATTAAGTGGGCCATACGAAGGCCTCAGCATTGTTGATGGAATTGGAACTCCGGTCTGGCAGTCTAGTGACGGATCATCCTAAACAAGAACTCCATGCATATCACAAACAGAAGGGGGGCATCTCTGACAGAGACCCCCTCGACTTTGGAAATGGCCATGAGAAGTCTGATTGACCTGGATGGAGTCAGAACTCGTGATGACACACTCCATCACCCAGTCAATGAACCTGGTTAGGGACAAGAGATCCGTCATGAAAAATCTTAGAAAGTCCCAAGATATGGTGTCATATGCTTTAGCCAACTCAATCTTCATAAAGCACCTCCTAGTATATCTCTCTCTTGACATTGTATTTCCGAAGGAGCTCTTGGACAAGGAAGATGTTGTCGGACATCAATCTCCCCGGAACAAAAGTAGATTGTGCAGGGTTAATCAGGTAACCAAGACAAGGGCCAAGACGGTTCGCCATGAGATTGGTAATAATCTTGTACACCACGTTGCAACGGGAAATCGGCCTAAAGTGCTCAACCTGAGAGGAGTTATTCACTTTAGCAATCAGAGACACAGATGTATGATTGAGTTGAAGGCGAAGCTTCCCATTAACAAAAAACTCTTGGACCGCGGTACAGACCTTCGAACCCGTGGTGTTCCAAGTGGACTTGAAGACCTTGGAGTTGTAACTATCCGTGTCAGGGGCTTTAAGATCACCAATCGACCAAAGAGTCGCCTTAATCTCCTCGAAAGAGACCATCTCAGCAAGACGGGTGCTATCCTCGGCAGTAACACAAGGGTCATTCACGAACCAATCCCTTTGAGGCTATTCACTTATTCTAATGAGAGAAAAATGAGGGAAATGAAGTCATATATTGGGCTGCCTCCCAAAAAGTATTTTGTTTAAGGTCTTAGACTCGACCTTTCATTTCTTCCAACAATTTAATCATATCTTTAGGAAAAGTCTTCCTCGTCAAGAGAATTTATATTCACCATGTTATATTGTCCTTAAAAAAATATGATAGGAGCATGAGGTAGAAGCTTCTTTTGAACTTAGGATTTGAGTGCATCTCCTCTAAGCCTTGTTCCTCCCTCCTCTTTAGGTATTCTTTCTCTAAAACATCTACCGTATTTTGTAATTCCTTAGCAAGCAATGCTCATATGTGGGTGGGTTGATTGAGAGCATTCGTCATTCGATTAGCCCAATCCTTGATCAATAAATCATTATCCTTAGGCTTTAATGGGTCATCTTGGAGCTTTTCAATGAGTTTGACATGATGAATGTAACAATTGGTGTTATTTGGAGTATTTGGGAGCTCCAATAAATAAAGTTGTTGAGAGAAATGACCGGGACATCGGATATGTCCTAAATGTGAAATAATATGAAAAGTCAAATATGCCAAAATAGTCGCTATTCCGATTCTTAGCGGTTAAAAAATACGGCTTAGGAATGTCCATTTTCCGAGAAAGTTATGGAATAATTATCCTTATAATATTCTAGATTTTATATTTCCGTTTGGTAAAGTTTGGAGACCAAAATTTATAACCACATTTCAATTAAATAATTTGGATAAAATTTACATATAATATATATATATATATAAATATATATAGATCATGACTCATATGTAAACAACTCTTACCATGTGAACATGTAAACACCGAATATATGTAACTATACCGCCAAGTATATGTGATTATACCGTCGAATATATAGAGTCAGGTCCGGCGTATATTTCTTCCACTAATAACACGATTTTTTCCCCTTTAATTGTAACACCCCAAATCCGCGGGACTTGGGATGCTACGGGTTGGGACCTCACAATGGGTTCCGAGCCTTAGCTTGACAACAATTTCACCGGATCTTGCAACAAGGCACAAATAAAGGCCAAAACCGAAATACATTTTTATGCAATGAAAAGAAAAACCCGAAAGAATACAACAAAGGATCTCAGCCGAAAATACAACCCCAAAGACTAAACGCCATACAACATACAATAAATACATAACTCAAACTCGACTCCACCCCAAAACCCAATCCTAAAATGTACGGACCCGGGCTGCCCACTCTTCCGGATCTCTCGGCTGCATTCCTAACCTACAAGGCAATCTACAACAAGCGGTATAAAACCGTTAGCTAATATTCGAGGCATTAGAATAAATGGGAAAGGCACATACACAAGTAATCTCATCACAAGCATACAACATACATAAAAGCACACCAATCCGGTTTATTATCTTTGTTATTATTAGGTCGTATCCCGCTCTAATTCAACTTAGGTTGTGACACGAGAGTCACCGAAACTCGCCTCGGTCCCTACTTACCGGCATGGAATGGTATTGATGCATCTGACCGTCTATCAGCACGGGACAGTCACCGAGAACCTCCTAGCTCTCGCGGGAGCTAGGCAAGTTGTCACCGCCCGTTATCATACACTTGGGCCAAAATAATAAAAAGGTCGGTAGTCCTAATTCCGGTTTAGTTGTTATAAACAATAAACACACACCACCAAACACACATCAATGCTAATACAAGGAATACGAGCTAAGTAAGTCCGGAGGCTTACCTCGTCACCACACTCAACTCACAACACTCTCGCTTCCTTAGGGAGGAAGCTCATAACCTGCTCACAAGAAGATAACTATATCAACAATAACCCACTCACAATAGAAGTCCTAGACTTCTATACAAATGATCTATGCAAGACCATTTGATTCTCAATTCTAGGACCGCATCCTAGAATCTCACATGCTAACATCACACTCAACAGAAGCTAGAAGTCCTAAGACTTCTAAATCCTCGGATCTCGCAAGATCATAACTCACAACACCACTAGGATAACATGCTTAGTCCCCACGATCACAATGGTAACAACACTAGGCTAGGATACTCTCGTCCTAGTCACCACAATCTCAACAATTATACAACCTCAATCCCTAAATTCTCAGAAGCTCAACATACAACTTAAAGCCATAAACAACCTCACAAGATAAAATCAACTCCTCAAGTCTTACAACATTTCACAATCAACGAATCTCACCTAAGGTCCATAACCACTACTTGGTATTCACTCTAAGTTTTTCTAGATCCAACCTAGCATGATACTAATACTAAACATGACTAAATCAAGTAAGATCATAAGCTCGGGGATGAGGATACTCACATGATGTCAAAAGACGGAAGACGAACTTAGACTCGTTAGGCCTTTATCGGGGTGCTTCCGGACCTAAAACCAAAGCTACACAAATTTAGCGTATTAGCTAAATTTGATCGTAATATATAAGATATATTACTCTAAGGTAAACTCAATTTCAAAAGCAAATGCTAAAAACCCGCATTTAAACCCTTGAGTCATAATCTCGAAATTAATCCAACGAGGGTATATAATATAAGGAAAGTCTCGCTTTTAAAACAAGGATAAAACTCGCAAAAACGCTTTCCGGGACAAATAATACCATTCCAAAAATATGGGTCATAAAACGTAATTAAATATTGGGCCAAATTCCATAAATAAACCAACAAGGACACATTACGTAATATACACAAATATAAGATCAACTCGTATATAAAATCCAAGGTTAAAACTCATCAAAACATCTTCTGGGCAACTCATGAAGTTCCATAAACTTTGGGGTATATTATGAAAATAAAATCTGGACCAAATCTGTAATTAATTCAAATCAGTAGGGCACAATCTACAAATTTTAGAAGAATGGGTCAGATCTGCAATACATAGAGGAGTGGGTCCAGATTTGTAATTATCACAAAGTAAATGCCCAAAATTTGAAATACTAAAACTCCATCTTCAACCTTGAGAAATCGACACACAGCAGGGGGGAAAATTGAGGCGGCGGCAAGGCAGCACTGGCGGCGGCGACTACTAGGGCGAGGCACGGAATCGGCTTCTGTCTCCGGCAGAGGGGGCTTCGGCGGGTTGAAGGTGGCGCAGGCGATGCCGAGTCCGGGTCTTCCGGTGACGAAGGCGGGGCTTCTCCAGGCGGCGGTGTTCGTTGGCGGCAGTGGAGGCAAGGAGAGTGCCTCCTCAGCGGGACTCCGGTGGTGGCTGCAATTGAGAGGGAGGAGCAGCCGTAGCGACGCCGGAGGTTTCAGATCCACGAGTGAAGAAAGGGAGGCAAACCAGGGGCTACTCTTGCAACTTTTTGTAGTTCGACGTTCACAAGGGAGGGGAAAGAGGGTTGCGAGCTGGGCAGAGGAGCTGCGAGAGAGGGCGTTGCACAGTGGGAAAAGAGGAGGAGAGTGAAGGGTCAAGGATCTGCAGGGCTGAGAAGTAGCTGTATCGTGTAGAAGGAAGGTTACGGGAGAGATATGTGAAGGCAGGCTGTAGAAAGGGGCAACACCATCATCACGCTGGAAAGAGAGAGCCGGGGAAAAGAAAAGAGAGAAAAAAGAAAAAGAATAAAAAGGGATAGGGCCACTAACTCGATTAAACGATCGGAACGGGATTTTCGGATCGGTAATTTCCAACTAAAAAAATAAAAATAAAATATGAAAAGACGTATATGTACACCAAAACAATAACATATCCGGAAAGTTATTTTTGTGACGAAGAAATATTTTTTTTAAAAAATAACAATAAAAAGAACGTGCTGCGAACGAATCGAAAGTAGGGAGAAAATAAAAACTGGAACACACCCAAAAGAACGGGGCGTTACATTAATATCGCCTAATCTCAGTCATCTATTTAACGATTTAACGGATACAATTTGTTCTTATTTTATATGGTAAAAGTTGTTTACAGGAGAGTTAACCCCTCTCTCTCTATATAATATGTACATAGGTGAATTGTGAAAGGCGGTTGTGCATGCATCCTCATCTTCATAAATTGCAATTGGAATTTCAAAGGTACAGAGGTTGACACGTTAATATCAAAATATACACTACTAAAGTACACTACACTAATGCTGACGTGACGCCCCCATATTTATTTCCGATTAAATCTTTTACTAAATTAAGAATTAAGCCAATAAATCTTTTTTTTACTAAAACAAATCTAAAACAAATCTTTTTTTAACTAATCTTTTAAAAAAAATTAATCTAAAAAGTTAAGCATATCCCGTTCTAATATTCTCCGGTACGTTTTATCAAAACTAAATCCACAACAAATCTTTTTAACTAATCTTTTAACAAATTAATCCAAAAAGTTAAGCATATCACGTTCTAGACTTCTCCCCTACGTTTTATCAAAACAAAATCTAAAACAAATCTTTTTAGCTAATCTTTTAAAAAATTAATCCAAAAAGTTCGGTATATCACGTTCTAGACTTCTCATGTACGTTTTATCAAATTAAAAAAAAAATCAAAATCTAACAAAATCTACTAATACCACAATTTACGTTGGCTAATCATGAAACCTAAATTTCTCCTCTATGTTTTATCTCTCACGCTATCTCACACTATATATGTAGATAATAATATCCCATCCTTTTCCATACAATTTTTGTCTTCCAATATTGATCATATTTCTTCATTTGTTTCAGGGTTGTGATAATTTGAAGATTTGATTTTTCACAGTTGCTTCGTCTAAATTTTCAAGTTATCTCCTATGTTTTCAACCATCACATTCATTCTACTATTGTTTATTCATTCCTTAATTTATTTTCAATAACTTTATTTCAACAACTTTGATTTTTATTATTCCTAGTTTATGAAAGTCTCTCCCCTTCCGTCTTTCTTCTGACTTCCCTACTCGCAGACATATCTTCCGAGATCCGCTTGTGAAGATCCATCAATTCCACTTTGGTAGGTGGTTAATATAAGTTTAGGTTTTATGAGTTATTTCCTTTCGGCCGCTTTGTGCTCGTTTGTGGCCGATTTCTTTTTGGCAGCTTTAGACGAAGCAACTTTGAAAATTTAATTTTAATCGTAACCATACATAAATTTCAACCTAGAGAACGTGTGACGTTGGGTTGGAGTTTGGAAAAATTTTCTTTATAAATACCCGCACAAGGTGCGGGTTATACACTAGTATATATATATATATATATATATATATATATATATATATATATATATATATATATATATATATATATATATATATATATATATATATATATATATATATGTTAAAGCAAGTGAAAGGCGGCTGCTACATCTTCAATTGAAATTCACCGAGAGTTCCAGACGAAAACTGAATGTACTATCCATCTTTTGTCCTTCCACAAAACATCCGTTTTTTATCCATTTTCAAATCCGTTTGTACCATCAAGTCTCTTATCTTGTTCTCTTCAACGTGGAACAAAGTTATTTTCCGTTTGATAGCTTTTTGTTTAAGCCTCCGTTTACCGTTATTGGAACGCCGACGGACCACCGCAAGTCATTGGACATGGTGTTTCATACCGTGCTCTTATTCCCCGTATCGCTAGGAGTCCGTATCTTCTTCCGGGTGGTATATCGGATTAGTAACGAATAAGTTATGAATTTATTCGTTTTCCGTATTGCAGGTCTGTCTAAATTGACCTTATGTTTGTCAAAATGGATAATTGGAAATTCCATTATGCTTGCTATATTATTTTGGAGATCTTTGGCTATTTGTTTGATGAGATCCGATGACTGGTGAGTTATTTTATGGATTGGACGTCTTGGGCGTTATTGAGGTTATATTGTGCGATAATGAGTATTATAATGTTGTTTATGATCGTGTGAGAGTTGTGAGACTAGAAGTTAGAATCTTCTAGCATGTGATTCGATGTTTGATATGTGTTCCTTGATTTATCAAGCGTGGTGTACATTAATGGAGGAATGTGAGAGTTGATTGATTAAGGGACTGCCTTGTAACAGGTAAGTCCCTCAGACTTACTTAGCTACCTTCTGTGTGTTGGTTTGGATGTAATAGTGGTGTGTGTTTATATGTTTATAACTATAACCGGAATATGATGACCATGTGTGTTTAATGCCCCAAGTGTATTATAATCGGGCGGTGACATCACTACCTAGCTATGTCTAGAGTTGGGAAGTTCTTTGCGACCAGCCCTGACATGTAGACGCATTCCTCGTAGGTATACAGGAATTGAGGTGAGGGTTGGAGGATACTCGTGTCACAATCTAAGTTGAATTAGTAATGTGAATTAATTAATGAAAGATAATAAACGGTTTGTTTGTGAGCATGTTTGTGTGATATCTTATGTGTTGGGTGTGCTATTACGCTATTCTAACATATGGATCGTTAGCTAACGGTTTATACCGTGTTGTAGATGGCTTGCAGGTTAGGAAGACTGTAGAGTGATCTAGTAGGAGTGATCAGTTGAGGATTCCCGTACATGTTAGGATGTTGTGGATTTTTGGGATGTATGGATATCTATTGTACAGTTTTGATATTCGGGTGTGTTATGTACGTATTTTGGTTTATGATATTTTCGCTTTATCGATGTTGGTTTTATATTTATTTTTGTCTTGTTGTAAGATACAGTGAACTTATTGTCATGCTAGGGTGAAGACCCATTGTGAGGTCCTAACCCGTAGCAACCTAAGTCCTATGGATTCGGGATGTTACAATGATCACGTCCTTAATTTTTTTCGTCATTTGATTAACCTAATCCTTCATCAATAAATCACATTCTTAGGCTTTGATGGGTCATTATAGAACTTTCTAGGGAGTTTGATCATAATGATCATGTCCTCCATTTCTTTCTCCATTTCCATATACATTTTCTTAACTTCCTCTTGAACTATTTCCTCCTTAAGAGGATTTTCTATGCTTGACTCCTAAATTCCTTCACTATTTATCCAAACTTTTTGGTATAAAGATTGAAAGTTGATCTCTATAACTATTTTGTTCCATTGCCAAAATTTGAACACTCTTGGACAAAACGGGCATAGTGCTGAAGAACTTTTCTAACACATCTTCTACTCTAGATCCTTCCAATCAAGCAAGAAACTCTTCATGTTCTCGTCTTCTTGTCTGCACATCATCGATCATACTTAACTTCCTATTGATGTGTATCTTGAAATACATTAGGTGATCAAGCTTTTAGCTTTTTCTGTAGGTTTGACACGTCATTGTTCATATTCAAGTTGCCTTTGACATGTCTCTTCTTTTGAAGCTTATAAGATAGCTAATTTATATATCATCTTGACAAGGAAACCATTAAAAGAACCAAAAAAGCGTACACAATTAAGTTGTCGAATTATAATCAAACAAAACCAAAGTTCCAACAACAACCAAAAATTGAATTTTCTAAAAAAAATCTTTTTTTATTTTTATTTTTTTCTCTATATTTTATTAAAGACAAATAAAATAAAAATCTATAAATCAAAAAAACTTATATCTTCAAATCTCTTACAAAGCTTTAAAGCTTCGATCCTTCCAGTGGAAAAATAGGAAAAAGGAGGACTACTAGTGAAAAGTGTGTAGAGATTTTGGAAACCCTGAAAACATTGAATGGAGAAGATTTATATAAAAATACAATGGACCTTTCGGCAACCCCTAGAAAATTACACATTAATTTAACCTCATTTTAGAAGTCTTGAAAATGCAAAAGAACGGTCTTTGAATTGTATTGTACCGGTCTAACAGACCGGTCGAAGTCACCGTTGCTTCACCATGTTTCTCAAACCGTTCTACAGACCGGTCCAAAGATAGTTCTAATATTTTGTTTTTGATGCACCGGTTTGTGGCACGTTCCATTACTTTGTGTTGCTTGTTTCAACTTTTTACTTCCGCGTGTTCTGTTCTGTCCGGTCCTTGGCCCATTCCAACTTTGGGCCACGACCATTCCTTTGCTTATCATGGTCTTTTCTTCCTCTTTGATGCACCGGTTTGTGGCACCTACATTTGGAACATTATTTTAATCTCTTTAGCCCTTGAATGCTTCATTTTCACTAACAAGACAACACAAAAAGAAAGTAGACAACTATTTGACAATACATGTACATAATCAGAGTATGAATGTCTATTCCATACAAATCTAAGTTTAAACTAAGACTAAATACATCTAAAAACTAAGGACGAAAATATGTTATCAATACTCATGTATATTGCCCATAATCTATACTAATGAGTAATGAGTGTACATGTATACAAAAGTTCTAATTTTTAAAAATTAAAAGATCAAAAATTAAAAAGAAGAAGAAGAGAATGTGTACACATGTTTTCATTAATAATAATATTATAAATAACTAAAGGAAGAAGTGTAAAGTTAATTTTTATCTCTAATAATAATAATAATAGTTCTCATGAGATTGCTTCTCTTCGTAGTTATACCTTCTTCTTCTTCTTCTTCTTTTTTTTTTCCTGAAACAATATCTTCTTTAGAGTTATAATATACTATTTCATGAAATAGTTTATATCTAAATTTTAGATCTTTCACAAGGTATGTATATGACTCTATCCGATACATATTTCTAATTCCATTGAAATCGTCGAAACAAAGTCTAATAGTTTGTCAAATTACATGAGTAATCAAATAAATAAATTAACTCTTTTAAAAAGGGTTAACTATCTAAAAGACCCAACCTTTAAGAATTGTTATGTATTACCTTAGCTTTTATGTGTATTGGGTGATGGGTGAAACACCTTCATCATCATCCATCCACCTTTTTTTTTTATATATCGAATTCATATCTATTGTGTGTCACCGCGGTGTCAGAAAAATTGTCGTATCTCGTCTCTACCCACCACTCATAGTTTAAAATTATTTTATGTAAACTCTTGACCATTCCTTTTTTTCCCTAAACCCAAGAATTCAGTTTTTATATAAAAAGAATTAAAATTCTAAAATATCAGTTAATGAATTTAACAATTAAAAAATAACATGGCCGCCGCGGAGGTAAAGAAAAACCTTAATACCAACACAATACCAACTCAATACCAACTTCTGGGTGCTTAAACCACCGCTTCATCAATGGCCCAAAGCTGATCTTCCTTTCAAATGGATCTGAGTAACTGAGTTAATACTCTCATGAAAAACAAAAAAAAAATGAAGTACAAAACGCATCTTCCCAAACCTAATGCGTACCGGTTGAGGGGTTCTTCCTCCGGGAGAAGACGACAATTTCCGCCTGCAGAAGACGATCGTTTCGTTCCGCCTACATTGGAAGGCGTTCTCGAACTGCCTGGTGTAGCGTTCTGTCTCTTGTTAGCATCGATTTTCAACCCCGGATGGTTTATACAACTGATAGTGTTGCTGCACTTGAAGTGCCTGTGGTGTTGTTTCCAATTTGAGTAGGGACCAAAATGAAAAGGTCTGCTTAAGCTCTACCCCTTTCCCCTGTCTTAGATCCGACCCCTTGGTCTGTTTCAGTTTTCTTTTTGGACCGATGGTGGTAGACAGATCTTCCAAAACAAAGCAAACTTAACAGGGGCCAAACCCCTCTTGAACAATCTAAATGTATAAACTTGTACACCCATAAATCTCATGGTCTACTACTCAGATCCAAAAACTATGACAATTGCTGCTGGTACGTTTTTTTTTTTTTTTTTTGTGTGTGTGTTCTCTTGTGATACATTGTTTTATAACAAATTCTTCTTGCAATTATTTTAGGATCATTGTCTATGTTAACAATCTTCTCGGTTACAACCCTTTAATTATGGGCTACAACCCACTCCACCCGGGGACGTTGATGGCTCTAGATGAAAAATGTCTACGGAATCGACCATTCCAATTTTTTTGGGATAGTATCATACATGTGCAGATTACCATATCCTCGTTTGATGTAATCATCTTCTTTGTATGCTTCGATATCGTCTTTTACGAGTTTAGATTGTAAAAAAGCTCAAATTTTCACAATTAATCAAACACATGGGAAATCCCCGGACCTCTATTGATTACCCAATATAATATCTCATCACCAATGAGAATATTTTCGGAACAAATCACCAATTTTTACTGATGAATTCATCACATCTACTTGACTCAAAGTCATTTTCTTTGCATGCGATAAAACTAATTTCCTTTGCATGCGATAAAACTAACCAAGTTGTTTTCCATTTGGTGTTTGTGATATCAACAAACTTCTAAATAAAATTAGGATCCATTGAATTAAGATTCAATTCTTTATTGTCGAGGCAATAATTGAAAAAATAAATAATAATAAAATTGAAATACCAAAATCTAATTAGAACAAAATCATAACATTTTTTCCTTTTCACGATACCCGTGTGCACTTGTAAATCGTACTCTCTAAACCACCAAAGGTTTACACAGTTTATATCACATTACCCGTGTGTTGCAACCTGGTCTTCTCTTTTTGATGCTATCTTTCGTGGCGTTTCGAGTGTTTGTCAAGAAGGGAGCGTGGATGTGTGATCGACTCCTGACGGCTCTGTTGCAGTCCAAATCTGAGGTGTCCACAGCTGTTCCCCAGACTTCCTGTCTGTGTACTTCCTTCGAAGATGAACGTTCATGCTCGTCGCTTCCGGCGGACTGGATCATTCTGCTTTCCCTTGAAGACTTCCTTGCTTTCGGGTTTTGTTGATGTATTTTTGTGTTTTCCTTTTTCTCCTATGTTATGGTCATTCATGACGGTTTGTCCGTCTGCCGATCTCTTTCGGCCTTTCAATCCAATAGTCGGCGTGCCGTCTATGGGATCGAACCGCTTTCCATTATCAAAAAAAAAAAACAATTAAAAAATAACAGAAGTAAACAGTTTCACTAAAAAATAACTACAGAACTTTGTAAGAAAACAAATAAAGAAGCAAAAGAGTGGAACTAAACCTGATCAAATCCGTGCATTCCGTCCGGCCCGAAAAAAAAACAGGCGGGTATGAATAGAGGAAGAGGCCCGACCATGACAAAAAAGACCGGCCCGTCAAGTCCGTCGAGCCGGATCCGGGCACTGTCCTAGGCCCGTTCGGGCCGAAAAGCCCAGCTCAACAACCCGGCTAAAAAATAAAATAAAAATGTATATATCATATTGTATTTATCATAAATATTAAATGTAAATATAAATATTTAGTATAATTATAATAATTTAATATATTTTGCATAAATATCTTAAATATAATATATGTTTTTGTAAAAAATCATATTAATAATATTTTTAAAAAATATTTTTTTAAAAAAATTATAAAACGGGTACTCCCAGGTCCACTGTCCTGCCCGATCGGGCCGGGTACGATAGTCTTTACAGGCCCGGTAACTAGGCCGAGCCCGACCCGAGTCCGGATAAATAGACTTAATATTTTGTATTGCCTGGTCCGAATCCGGCCCAAACCCGGATATGAACTGGTCTAACTGTAACGTAGGTGTAACATTAAAATAATACTATTGTCCCAAAAATTTCCTAAAAAGTATAAAATAATATGAAAAGCAAATCGTGATATCCACTAGTTTAGATGACAAGTACGGTTACCCAACACACTTTTGGTATACAGTCGAAAAGGAATCAAGTGTTAGTGATATTTATTGATTACAAAGAAGATTAGTTGCAAAATTAAGGCCTTTTTAGACGCTAATGACTGAGGATTTATCCCTTACAGAAATCCTCGCTTCCCTAATTTGTCGTTCTCCCTCTCTCTTTGCTTCATCTCCGCCAAATTAAATTAAAAAAATAAAAAAATTATTAATCTCAAAAATTCATAGCCACTTGCCACAGACGAGTCAGTCCTAAACCCAAATCAACATCAAGCCTTCCTCATGAATCCATCCCCCATAACCAAAATTCTCACACAATGAATCCATGGATCGACGATTCCTCCTCTTTCACGGAGGTTCTGTCGACCTTTGATTCCTCTACTTCTTCCGCCACTGCTGACACCCTCCATCAAAAGCTGCAGTCTCTCGTCGACGGCGCTAGAGAACGCTGGACTTACGCTGTCTTCTGGCAGTGTAATCTCGGCCTTTCTGGCGAGTCTTTGTTGGGGTGGGGTGATGGGTACTACAAGGGCGATGAGTCTGATCGGAGGATTGTCGGAGGTTTGAATAAGGCGGAGCAGGATGAACGTAAGAAGGTCCTTCGTGAGCTTAATTCGCTCCTTACCGGCTGCGATTCGTCTCCTCAAAATGAATTCGTTGTTGATGATGATGTGACTGACACCGAATGGTTTTACCTCATCTCCATGACTCAGGCTTTCCCGATCGGTGTCGATCTTCCTGGTCAAACCTATTTGGGGCAGAATCTCGTTTGGGTTTCTGGCTCAGATCGGTTATCCGGATCGCCATGGGATCGGGCTAGACAAGGTGCTGCTTTCGGGCTTCAGACTATCGCTTGTATCCCCACTGTGAACGGCGTCCTCGAATTGGGCTCCACTGGACTCATTTTCCAGAGTTCTAATTTGATGGCTAGGGTTAGGGTTTTGTTCGATTTCGGAGGCGCCGCCGTCCCTCCGCCGCAACCTATAATGGTCGCTGTTCCTTCTTCGTCGAATCTCGATGGCTCCCTCCCGATCAAATCGAATTGGATTTCAAACAATCATCAGCGAACTCAATTTGATGTTCATAGCTCGACCAAACAACAGAAACAGGGGATTTTAGGGGATAATATTCTAAGTTATGAGAATATCGAGAAGAGCCTTTTTAATGGAAATGGATCGAATAATCAGTCTCTGGCTGAGGAAAACAACAAGAAATGGTCTCCAAGCTCAAGTGTGATCGTCTCTTCTTCAATGGATCAAGGGAAGCATGTTAACGTGGCTGATTCTGATCACTCTGATTTGGAAGCCTCGGTGGTGAGGGAGGCTGAAAGTAGTCCAGTGGTGGAGCCGGAGAAGAGGCCGAAAAAGAGAGGGCGAAAGCCGGCAAACGGAAGGCTGGAGCCGTTGAACCACGTCGAGGCCGAGAGGCAGAGAAGAGAGAAGCTGAACCAAAGATTCTACGCTTTAAGAGCCGTGGTTCCTAACGTATCAAAAATGGATAAAGCGTCGCTACTCGGAGATGCTGTGTCGTATATCCAGGAGCTTCAGGCAAAGCTCCAATGTGCCGAAATGGAGAAGGAAACACTAGAGAAAGAAGTATCATCAAGCAAAGACGAATCCCGACAGTCTAATTACCGACGAATGGAGCCGGCTATGGTTCAGGAGACTGGCTTGGAGATTGACGTGAAGATCATGGGAATGGATGCTATGGTTCGAGTGAGCTGTACGAAGAGCAATCACCCGGCTGCAAGGCTAATGGTCGCCTTGAAGGAGCTTGATCTCGAGGTAACGAATGTTAGCGCGTCGGTTGTGAATGATCTGATGATCCAACAAGCGACGGTGAAGATGAGTAGTAGATATTACAACCCTGATCATCTGAAAATGCTTTTAGTAACCAAGGTTTCTGATTATTCCAAATGATGAAACCCGAAAATCATTTGATAAAATGTGAAGAACACCTCGGTTTTGATCAGAGATTTGAGTGTCTTGTTTCTTGTAATGGATTAGTATAAGCTTTATACCAAGGATTTTTTCAGGCTTGTCTTCTAACACAAGCGTCGTTGGACTGCTGTGTATTTTGTACATATATATTATATATATTGTCCGAGTTCATACCAGTTGAGATTTGGTAAGGAAAAAAAATGCATTTGCAGCGTTTTTAAACTTTTAACAGCCTCCAATCTTCAGGTGCTGCATCTTCCTGATGAAATTTGGGCACTTTGCTGTGATGAAAATTTGGACACTATTTTAGTTTGCTACTGGTGCAGAGGGGATGGGTTTTTAGGTGTAGTGTCACATCTATACATATTGACTTGACGATGGAAATGGCAAAAGCAAAGGATAATTCGAATTCACACGTTGGCTTTGTTGCATCAAGTTTGGCATCTTACCAAACCGAATGTTGACAATTGAGGCTAGTGATCGGAAGTGATGAACTTCAACTTTGGGCCCTTTAAAATTCGTTCAGATCAGGGCAGCCCGCCTGTCCGAAAAAACGGACGGGTATGAATAGAGGAAGAAGTTCGATCGGGTCGAAAAGTCTGGCCTGGCAAGTCCGTCGGACTGTATCCAGACACCACTCTAGGCCCGATGGTTCAAAAAGTCCGGCACGCCGGCCCGGATAAAAAAAATAAAAATATATATTATATTGTATCTATTATAAATGTTAAGTATAAATATAAATATTTAGTATAATTATAAATTTATAATACATTTAATATATTTTACAAAAAAATATCTTAAATATATATTTTTTTAAATCATATTAAAAACATTTTTTAGAAACTTTTTTTTTTTAAATGAAAAATGGGTGTCCGAGGCTCGGCCCGTCCGCCGGGTTGGATACGACAACTATTTTAGGCCCGATAGCCTAGTCCGGCTAAACGGGCTTAACATTTTATAAAGTCCGGCCCGAGCCTGGATATGAACAGGTCTACGTATAATCGGATTAGTATTTTAGACAAGATGGTTTAGGTTCAATTGTACATTTGTGTAATTTTGGTAAGTATGTTATTTTCAGTTTTGGGTTTAGTAAGTAGGTTCATACTATAATTCTATTAAGTAAATACTAGTATAGTACCCGTGCCAAGGCACGGTTATAATTTTAAATTTTAATAGATAAAAATATAAAATTTATAAGTTATAAAACACTTTCGATGTATGGTAATGATTTTATTTAATTATCCCGAAGAGAAAATAAAATAAAATTTTTACTATCAAATTAATTATAATTTTAGATAAACGTAAAATAGACTAAGTTATATGATATTATATATCCTATTTTTTGTCACTTATAAAATATAAAAGTGTGAAAATAAGTTAATATCAATTAACTATTTCGAAAGATGACAAAATTGAAATGTAAATGTTGAAATAGGAAATTTAAATTGAAATGTAAATGTTAAAATAGAAAATTTTTAATAGTTCAAGTATAAAAAAAATTTCAGGTTATTTTAAATATGATCTATAAAGAACAACGAATATGTAACACTAATATTATTATAATGTATATAATTGTTGATTTAGTGAGTACTTACTATTTATGAAAAAAACAATAATATATTTATAAGGTAAAGTTAGAATAGGAAACTATCTAATCAATTTATAAATAAATTAGAAAATATTTTAAAGATATCTTTAAAATTTGGGATAAATTAAAAAATAGAAATAATGTATTTACTATCTATATAAGTAATTTTGTATTTATTAATTATATAGTAAAATTATAAAATGAAATTTTTGAAAAAATAACATGTATCACGAAGTTAATATATGAATGACACGTGGTGTGAATGTCTTCCGTTTTAATATAAGCAAATAGATATAGATACGGTTTTTAATAAAATTAAAATACATTAACATATATAAAGACATGTTTGGTAAGTAGATAAATATAACTTCTACAATAGGATGATTAAAAATATAGTATATATATATATTAAAAAAACTAAAACTCTAAAAAAATGACACATGGCATATTATGGAAGAGCCACATTGAAGTAAATGCTTTGGCTTTAATATAATATATAGATATAGACTAAAGTATTATTTTTAAAAAAAATAAAGAAATAAAATCTATTATTTACACCTTTTTTATTTAAAAAAAATATATTAATTGATAGAAGTTTAATAAAAATAATCTCTTCAATTTTTAATAAAATTAAAATACATTAGCATCTATACATAAAATAAAAAAATTATGTTTAGTATAGATAAATATATGTATAACTATATATATAAAGTTATTTTGGTATAATTTTTATCATAGAGTAATAAATCTATTAGTATAATTTTAACTATGTTTATATATATGTGTAGATATATAAAAAGACATGTATGGTAAGTAGATAAATATAACTTCTATTATAGGATAATTATACTATTCCATTACTGACTAATTTAAATATGGTAAATATATATATATAATTTTTTTTTAAAAAATCAAAATTCTAAAAAAATGACACGTGGCATAAAATAAGCTAGATGAACCACGTTGAAGGAAATGTTTTTGCTTTAATATATGTATATAGATACCCCCGTTTATTTTTACCATTCAAACACAACGTTGGCTCTCCATCTTCCCCTTCCCTCTTCAAACCCTAGATTTGAAACCAACCCTGCTTGGAGGCGCCATCTTCGTTCTCATATCCTCCTCTTCCCTCTTCAAACCTGAGTTGAGGGAGACTGTTGAAGCCGAGAAGGCGCCATCTTCGTTGCCTCTCCAACTTCGTTCTCAGATCTTGCTTGGTTGGAGATGTTATTCAGATAACAGGAATGACTCTTTTAGCTATTGTCTTTGCTTCTCTTAGTTTCATGTCACCATCCTCTAGCGGAATGCTATTAACAAGTATGGTGATACTTCATTTTCTCGTTATCATTCTTGCTCGCTACACTGTTGTTCGCCTTTGGAGAATCATTAAGGGTACTACAGACAAATAAAGTCATTTTCTTTGTCTGTTGCATGTTTCTTCCTTGGAATTGTCTATCGAATCTTGTCGTTTTCAAACTTCTTTCTTTCACATACTCAGAACAATAGTCATACTCACGTCCTTGTTCTTCAGCCTCATAACTCTCTAGTTTGCATTCTAGTCCCTCTCACACTCATTGGAGGTTTCATAGGAACTATACCATTTGTGTTTTTCCTTCACCGCCCCCGTAGTGAGGGGGGGTGTTATGCTTTTGTTCGTTTTATTTCCTTTCTTTCTTAGAAGATCCGATCTTATATCTTATGGGTCGGCTTTCCTTCTATCGTCTAACCCTAAATTTGACCTTCCTTCGTTCTTTCTCAACCGTTCTCTATATATTCTCGTCATCTCCTCCTTTTTCCTCTTCTTGCTTACGTTTTCTTCAACCTCGAACAAAGCTGCAACCTTTCCTTGTGATCTTCTGCAAAACGTGTAAGTTCTCCATCCCTTGACCCTTCTGACGTCCATGTATAGTTGTTGCATGCTTCTTTCTTCTACTTCTTTTCTTCTTCCTCTTTCTCTTTTCTTCTTCTCCTTCACATGAATCAAGAGCGAGTCTTGATTCTTGTTTGTCTCTCATTGTTGATGAGTATGTGTTTCCAGGCTCCTTGGTTGAGGGTTGACGTGTGTATGGATTGTAGAAGTCGATCATTTTTCCCTTGCTGTGTTGTTGCTGTCAAAGAAGCCGACGCCGCTTTTGTGCAAAAACCGCCCCCGCGCCTCAAGGAACCCGCCCCTGCGGCTAGGCTTGGTTCGCAAACCTAAACCTAAACCGTCATTCCTCAAACCGCCAAACCGGCGGTTTAGCGGTTTGGCACATGATTTTAAAAAAATAAAAAATAAAATTATAAGTATTAGTTAATAGTTATTTTAGTTATAAAATATACATTTGTTATCTTTTGTAAATAAATAAAATTACTTAATTAATAAAAACTTGGTACATTTTAAATTTATATTGCATTATTAAAGTTTTGTAGATTGGAACTTTACATTAGTAAATTAATAACAAAATTATACATTTGTAAATTTTTGTACATTTAAATTTTTAGTAAAGTTTTGTAGATTGAAATTTTACATAACTATCTTTTTATACATTGAATTTTTTTATTACATTAGCATTTGAATAGAATTACTAAGTAAATAAAATTACTAAATAAAATAAAAGAGAGCAAACTCGTTTTTTTGTAGATGAATTAACTCACTAAGTTAACAAATTACTAAGCATTTGAATAGAATTACTAAGTAAATAAAATTACTATCTTTTTATACATTGAAATTTTTTATCATATTAGCATTTTAATAGAATTACTAAGTAAATAAAATTACTAATTAAATCAAATTATTAACAATAGAAAACGAGAACATACTTTCTTTTTTTAAAAGTTAGTAATTTCATTTATTTATAATAAAACGAGTTTGGTCTCTTTTTTTTGTATCTTAATTAAAGTACTAATTGAAAAAAAAAGGAGAGGGCTTGAACCGGTTTCCCGGTTGCCTATGTATTCTCTTGGGGTTTAAGAGGAATCAAAGCCTACGTAGTTCTCTTACCTTTTCTTACCTTTTTTCGGACTTTCGAGTTATTTTTGTTACCCCCTTATCTTTGCGCCTCGGACTCGGAAGTAGTGGCCGGATCATCGGAGTTGAAATCCGATTTTGCGTCATAAACGGGTGCATTTCGTTGTTTCCTCTTCTCCGCCCTTATCGAATCTTGAACACATACTTGAGCATCCAATTTGTAGGGCTTCAATTGGCTCCTCTTGTAACTTAGCATGTTTCCTCCTTGACTAAAAGCTTGCTCCACGGTCACCGTTGATGCGGACACGGCCATAACTTGTTTTCTATTAAATCTTTTTCTTCATAATATAGGGTGCCTACTTTGTATACACATAACAAAAGGTGTCTACTATGTACACAAAGTTACATTATGTACCTACTTAACCAACTCATCCTTTTTATATTTACTCAGGACTTCCCACTTATTTATATATATAGGCTTTTGTTCAGGTACGGTTCAATTAATGCGGTACGGCCGTGCGGCCGCCCGTACGGCCGGCACGTGTCCCGAATTATTTTTTTTAACGAATGAAACTTTGTTTGAACTACCGTGTTATAATTTATGCACTATTCTCCTATAAACTTTGAACTATTCCCATATAATCCATGAACTATTACTTTTTAATATATTTTATCAAATTATTCATAAATCAATCGTTTATATGTTATGAACTATTCAATTGTAATTCATGAACTATCATTTTATAAGTTATGCACTATCCTTTATAAATGTTGCACTTTGAACTATTCTATTATAATTCATAAACTATTCTATTATAGTTCATGAACTATCCCATAATAAGTTTTGAACTATTACTTTCACTCCTTCATAAATTTTGCACTATGAACTATTCTATTATAATTCATGAACTATCCTTTTATAAGTTATGAATTATTCCTTAATAAATTTTGAACTATTACTTTCACTCGTTTATGGAAAAAAAAATTCGGGACACGTGTCGGCCGTACGGGCGGCCGCACAGCCGTACCGGAATGATGTGTCTTACTTGAACAGCACCCTATATATATATATATATATATATATATAAACTAAGTAATATTTAGAGAGAATTAGATAGAATGTACCCCAATATAAAATTCTTTAACTAAATAACATAGGCCTATAGTTTATTAACTAAATAGCATCTTTTACTCAATAATACCAGATTTGCCCCTATTAACATATCTCAATTCTATCCAATTGAGTTACAAGAGAATCTGAAAATTATTAATACAATAATCTAATTTAAGAAGGTAAATAATTCCTAAAATAATTTATCAATATTCATGCTGAAACGTAATATTATTGAATTCAATAATTTTATAATATCATCGAAATATATAATGTTACATGAAATTAGTATGTATACAAGAAAGATACAAAAATTGAATATACATGATTTGAATAGAACTGTACAAGCATGTACGGGCCATATATAAGAATCTCACACGTTATTTGCAAACAAATTGATGATGTATGACTTACATGAATTCATAAATCAACCATGTTCCATGAACTACATAATTTAGTATAAGATAATAATAGGGATCTTCAATGTTACATGAAATTAGTATATGCACAAGAAAGTTACATGATTGTAGCTACAAGATTTACATGGAACTGCAAAAAATTAACGTATATTTATAATTTTCAAAAAAATATTAAATTGTGAGATCCAACTTGTCCGGTTGACATTAGGGTGGGAGAGACTACCAACTAGAGATCAAGTCTTCATGACTACATTCGTTTATTAATTTTTTATATTTCTTGTAAGAAATTATAAAATTACAATAAAATACGTATCATTTACAAGAATAAGTTACACGATATTTTGATTGAAAATTTATTACGTTAATTCAAGTTATTAATCATTAATAATTCACCTTCTACAAATAGGGTGTATTATGATTTAAAAGGCAATAATAAATACAAAATCTTATAATTGATTATATGAGGGTAATTTAGTCTAAAATTTTAAATGATGCCATATTTTAATAAAATTAGTGAGAATATTAGTGAGCTAATTCTACATAGCAAATTCACCATAATGTTTATACCATATAAGCCTATATAAATTAGACCCATACTTTAACTTATAAAACTAATATTGTACTTTATTTAGTGGAGTACTACCTCAGGTGAAAGCCCCAATCTATGGTTGATTTTTCATGATGTAAATGTAGTCTTAAGTGCTTGTTGATAATGATTATGCATGTAATATTAGCTTTTCTCTATATGTGTGAACTTAAGGATTCTATCACTAGTTTGAGAATTGCTTCAATTCCTTTGTTGATTATGCTGTGTGGCGACTTGAACATTGTATTTTTAGGATTAGTTCTCGACCTTAGTTGTTGGAATAGCTAGCTATCTTTTCTAAGCCTCAACCGACAGTTAAACATTTAGTTGATATGCATTGTTAAGATTCTAGAGGTAAATGTGTTAGTTGAGATGCAATATTCTATAACGTGTGTAATTGACCATGAGTGTTTGATCACGTTGCTTGATGCTCAACGAGAGAGCAAGTCACATGTAGTTTATTTGATCACTCATTTTAGTGTCTTAGATTCATGTTGAATGCGTTAATCATGAGAGTACTATGTTGTTGATTCGATTCATTTCACACACTCAAAATGTGTGAAGAATCCATATAAAACAACCTAAATAAGAATACATCATCTTGCAATGTTGATGGCATACACTATATTAAGATTTTCAACATAGATTTGTGAGCCTAAATTCCAATCCCTAGATCATTTCCTTCGTACTTTTTTTTTACATCATTGGCAACCAACCAACCAACCAAATACTTATGGATATAACAATCTACTTGTTTCACCACCAATAGTGAAAGAAACAATGGGCAATGGGGATAGGCCGCCACAATAAACTATAATTATTTGCATCTACTAGATCATATATGATAGGTAAAACCATTATATATATATATATATATATATATATATATATATATATATATATATATATATATATACCATTTTCTTAAATTTTCCTAATAGAAAGATTTGTAGCATCAATAATGTAGCGATCAAAATAAAACTAGGTATCAAACAAAACCAAAAGAAATTGTTTTCATAAATCCAAGTCAATTTACGTAGGAAACTATTGGGGGTGTCAATATTCTCTGAATTTCCAAGCAAATAATGGATCAAACGGGCATTATTTGATCGAAAGAACTGCGGAAATGGTGAAAGATATTGATCAAGCATTACACAATGAAGAAACTACGCAAAACAACATGAAATTAAAAACAATTGGAACTACGTAAATTAATTTGTGATCAATTAACCAAAATTCACTCCACAGTTTACGTAGGAAACTTAATCAAGACTCTTCTTGATTGCAGGAACTACAAGATCACACCCGAAAAAGGTGCACCAGATCTTGGAGGTGATGAAGACCTCGCAATGCGACTTGAGAACACCTACACCCGGTGTCTTTGCGCAATGCTTTCGCACAGTGCTTCCTCCACGGCCCCACCCACAACCTTCTCACTGTTGTACGCTAACGCAACGTTGATGTGACAATTGTGAATATTGTGTACATTTGCAACAACATAAAATGAAATTAAAACCATGAAATGAAGAGAAACTAACCAGAATGGCGCGAAACTACAAAAAAATGGAACTACAGAGGTTAGTTACGGTTTGGATATAGTTTATTTATTTTAAAAATAAAAAATATATTGTGAAGATCCTATTCGTTGAACGTGTTAAGAGTTATTTTTTCGCAACTGGTCGTTAGATTCAGCCATGTGTTCTCCCTGATAAGGTAATATGGTATTTTTGACCCATAATATATTCAATGGATTCATAATTGTAAAAACAAACAATTTATAAAATGAAAATCTTTATCAAGTTAGGATATTCTAAATATTTAAATATTTGGCATAGATTCACTTGCAAAATAGTTGTGGATTCGAAGCCGTGTATAACAATAATAATAATTAATGAAATGAAGTAAAACATTAAATAGCATCTAAGTTGGCATTTAAATGCTAGTGTAGCTTAAGTCCATAGTCTAGAACTGAGTGCAAAAAAGGGCAATTATTTGGTGTTACTCTTCTCTTCATAAAAGCCCTTTTCCCCCTTTCTCTCTCACTTTCTTCTCTCTTCTTCACTTCTCGAGAGTAGGTTTTCGATTCCAAAAACGGCCAAAATCCGCCATTGTTGATTTGGTTCCTCCGAATCCGGACTCAATCAATGGACCACGATCCACAAGCGCCACCACTCCACCATCAGCACCACCTTCACCATCACCACGCGCCGCCTCAGCCACCGCCGGGGATGATGCTTCATTCCGGCAATCCCTACCATCCCCATCACCAACAACAACAACACCATCCGAATGCACCTAACATGTCCAATAACGCTTCTCCTCAGATGATCGGTGCTAATCCATCGGCTTTCTTGCAGAACAATCGATTCCCGTTCAACTCGGTTGTTACGACTACTCCAGCCCCTTCTAAGCCCCCGGAACCCATGAATCCTGCATTTTCAGTCGATGGAGGCGGAGGCGGTAGCAGCGGTGGCTTTTCTCCTGATCCTTCCAAGAAGAAAAGAGGGAGGCCAAGAAAGTATTCGCCTGATGGAGGGAATATTGCATTAGGGTTGTCCCCAACCCCTGTCTCTACTGCTATTGTTCAGGCTGATTCGGGCGGTGCTACCCCTTCTTCTGAGGCTCATTCATCCAAGAAGCACCGTGGGAGACCTCCCGGCTCTGGGAAGAAGCAATTGGATGCGTTGGGTGATTAGCTAATTATTTTTCATCTATTTTTGTTTTCAAGAATGAATCTTTAGAGATTAATGCTCGTTCTTCTACCTTTGACAGGCAATTGCGGGGTTGGTTTTACACCTCACGTTATTCTGGTGAAAGCCGGGGAGGTAAAATTACGATTCAGTTCTATATGTCCAACTTTCTTTGTTGTAATTACCATTTCATTCCAGTTCTTGGGATTTTTTTATTTGTGAAAAATAAACTTTTGTAGTGCTTTCCCTTTTCCTGAATGAAGTTGAAAAGTTCAAATGTAATAAGATTATATGTAGCTTTCATGGAGTGATAATGAAGTTGATTAAAAATTGATAGAATTATGGGGCTTTGCGGTTGCAACATATAAATAATAAATGGGAAAATGCAGTTGTGAGAAAGTGGCAGTCAGTTGGAAGATCTAGCAAGTCATTGTTGAGTTGCTTCATGGATGGACACTTAAGCAACACAGTTGTTTTAAAAATTGTGGATAATGCGACGCTGGCAGCAATTTGGCAAATTTGTTCCATTTGCACCAACTTCAAGTTTTGAGTTTTTGTTGTGTTACAAATGGATTTATTTTTCATTTACTAAAACAAGATTGTATCTTAAGGTGTGGGGATTTATAGTAGCATATATTTGGCGTACATTTCCATCCATTCCATTTGTGGAGATGGCTTTTGTTTTTAGTTCTTTCAACTCAATAAATTGGGTTTCTAGTTTAATAATTAGGTAGAGCTTATTCTCTCATCTTGAATACTTGATTATAAACTTATCCCTCTTGAAGATTTTGACTTACTTTTCTTTCCCTTCTGATAGAATAAGTAGGACATGGAATGCTTTTTAAAAAAATGTAATAGAAAGGACACATAACAATTTTGTATGTTCTATGCTTTCTTTCTTGATAGTGGGCTTATCAGCGTTATCTCATTTTCTTATAGCTAGAGGTATATATACATATGTTGGAATGCTGAATGTTATTAGTACTTACAGATCAGATTGTGTACCTTCCTGGCTCTCCCACTTGAGAAGTGATGCAAATTCTTATAGGGATGTAAAGGAACAAAATATTAAATCCTGCCCGTGTGCAAATTGTTACATTAACTGAGCATTAAGTTTTTGATTGCTCTTGAATGAACCTCTATGCTGTCAAAGCTTCATATCTCTCTAGATTTATTTGAGTTCTGTCTCTGCCTAACCTTATTAAGTGTGTGTATTGCATACTAGGATATGAAGGAATAATAAAATTTCTGAAATCGTGTAGATGTTGGTAGTTTAGTTCCCTGATCCTGTGATCAATGGCTGTGAAACTTACTGACTTGACTTCAAACTGAGGGCTGGCTCTAGGGAACGTGAGGAAGTTTTTTGCTTGCCATATAAGGGGGGCCTGTATTCAAGGAGCAAATGTACCTATATAACAAAAACATAAAAAACCTAGACTGAACTTTTGCGTTTTTTAGAAAGCAGAGACTGATGTATTGTACTGTATGCGAATTACATTCAAATCATAATCAAAACTTAAAGTTGGTGGATTTCATGAATCCAGTTTAGAAAATAACAAACATGGCCAAAAAACCTACTTTGTAAGTTCCTAGGGAAAAAATGTTAAATGATTTACAAAACAAAAAATTGAGCTGTATGAGCAAACAAATTCACGAGAACAAATACTTGGAATTCCATTTGGCCATATTTCTGTTGATTCTGTTATTTCTTAATATGTATGATGTACTTCTCAGTTTGTAATTCCATATGGTGGCTATATTTCTGTTAATTCTGTTATATTATAATATGTACGGCGACTTCTCAGTCCCCTCTCTGTAATTCCATTTGGTGGCCATAATTCTGTTGATTCTGTTATTTCTTAATTTGTATGGTGTACTTCTCTGTCCCCTCATATTCATTTCTTATGTAGTTTTGTCCTTTGTTGTCTGGTTCAATCTTACATAGGTTCATCTAGTGTCTTTATTTGTATTTTTTATTAATGTCTCCTCGAATCATCTATTGTCTTTCTTTATGATTTCTATCAATGCCTCCTTGATATGTGTGATATATTCCTATAATGATCATTATTTTAATTTGGGGCCATAGAGGAATATCTAAGTGACTATGAATAAATAATTTTCCTCTTGCTCCATCTCAGTTATTAATGATTATAAACGATAGAGTGACAATCAGGATTCGCACATAGAATAGTTTCTATTCAGACAATACATAAGAACACACAGAACAGAGAAACAACTAGGGAAACCAATGGATAATCCCATGGCCAAGCCTTAGACTAAACCGCAAGATGAACCCAACACTCTAAACTGTCCAATTCTGGGAAAAAGCCTTCCCAAGTTATTTTGATTTGCTTGCGTACATGGGCTGGTATCCTATCATATTTCTCTTATTTCTTTACAGGATATTGCATCAAAGATTATGGCATTTGCCCAGCAAGGACCACGTACTGTTTGTATAATGGCTGCAAATGGTTCAATCTGCAATGTCACACTTCGCCAGTCAGCTGCTAGTGATTCAAGTGTGACATATGAGGTATATGTTAAAGTTCATGGATAAACTTCCTTTCTAATTGGCAGGTGTTCTATACATTTCTAACAGCAGTGACTATGATGACATCTGATCTATTGTATAGTAAATGAAAATTCTTTCATATTAACTCCTTGAGACCCTTCTTCCTTTGAAACTGACTCTTGTTTTATGTGGGGCCTATAATTTATAGGAGGTTACCGATTTACCACGAACTCCAAATTTAGTATAAGGAGAAACGTGCATGTTCAAATTTGTGTCTGATCTTTGTGCTTAAAATATTCTACGATGAATACTTTCTTATTTTTCCTGTTCTGTTACGGAGCAAAATAATTTGTACAGAGTTTGTCGCCTTGTCGGCTCACTTCGCTTGCATGGCTTCCACAATTTCTGTGGCTGTTTGTATTTGTCTCATATCATGAGGCATTTTATGTTGATAACGTCTTCAACAGACATGGTAATTGCTCTTTTGTTTGATACAAAATCTGACAATCAAATAACAGTTTCATATACTGTTATCGGTCCCCTTGCAATGATTGAATTATAATTTGCTTTTGTATCTTAATTCTGTGATAATTAGGTAGTGTGTGACTTAATCCCTGTGAAAGGTTCTTAATACTCATGGGAAAAAACTTTTAATTTGGATGTTTATCCATCAAAATTGCCCTTTCTAGTTGTAGTAAGATAAAACTTCCGATGTTCTAGTTATGACAAGAGAACAACCTAATTCTTAAATAGGAAACATTATCATTGAAACTAGTAAAATGCTTTCCAAGCAGTAAGAACATACCAAACAAGAGAACAGCCAACTTCTTAATTAAAACTTCCCGGTGTTTTCCTCCAAAACCGCTTTGCTCTTTCTCTTTCTAGTTGTGCTGAGGTAGAAATTTCCGATGTTCCAATTGTGACAAGAGAACAACCAAATTCTTAAATAAAAAAATTATCCTTGAAACCAATAAATAGTTTTCAAGCAGTAAAGAATATACCAAAATTGGTTTCGCTAAATGAAATTCTTATGTTTAGCACTTCTTTGTCATGGGTAGATTCATGTAACACTTTTGTTTACATGTCATATACTTTACAGGGAAGATATGAGATTATATCCTTAACTGGTTCTTTCTTGCTCACGGAAAGCGGTGGTAATCAAGTTAGGACAGGTGGCATGAGTATATCTCTTGCGGGCTCAGATGGACGTGTATTAGGTGGTGGGGTCACAGGATCGCTAGTTGCAGCAACTCCAGTTCAGGTATGCATTTGTCCTAAATTCTTGTGTTTCTCTTCTGTTTTCCCCTTTCTTGCTGTATCTTCTCCCCTTGTGTCAAGTTTTCCATGAGCTTTATTGTATATCTTCTCTTATCAGCACCTAGATGCATGATGGATGTGCTTTTGGGTCTTGTTTATCTGGTCGTTTCCCTTTCTTGTCGTCTTATGTATTACCTTTGAATAGCACATTCTTGTTGAGGCAACAGACTAGCTCAACAGAAAATGGCCTCTTCTCTGGTTTATGGGATGGCATACTGCCACAAGTTCCCTTTTTATTTTGAAAGGTCGAGGATAACCAGCTTCTGCCAGTATCAAATCCTGCTGATTAAGTTTTCATGAAAGCGTATTACTGTAGATTGAATTTTAGGCCAATTCTTTGACAGACTTTGATAAAACATGTGGGAAGTGCTTTATCTAAATATACGAAGGTAAAAGATGGGATGACCTGCCCCCACTCTCCAGCCCATCCACTCGTTTTCTATCATGTGAACATGTTTGGCCTTTCTTTATTCGCATGGAAGGAGTAGGATGCTTGAAATACATGTTTGTTTGTTCTTGACTCCTTAGGCGTTCCATCACGACATGATGCTAAGTTCTTGGAACATTTGAGCTACGTTTACTTGCTATAGCTTGTTTTTGTGGTTGATTCATTTTCTGTTCCCAACGAGACTTTTATACCTCAAGCACAATAACCTCTTAAAGCACATTGCAGGAGTATGGTCTTTGTGTACCATTTATCAATCTGGTTTACTTTATGTAGATATTGTATCACCGAGCTGTACTCTAGAGGATAAATTAAATTGCGTTTTTTTTTCCACACCTGATGTCGTCGTATACTTGAAAAAAATTGGTGACATAACTGATGATAAATAATATAGGTAAGATGTTAAATTTCCTCTATTTTTTTCTCTAACTTTGTTAAGCACATCCCCAGATCATAGTGGGCAGCTTTGTAGCTAATGGGAAGAAGCCCAAGTACATGCCATCAGTGCCAGAGTCCCGAATGTTGCACTTTGGGGCACCTTCATCGGCTGCAAGCCCTCCTTCTCAAGAAGAAGCTTCTAGTGAATCATCTGAAGATAATAACAACAATAATAACAGTAACGGTCATCTCAATAGAGCTCCCGGCCCCCCCTTCATCAACCACTCGGCTCAACAGATCCATAATATGCAGCAGCAGCAACAACACCAGCAGCAGCAGCAGCAACAACACCAGCAACAGCAACAACACCAGCAACAGCAACAACAACAACAGCAGCAGCAGATGTACTCTTCACTGGCTTGGCCTAACTCCGGTAACCCAAAAATGCTTCATCATTGACACTTTTGACTATCCATCCTCTTGCTGGGCTTTGAGGGAAGTGTTGTTGATTTCTGACAGATTAGAAGCTGAGAGAAAATCGTTAGAGGCGGGTTAGCGTTCTTCATTCATGGTTTTCTCGTCTAGGTAAAATCCGGGTTTCAAAGGTTTAGGTAGAGGGTAGGAGGATTATTACGCCACCATATATTTATGCTTGACGACAGTTATGGGGTGGAGGGATTGAGGCTAGAAGTTGTCACGTTTCTCTTTGTTTACTTTCGTGGGATCTTTTGTAGCTATTTTACATCTGGAGATTTGGATTGGTCTTTTTTATGTTTCTAATGGGATCAACATGCTGATGATATAAGATTGATTTTCTGCAGATAATAGACTCACCAATATTCACCCTTTTTTTTTGTCCCTGTAATTTCTGGGCCTCGGAGTAAGTTTGATTCCATTTTAGGTAAAATGCACGAAATTAAGGGTGGTACAAATCCTGCGAATCCTATCCGGTTCCGGTCCGGATTCAAAAATTGCAATTTTGCCCCTTCCCAACAAAAATAAGTTGGAGCGGGATGCATCCATTAACTTCTTCCTTTCGCCAGATTCTAACGTTTTATCATCATCTTTGGTTTCATCGGCAATTTTATCGCGTTCACTATTAATTTTACAATTGACTTTTCAGACAAGGTTTTAGCGATTTTACAATTTTTGCTTCATCGATTCTTCACAATCGTACTAGTCCGTGATTAGTCACGCCTTATCATGTCCCAATTCCAACCTAAATTAGTAAGAGATATGTAAAATGGACGAGCCAACAAATAGTTCAAAGAGCCAAATAATAGGTTCAAAGTAAGAGATATGGGAAAAATTATGTATTTTCATAAGCTAACGTGATATATAAGTGGTCGAATCGATCAATAACTTGAAGGGGTGGGTACATATCCCGCAAATCCCAATACCGTTCCTATCTCATCTCGATCCCAAACACAACGGGACTCATCCAAACTTATGGAAAGTGGTAAAATTTAAAGGGGTATACAAACTTAATGGAAATAGAAAAGGACATATTTGACCAACTTCTTTCTTTAAATTTTTGGATGATACCTTCCCAATATCAGTTTTTCCATACATGCCGCCAGGAGGATTCGAACTCGAATCTCGAGACTAACCACTTAAGGAGTCTAACACCACATCCCACTAGACCAACTGAGTATTGGTGGGCCGAGATTTCTTCTTTGGAACTCTTTTCTCATCCTAGCCATTTTCTATTCTTGCTTGATCATCTTGGGTCTTGTATGGTCCTTTCATAATAGCCAACAATGTCACTAAAGGAGATCTAGGTATGAGTGAGGTCTCTTTAAGTGCACATGCTGCCAATAAGCTAGCAACTTTCTCATGGATGGCCTTTGCTCTTGTTCTTGTGATATAACTCTTTTCATGGTGGGACTCGAAGATGATGTGGTTGTATTCTCCTTAAATGTCTTGGCCCTTGATCTAGTGGTTGGTCCTTGAGGTGGTGTTGGTGGTATTGGGAATGGTCCCTCGTCATACTCCCCTTCTTGAAAAAGATTTGTCCTCGAATCACCAACATGCTCATCTTTAGACTCAAAAAGGACTCAAGTCTCCTACATTGAAGGTCTTGCTTACTCCATACTCAGCTGAGAGCTCCTAGACACAAGTGTTATTTCCAACCTTATGCTTCATGAAATGGTCCATCTCCTCTTGGAGACAACTTAGACTTCCTCTTATCTGAAAATCGTTCTTTCCATAGATGCAACCAAACTAGATCTCTTGGTTTGAATATCACTTCTTTATGATTCCGATCCACCTTGGATGCCACACTTTTCCCTTTGTTTTACAACCTTATACGTGTCCTTTCATGCAACTCTTTGATGAACTCAACCTATTTTCCTACAATAAAATCTACTCGCTCCTCTATGGACAACGGTATAAGATCAAAATTTGTCAAAGGATTCAATCCATAGACACACTCAAAAGACGCTAGATTAGTACATGAATGTAAGGTACGATTATAAGCAAATTCCACATGTGGTAAGACATCCTCCCAAGCAGTGATGTCACCGCCCATAGACACACTCAAACCTATTTTCATGCAACTCTTTGATGAACTCAACCTGTTTTTCTACAATAAAATCTACTCACTCCTCTATGGACAACGGTATAAGATCAAAAGGGGTCAAAGGATTCAACCCATAAACACACTCAAAAGGCGTTATATTAGTACATGAATGTAAGGTACGATTATAAGCAAATTCCACATGTGGTAAAAAAAGTTCAAAATTTTATACTATTATTTAAAACATATTTGAACGAAAATGTATAAAATTTTAAACGAAAAAAGTGTTAGAAAAGAACAAACAATTTGAACTAATTGAACCAAACTTGAACCATTAAAACAAACATTTTGAACTAATTAAACAAAAATATGAACTATTAGAACAAACAGTTTGAACTACGAGAAGAAATGGGGGAAAACTAGAATTAAAAAGTTCAAAATTTATACTATTAATTTTAAAAATATTTGAACGAAAATGTATAAAACTTTTGAAAGAAAAGTGTTAAAAATAAGAATCACTAGAACAAACTATTTGAAACAATTGAACAAAAATATGAATCATTAGAACAAACAATTTGAACTAAATGAGTATAGGGGAAAAAACTATAGTAAAAAAGTGAGAAGATTGGTGAAAGAAGGTATTTTTTGTATATTAGATACAAACTAGGCACCCTAATTGTAACAATAAAAAATAAAGAAGGTATTTTTTCGAACTCTGGACGAGTTGCTCCCCCCTCCCACCCTTATACTAGTTAGACTAATTAAACTTTGTGTATTATTTTGACGATACACAATATTAATAGACAATTTCAATTACACAATATTTATACATAATTTCAAATACACAGTATTAATAAATAAAAGACTTGTGTAACAAAAACCTTGTGTACGAAATACCTTTCACTGAATTTCTTTCCTGTATAATATGTAGGTACATTATGTATATTCGAGTCATTTTATATCGATCGAGTATTTCGTACACAAGGTTTTTGGTTACAGAAGTCTTTTATTTGTTAACATTATGTATTTGAAATTATGTATCACTATTGTGTAATTGAAATTGTGTATCCTCGAGTATTTCGTACACAAGGTTTTTTGTTACACAAGTCTTTCATTTATTAACATTATGTATTTGAAATTATGTATCACTATTGTGTATTAATATTGTGTATCATCAAAAGAATATACAAAGTTTAATTAGTATAAGGTTGGGAGGGAGGGGCAACTCGTTCAGAGTTCGAATCCTACCTTTTACACAATCTTTTATTTTTTATATTATAATTAACATATCAGCAAATCCGTTTACATCATTAATTAGGAATCTTTTATTTAATATAGGAGAGAGGATATCTCCAAATTAGGTAATATCTGTTATTGTTTTCTAATTAATTTTTTTCTACATAATTTTAAATGAGCATGTCCACGGGTCGGACCCGCCGGGTCGACGGGTCCGACACGCCGGGTCATGGGTCCGGGGAGGGTGACCCGGACCCGGACCCGTGTATCTGGCCGACCCGTCGACCAGATACACTAATAATTAGAAAATAATAGGACTTAAACTTAAAAAAGAATTTTATAAACTAATAAAATAATAAATAGAGGACTTAAACTTAGAAAAATTGGACTTAAACTTAATTAAGTTTAAGTCCAATTTTTCTAAGTTTAAGTCCTCTATTTATTAGTTTATAAAATTCTTTTTTAAACTTAAGTTACTTAAGTTTAAGTAATTAAGTCTTAAACTTTAAAAAAAAAAAAGGGAAGAATTGGGCTTGAACCGGAATCCCGGTTGCCTACGTATCCTCTCGGGGAGGAGGAATCAAAGCCCACGTAGTTCTCTTACCTTTGTTTATATCCCCGATTGGCCCTTACCTTAGTCGGACTTTCCCGTCGATACATCCGATGGCGTTTGTTGTCGCTCGTCGTCATCTTCGTCGCCTTCTTCCGCCGAGAGGTTGTTCTTTTGTGTTCGCATTTCCGCTTTCCTCCAATCGGCTAGGAGGACTTGTTCCTCCAACGTCTCGGGCAACATGTTTGATCTCGTCGGATCGAGCACCTTTCCACTCCGGCTAAAGGTTTGCTCAACCGCTACCGTTGAGGCGGGAACGGCGAGAATTTGTGCCGCGATCCTTGAGAGGGTAGGGAACCTCATTCTCTCCGGTCGGCTCCACCATTCTAATATGTTGAAATCCTCCTCTTCTTCATCATTGGCAAACTCAAAAGAAATGGTTAGATATTCGTCGAGTTCCGAGTTGGAACTCGACGTGGTTTTTGCCCTTTTCGGGCCAAACAAATCTCTAGCCATTGATTTAAATTTAGATGAACTTGAAGATGAAGAGCGAGGAGGGGGTTGAGAAGATTGACCTCGATCGGAAACACGATATTGAACTAATAATTCATCAAATAATTTTCTAACATTACCAATTATGGTAGAAACATGACAATCGGGATGTTGTTCTAAACTTAAAAATTCATAATAACTTTCTAAAAATTGTTTTAAACCATCCATTTTACGTCTAGGGTCTAACACAAATGCAACAAGAAAAACATCGGGAATGGTTGTATAATAAGCTAACCATTTACTTCGCATTGAAAAAATAGCTTGTGAAATATTTTCAATTAAAAGACCTTGTTGAATTGCAAATGCAATATTAATTGCTACATAACAAAATATGTTTGAAGTTGGTGTATAAACATAACTAAAAGTGTTAGTAGCATCATAAAAATGTTTGAAAACCTCCATTACATCTCTTGCTAAAACCCAAGATTCACCGAAAACAAAATCACCGTCAATATGTTGTGCGGCAAAACTACTTAAAAGTTTTCGATATTCATATGATTCGTAAATCATTTTGTAAGTAGAGTTCCATCTTGTACAAACATCTTTTGGAAATTTTTTAGGATAAACGTTATTTTGTTTACAATATGCATACCAATTAGTACGTACACTTTTTTTAGACCAAAGTTCATTAAGAATATTTCGAATAGGTTGTACTAAATCTCCAACATATGCTAAACCGTCTTAAACACACAAGTTTAAAATATGAGCGGCACACCTAATGCGAAAAAATTTACCTCCAATCGTCGGCTTACAATAGTTGGTTAAATCTCTAATGGAAGCCGTGTTAGCGGAGGCGTTATCAAAACCGATTGAAAAAACTCGTGAAACTAATCTATATTCTTCCAAAACATTTGCAATCAAACGGGCAATGTTTTGGGCGGTGTGTTGTTCGTTGAAAACTCGTAATGCTAAAACTCTTTTGTTTAAAATCCAAAATGTATCAACAAAACGACAAGTAATACCCATATATGAATTTTTTTGAAAACCGTCGGTCCAAATATCACTACAAATAGAAACTTGAATATCACCGTTGTCCATAAAATATTTAATCAATTCTTCTTTACGAATTTTATATTTATGCATCATTTTTCTTTTAGCGGTTTGGCGAGAAATCGGTTTATATGCGGGTTGAGCATGATGTTGCATCCAACCATTAAAACCAACATTTTGTGCAAAACTAAATGCTAAAGAATCTACGGCCAACATTTCCGAAAATGCATCCATAGAAGAAGAATGATCATATGTAAATAGAGAAGGAGGTTGGTTAGAAGTAGAAGCGTACCCGGTAAGTTGTGTTTGCCCTCGTGCTAATCCCATTTTCTCGGGATGCTTGTTCCGGATATGCCTCTTGTAGTTCCCGTAGCCTTCTCCCTTTTTGTGCTTGTATTGTGCCCCACAAAAATTGCATTTGGCATAGAAAACTCCGTTGGCATCGGGAGCACCCTTTGTAAACCAAAATCGGAAGACCGCCGCCGTTAGTTGAGTGTTGTTCAACGGCAGCTCCTCCGTCTCCGGCTCCTCCGTGAATATGGTCTCGGATCCTTGGGTGTTGGGGAAAGTAGGTGATTCCGTGAAATCCTCCTCCTCCTCGAAGATCTCGTGATCTCCACTAAATAAGTCTCGCCTTAAATCCGAACCGGTTGGAGGACCGCTAACGGAATGCCGTCCTCGAATAAAACCTTCGCCGGATGAAGGACCGGCACCGCTAACGGAACGTCTTCCTCGGCTAGACATTTTTTTTTGAATAATAGAATGTAGTTGGTAAATTGAAAAATAAGAGAATGAGAATATGAGATTAGGAGAGTAATTGAATGTAAGAGTTGGAAATTATGGAGAGATTGAGAGAGTGAATAGATGATTGAATGATGAGAATTGGTGTGAGATGATATGAATTGAGTTTGGGGTATTTATAGAATTGTTTTTAGGTTAGATTTATTAAATTAAATTGTTTTTTTTTCACATTTTTTTTTTATAAAAAAAGTAGCCGTTACGGGTCGACACACCTGGTCAACCCGGCGGGTTGCCGACCCGCCGGGTCACGGGTAACCCGTGACCCGTGGACATGCTTAATTTTAAGTGCCTACTTTGTCTACACATTACAAAACATACCTACTATATACACAAAAATACGTTATGTACCTACTTAACCAACTCACCCTAAAAAAGTTCAAAAATTTTATACTATTATTTAGAAATTGTTTGAACGAAAATGTATAAATTTTAAATGAAAAAAGTGTTAAAAAAATATCTAACGGTTTAAACTAATTGAACAAAAATATGAACCATTAGAACAAACAATTTGAACAAACTGAACTAAACTCATGAACTGAGATAATAACTATTAAAGTTTTCTCATGAAAACGACAAAATTTTGACATCGTATCCCCCTCTTTTATAAAAATTATTTTCAAAAGGACAAAATGTTGCATGAACTTCGTATAATTACAAAAATGTCACCGTGTTCACCAGAATTCATAAATGACGTGTACAATTGTATCAAACAGATCAACGGGGCATATCGCTTCCTTCGACCATACCCGTATTTTTGCTCCGTACTTAAACCGGATCCTTAATTTAAATGGTAGTCCATGGGTTTCAAACCCTGGTGCCTGCATCAAAATTCTTGATGGTGATTTGGTATTCAATAGTAGGGTTGAACGCGGTATGAAACAAATTATGAATGAATATGCTAAAATAAAATGAAACAACTTATAATAGGGGTTGGTATTCCCTCCACATAAAATTAATATAGGCATCCAGAGAAAAGGAAATAAATGTTTGTTCCGAGACTATCTCGGACAATTTTTTTTCCTGAGGCATTTAACCTCTTGCACCTTATGTGCGAGAGTTTTTGGCCCGCCCAAGACTGTCTCGAACAAGAAATAGCTTATCCCGAGACAAAGTCTATTTTTATATTTTTTGAAATTTTGTTACTCTCGCACATAGGTTGCGAGAGGCTTTTTTTTTTATGATTGCAGGTATTAATTTTATTTGGGTCCGAATAAGGGATTGCTTATAATGGAAGGCTTGCAAGCTGAATAAGTAGGCTTGAAAGCCTATCACCACGGATCGGAGTTTAATTTGATTCCACCGGGCGTTGGTTAGTTCCTCCGTTTCTTCGACATGACGCCATACGCGCTTTCTTCGAGATGGTAAAGAGATTAGATGTAACCCCATTTTAACTTATTTAATTAATAAAAAAATTATATTAATAATGAGGAAACCTAGTTTGTATACATGAATAAAAAGAGCTCCTTACGGGAAAAAAAAATAGGGCAATTGGTTTGAGGATTTCCTTTCTTGTAAACTACTCTTTAAGTGGACACTAAAGAAGTATACAATTGAATATCACCGGAGTAACAAATGCCGTGATACCAAAAAAAACAATTTTTGATACTCAAAATTGCGTTTATGGATGAGAAGCTCCGGAGATTTAATATTAAAAAACAGAAAATGAATCCGCTAATGAAGGTTACAGAATATTAAAAAACTTGAATATTTTCTTTTCTAAAATAATAATATAATATAATATAATTCAATAGATATTAATAAACATTATAAGATGTTTTAGGATGCACTACTTCTAAAAGATATTTCATCCTAAACCGCTTTCCATTTTAAAAAAAGACTAGCTCAGATAGTAACTCCAGCTTCAGGTTATTACAAACATCAAAGTTGCAGCGATTCAAGTTTGTTCATACATGTCAACAAAGCAATAATATGAAGAAATACACGCTTATGCAATAACTCACTCCACAATGACATATAAGCTTTACAATAGAAGTACACAAGTAACAACAAACCAATAATCATATTAACATCATGGTAAGAAGGAAGACAAATGCACTATATTGAATTCAAAGAAAGGCGTAGGACAATTTTCTCAAGTTTGTTTCACCTAAAAACCAGAGGCAAGTCACAGTTTGATACTCGAAAACGTTACTAACCCACCAATTTGCATTCTAGCACCTGATCTCGTAGGAGCCAGCCTTGGTTATGTAACGAACCCACTCTACTGTGTTGTATCCACTCCTCTCCCACACCTGCATATGCATGTTTGGTTCTTTTAAGCAATCTCAGAAGAAGAAAAAAATGTTGTCGAAAGATGTCACTGATAGGCAGCCAATTATTCATACCTTAAGGAATCGGACACGTAGACCTGATGCTGTGAACATAGGAACCTGTCATAAGCGGGATAGTTTATATTAGTTTAGTGCTTAAAAGCAAACAATGATATCACTAGACCAAGAAAACCAAGAAGGCACATATCAAACATCCTATAATGATTGAGGGCTTTGATTGCACATTTAGCCATCAAGGACGAGTTCCCGAGGGAAATAACTTGACGGATTTGTCTGTGTTGTATGTATAAATTTTGTTGCAGAAGTAATTCATTGAGGTGTTTATAGGCAATCCTCTTGTTGGTAATAGATGTATTGCATAACATGAAAAAGAATCATCTGCTATCATGGAGGCTACCGGTTAATGAATAAGCCAAGACCTAAGCAGTTAGCTGGTTAGTTAGAAAATTGAAAACCCAGACTAGAATAATGAATCAAGAAAAAAAGGAACCAGCATCTGCCACAATGCATGAAAGTGGGCCCTTATTGTGCTGAAGGCAGTAGTGGTGAGAGGAGAGATTAAGAACATGTTGGTTTTAAACAGGAAAGCTAGTGAGGGGAAAGGGGAGCCAAGCAGCAAGGCAAAAAATTAATACATTGCAGCTATTTGCAAGCTGACGAGGAATTTGTGGAAAACAGAACACTGAACCAAATGAAATATCCAACTGGAATGATCCTTATGACGGATGGGCAATTCCTATGAAACTACTGATTGCAAGTTCTTTAGATTCTTTTTCGGCGGCTATACATGGATAAAATTGGTGAGCTAGATCAATTGTAACCGAGAAGTAAAAGATAAAATGGAGTATACCCATTTACCTGGCCAGGTCAGAAGAAATCATTGGCAGAAGGCAAAAAAATTAATATATGCAGCAATTAGGTCGGAAAAGTTATGCATTGACCATGTATAGGGAATTAGTAAACTAAGCATTTTTTTCAGGATTATGCTTACTGCTGGTGCCTGTCCATTGTGGGGTTAAGAAGAATGATAGCAATTTCAATTGCACTAATCATCAATCAGATGACGCATATGTAAAAAAGTATTTAGGTGCCACAACCACCCCCAAATTGAAGGCTTAGGCTGACAGTTTTGACGGGCATCTTTTGGTTGAATAGTGTTGGGTTGAATAAGCTTTATGTATAGTAAGCTGAGTAATGCCATATCAGTTCTGTAAGATATGAACTAAAGTAAATGATGGAGAGGGTCATCACACCCTCTCCAGAATGTGAGTGTGGCTTACTATTAGAATGCTCTACGTGGAAACTACCCTTGAAATGAGCACAAAGTATCAAATATAAATGACATCACTTTTTTGGCAGTCGGTAAAACTTCAATAGACCAATAAAATAGCAAACTAGATGAATCCTGATCTGATGGTAATTTATGGTACGAGTTTTATGGATAGTGGTGGTGTGTGTAACAACATTATTACAATCAAGACCCCTGCCAACATGAGATATCATGGCTGAAATATTAAAGCTATAGCACATAATTAGTTTATTCGTTAAAAGAGTCACCATATGCATGATAGTTCCCACAACAAACAGTGAACATTCCATGAAGGTACCAAAGTCTATTTGAGTACGATCTACCTGAAACTCCATCTGGATTGGTGGTTTAGTCCATGACTTCTTTTCTCCCATGGTAGAAATCAACTCAACTTCTGCACTCAGAGTTGGCTCAGTCTGACCAGGGAATTTTCTAATCCTACAGTTCAATAAATTTAACATAAGAAACCCACAACAATTAAGAAAGCATTGTTTGTCATATTAATTTAAGCGAGCATTTGGTGAGATGTCTTTAAGCATCTAAGGAATACAAGGAGCAAATAAGCTCCCTCCTTACAAGGAGCTTATAAACTCGCTATAATGTTTAACGACATCACACACTAAGGAAGACATCGTGAAATCTAAAGTAGCACATTACCGATAGAAAAATATATTCATAAAAAGAAGGGCTCTCAGTAAATTTAGAAACAAGAGACTGATTTAGAAGGAAACTCACTTCCACACCAAACAATCAATGGATGGATTGTATTTGGCTTTTCCGGATGTCACTTGAAAACTTGTTTTTGCAGTTTGCTTTGGGACTGGAATCTTTATAACAACTCCAAGTGCAAACATCTTTGCACCAAAAACACTCTTGACCTGAACAGGAAATCAAATCAGACAAATGGATCATACTAAGGGTATGTTTAGCACAGCCAAACAACCAACATATCGGTATGACATATCAAACAGACCCTAAATTGTTACAAGAACTATGGTCAGGGTGAGAATATCAAACCTTGACATTCACTTCCATGCGTGTTCTACCCAACTCCTTGATTGTTGGCAACACACGAAAGGGGAGATTGACACCCTCAGTGATGCGATACCTATCATTATTTATGATTTGAAAGCAGAGAAGAAATAAGATAAACGTGACATCGAATGATCCATTAAAACTTCTCAAGAAGGATTAGGATGCAACTTTTTTTGGATTTGTTGCAACAAGTATCAATAATAGTAAGAAATAATTATAGTAAGCAACCTGCATACAAAGCATATGTAGCCAGTAGTTACAAATTATATTCCATGATTAAGTTATGACACAAGTTTCTACAGACTCGGATGCTAAATATGTGATCATTTTACATTTGTGGTACCCATCAAACATAGTGAAAATATAAATAAGTTAAAAGTTCCAAATTCTAAGGAGTACTAATGATAATTGTTAAAACTGAGATATTTTACTGTGCAACTATTGGAGTATGCAAGCACAACACCAACAACAAACTGGATGGAAAGAAAGTTAAGAGAACTTTTGAGCTCACTTCATCAATTCAAATTCACCATCAGGTGGCACAAAACTGACTGTCTTTTCAGAGTTGAATCTCGTCAAATTCACACACTGATGGAAAGTTACATCATCAAGCTCAATTGTTTTCCCACTGCAAATAAAGTATACATTAAATTAAATTACGTATATAACTAGAGAAAAGATACGTTAAGATATCATTGTCATCTGGCACCGGCATACAGTCATCATAAAAGTAGGTAAACAATTTTTTTTTTTAAAAAGTAGGTGAGTTATAGGTGATAAAAATTCAGATCAAAACAACAGATAAGACTGGAGTAACCAGATTCCTGCATATAAGATCAGATACCGAGACTCTTAAATGCTTGTATATATAGCAACAGCAGAAGTGAGAGGCCATTCTCCCAAAAAGCCACTCTAATAGAAACTGCCCACACCTGTCTCCATTACTAAAGGAAAAGAAGAAATTGCTGTTTATCTTAAACATATCTGCATAGCAAAATTCGGTAAAGGATAAAGGCTTATGCTTCGTCTTATTGTCAGACAAAGGGAGGATACCTCTGTTTGATACATATCTGTCAAAGTCCGATATAGACGGACCGGTTGAGCGGGGGTCGTGTGCGTACGAGCGCACATGCGCATTAGGCCCAAGCCCAGCACATAAACCCGGCGAGGTTCCATCCTAAAACCAATTGGCTATAGGAGGAGTAGCCCACCGACCTTATATACTAAGCTCGGAGTGTTCCCATCTTTTGATGTGGGACCTTATTATCTCCAACAATATCTTATATTTGTTGTTACTTTTTCAACATCTTATTTCAGTTATTTAATGAGTCTAAACAAAAGATAGAACATGAAAAAAGAAATCAAGAACTACAAAACAAGGATGTGAGGGTAAACAAAACCTCCAGGTCATCTCCCTGATGAATTCTACAATTTATGGATACTCAAAACTAAATGTAAAGGTCATTCAGATAAAGATCATCATATCCAAAATTGTAATAGATTGTGAGGGGATTTGTTCTTTCTTTTTACAACCATGAAAAGTGACAAATGACAGAAATTAGCAACAAGCCAACCAGTCCGGGGATGTAGTTCCGAGTGAACAAAATTCACCCATGATGTATGTGATCAATGAACCATTCATTGTACAGGAAAAGAAAGCTCAAAACCAAAAAAAAGAAACAACAAAACGAGCAAACTGAAGAAATTGAGATATATGGATGACAGATACAAACAATGAAGAAGAAAGTGGGTTTATGCATACAGGAGAAGAAACTACCTTTTCACAGGACGGGCCTTTATCTGAGACTCTTTCTCGAGACCAATCTTATCATTTAATCCCAACTTTAAATCAGGCATTCCAGAGAGGAAGCACTTCATAAGAACCTTCCCAGTAACATCACAACGCAGAACGCTACCTGTAATCCTCATTAATAAGTATTCAAATTATAAAGTTGTATTCTTGGTCATTGGCCTTTTATGACCAAAAAAGTAAAAATGCTCTAACTGCACTCACCCTTTGAAGACATGAGAAGATTAACACTTTCCACGATGTCTAAGAAAACCTACAAAAACAGACGTCCAAATTCAGGCATATGACCCTTTCGGCTCGCTTCACGTGAGGCAATGAAGTCAGAAACTGATTATGGGGGACAGAAGGACACCTAATCCATTTGATGCCGTGAATAGACGGGAACAAAAAAAAACAGAGAGAGAGAGAGAGAGAGAGAGAGAGAGAGAGAGAGAGAGAGAGAGAGAGAGAGAGATTTAAGAAGGCCAATCTCAGTTGCTTCAAGAATAATTTTCATCTTCTTACCAACTAGATTGAATTTCTAACAGACATTTAAAAGTAGAAAATGCTAATGGCATTCGTTTGGCATAGTAGAAGCTACCAGTATGAAAAGTTACATGCCTCGTTCTTTTTATAGACAAGACCCTCTCTCCTCCAGCCAACAGCTCCTGTAACTTGCAAGGTTGCATTTGGGACTGGCTTATCTGCAGACTATTTACAGGAAAACATTCAGTAAGATAGCAGTAGAATCAGTGTACAAGATGTATCTATATATTAAATTTAACACAAATAAGTGACATGAAAACTGTATATATGTTATGCAGTTGATATAGTTATATTTGCATAGTTATATTATCTGTTTTAGTTGGTTGTAGTGTTTCTGAAGGTTTCCTTTTTGTAAGCCTGTATATACTTACTGCAATGACAAAGGAAGGCAACTTTCCCGAAACTAAGTGCATTTGTTTCGATATACTTTCTGTTACTCTTAATTCAGTTCCAGTTACCAGAAATTCATCAAACTAACCTTTGATGAGAATGTTGACCGTACTCCTTCCTGGGTGATGTAAAGCTTCAATATCTCAGGAGAAAGATTCTGGGGGTAACCAAAATCCATGATTTCTGTGGTTTTATCAGAACAAAAGTTGTGCAGCAGGTTCAGTCATACTTTAAAACACAACAAGTATAGAGGCTTGTGATAAGCATATAATGAAATGAGCATGATGAATATTCATGCCTGTGAAACTGAACAGAAAGTGAAAAATGGAACGCAAGAAGCCAAAGCAGTGTCAAAGTACAGAAGGTATTAATTGTTCAGCATACATAGATAAGATCAATGCCTCATACCTTATAGAAACTAAAGTTTAGAAAACTTACTCCAGCTATCAACCTATGCAAATTACAACATAATAAAGTAGGATGACACCAACATGAAAAAATAAATCAGGTGTCATGCGTATGGAGTAAACAAAGCAGAAGTAGAAGAAGTGGGGCTCAATCCATAGGGGGGAAATCAAAAAAAATATTGATCTGTTTTAGTCTAAAAGTTTCCTACAAAAAGAGTTACAAAAAAAAATACAGTACAAAGAACAAGCAATATACTAGTCCCTGGATATCAATCAATGTAGGACAACAATCCCAGTGTGGAATCAGCCTAAACACTAATACATAATCTATACTCAGTGAAAGGACTGTCCAGCCACATGGCCTCTCCTACCAGCTGCTTGGAATTTACAAAACATCATAGCATAATCCTAGAGCGTAAGCTCCCCACCATAAAAAAAATCCTACACACTGTTTGTATGCACTTTGATATGAGAAGTTCAAATGTGGAATCATGGATGAATGTAACAACTCTTTAGATTTATGCTTTCCTAGTAGGTATACAGGAACAAAGAAAGTAAAAGACAAATGAAGCATGTTTTTCAACATTGAAACTACAAGCTGTAACCAGGACCAATTAAAAAGAAAAACAAATGAAGTATTTGCAGGACTTCAAATGGATCCTATGTTCCGGGGTGTCCAAAAAGCAAATGAGCATCATAGGCAACACCCTCAACATAAAATTTACTAATAAGAGTGGCAACGTAGAATCAGGAAGCAGAAACAAGATCAAGATATTGATGAGATGAATATCCTATCTATACTTTTCCTTAAAGAATGTGAGCAGAATTAGTGATGCAAAAGAATTAGGAAACATCTAATACATGCTTGCAAATCTGAATTATGGTCCTTGCCTTCTTTTATTACCTGAATCTAGCTGCAATATTCTATACAAAACCAAACCATCAATGACACAGTTTATTATATCTTATCATCAAACACAATTATATTTATCTTAAACATCTCAATTAAGTTCTATAAGGTTTGGTATAATCTCACTTAGGATTCATGAGAATCGGGAAATCTCAAAGGTCACAGGGGTTTGACCTATGTCTCATTTGAGTGACAAATTTACTGAAATGAGTTCTACAATCAACAAAAGAAGTGATGTGGTGTACACTCAAATAATAAAAATTTAATACATAAAATCTACCAAGGCAATAACTCTATACATCGTTTTTCAAACTATAAAATAAGTCATTACTTTTTTTATTTAATAGGTAAAAGCCACATCGGTAGACTTTGCAACTCTAGTGAGACAAGATTAAAATATATCATATCACCAAATATCTCATAGCACCAAGTGATTACGCCAAACCTCATGACACCTAAGTGGATTACACCCACACCTCATGGTACCTAAGTGATATCTTTCCTTTATCTTAACATCAAGGGCATGGAAGCTGTTTTTCTCAATATTGTCAGTCTCTTCCAAAGACCAAGATTCTAGCTTTGTCCCACCTCAGTCATACTACATACTTCTATGTGAAAAGGCACAAATGCATATGTACAGCCACCTTAATGTAATATGGTAAGAATGCTTTGCTAAATCAGAAAAGGCCCTTGCAACTCCTGAGTCCTGACATATAGCCTAGTTGTATTACCACACAACACATTCTATTTGGCAGGGAGGATAAAAGAAATATAATTGTTCTTATTGTTCCAAATTGAAGTTTCATTTTCCAAAAGATTTTAACAAGAGATAAGAGAATGGTGAATCACAAATACCTACATTTAATCAATAAATCATAGCCAAAGAACTAACAACAAAAATATTTCATGAAACATGGATAAAAGGTTTCTAATATGAATCCTCTTTCAGACTAGAACTTTAACTACATACCATCCAAGAGTTCATAAATGAGGACAAAATTATTGCGGATCGCATCTTCATCAAATTGTCCGCCAAAGTAAGACTTGAAAAGATTGACAGCCTAAAAGAGCGAGAAGAAAGAAGCACCATAACGACTTAGTGTACAAGAACAATATAGGTTTAGAGATGATAGCAATATCTAAGATAATTAATCCGCATGTAAGAGCTGCAATCTCAAGTGGGTTGCAAATAAACATTGAGAAAATGATATAACAAAGATGTCTTTCCTCTTTTACTATGAACATAATCCCAATTATGCAATATAAACCAAGAGGTTCCTATCAAGTGGGTTGCAAATAAACAATGAAAAAATGATATAAAAAAGATGTCTTTCCTCTCTTACTATGAACATAATCCCAAATTATACAATATAAACCAAGAGGTTGCTAGCTCTTAAAAATTACTCAAAGAATCATATACCAAACAATTTTGACATTGTAACGAGATCGATAAGTGAAGAGTGAAGACAGTCCATCAAAACGGTATGGATAAGCAAATATATAAATATATGATACATAACTCATACTAAAGCAGAAGTTTAAGGCATCACATGTCACAACCATGTGCTTCCATAGATTGAAAAAATAGTTATTTTCTAATAATTGAATACTATTACTTGAAAAGATACAATTTGTATTGGTTTTCTATTTCTTATTTTTATATTTTCTATATTAACTTTGTGTGTATATGTATATTTTTTTATTTATCAATAACAATATTTTCATAAGTTTTGTAACCACCATTTCTAAATTTACTTCCTTATCAAATTTCATACATTAATCAAAACTAACCGCGTGGTTCTGCAGAATGTATAACTGTAGCTATAGAATTGCTACTCACAGCAAGAACAATGTATACAAATTTTCCATAAAAATTGCTTATTCTAATATTTATGTTACACAAGATGTATAATTGTAACTGCCTAGAGAAAATGCACTAGGAAGTAAGTAGCAATCACCTCAACCACAAATTTGAAAGCACAGGCAACATTAGCGTTGCTGCTAACAACGAGAACAATGTACACATTGCTAATCCTCATGTATAGGAACGTACAACCTCCTATCTGTCTCACAGGGCATGTGCCAAGCTCCTTTGTTTGCATAATATGCATCCGGAAGGCATCAACCATGTTACCCCTAGCCACCAATTAGAAAGAAATTTGTCATTTAAAAAATTTGCACCAAAATTTAAGGTAGATACAGTAAATCAAAGAGCCTGGTGAAAAAAGAATTGTGCAAATCATGCCAAGGAAAAAAATGATAATACATGACTTATTCACATATTGTATAGGAGAATCAGTAAGCAATAATTCAAGGAAATAAAAACCTCCAGTGCTTTGTCAATATCCTTTTGTTCCTAGAATATTATTTAATGTTATCCTTAGACTACAAACACCAAAATGTACATAATCACACGTTCACACAGAGGACAAATGCATGGATAATGAGTATACTTCCTTGAGACTGCTAGCCTGCAAAAACAACTTTTATATGGAGAGAGCCCTAAGACTATTAGAATTTGGTTATTTAATGTACAAAATATATCCCATGTATCAGCCTTTCTACCAATACCTTCAAGTAGTCCAGACCCCATTCCCAACCCTCCTCCACCTTCGACTATCATTTGTCTCCTTCTACCAACCTCCAGTTGAGGAATTACTCATTGTCGAATGGGTATGGGTTACAATTTCAAAGAATCGGATAACACGTATCAATGGGGTTGATGAAATGTACCTGTCTGCCTCTTGTATCTATGGTTTCAAATCTACAAATTTGTGGAGCAGGCTGTAATCTTTTTCTTAACTCCCTAATATCCTCAAGGATTAATTTCCAAGCCCATAGCACTTGGGCCATCATGACAGATAAACTCGAGTCTGTTTCCACACAGATGTATTGAAGGTTCCTTCTACATGCCTCATGCAGTCACAACGGAATAGCTGCCAGCTCTGTGAGAAGATAGGTCCAACCAGCAGCCAGCAAGTTGTACTACAGGATTTTCTGTTTGTATGGTTAAGTTAGTACTTTTCCTCCTACTGTCTTCTGGGTTAAAACCTTGAGCTAAAGAAGCCAAATTTCCATCCAAGAGTGTTCACAATTTGATTCCTAAATCTAATCAAACAAGAACAATGGTTTAACCCAACTCCACTATTCCAATTCTATCCCTCGAATCAAACAGGCCCTAAGAAGTTCATTAGCTTATCAGTCCATACAATTATACAGCCGCTTAACTTAACAATATGAGGGCTAAATCTAATCAAACAACAAGAATGGTTCAACCCAATTCCCCCTAATTCAGACTCCTGGAATTGTACTCAACTGAACCCTAGTCCCTTAAACAGTTCACTATGCCTATGCAAATACATAATTGCTTAACTCAACATTATGAGGATCATCCACATATACTCATCTACCACCCTCTCATCATCACAAAAAGCTACCCAGCTTGCTGGCTAAGAACAAAAGAAAAAATCTCGATAGAACACTATCACACACTTATCCATTGTGCAATATTCTCGAGCCATTTTCAATGTAAGGAGATCGCAGTTATTCAAAAAACGATTAAAAGAAGGATCCCGTAAGCAAGCTATTGAACGCATATGCTAATATTTATAAACCAACTCAGCTAATACATCTAGAATTAGCAAATGTGAAAGGAAATGTCACTTAAAACACAGAGGGGGAATACCCGACGTCATCCCGATAGAGGCGATTGATAAGGACATCGCCACGGAGGTTCAAGAAGTATATAGCGGAAGCAGCCACCGGCATCTCCGATCCAGTGGATCCAAATTCCTAGACCCTTCAGAAGATAACGTAACAGCTTATGAGGAACAAAATACTATGAAGACCAAACAGCTCCAAAATCTATCAGATTTTGGAGATCTGGGGTTTCTAGGAACACGAGATTTGAGTCAATTATCAGCTATTTCGGAACGTTAATGGCAATTTAAGGTTAGGTTTGACGTTCAGACTCGAATCAGAACTGGATTGAGGAGAAATATTGAAGTGATCGAGATGCGGTCGAGGAAGCCCGAAGAGGTGAAATTGGGGGAGATGGAAAATAGAATATAATACGAAGCTAGTTTATGTTCGACAGTTAAAATGATAATAATAATAATAATAATAACAATATATTTATTTATTTATTTATTTTGATCAAGATTTGTAAGAAGCTTGATTGCACCAAAATAATTGGTGTGTATCGAGAGACCGACAACCAGCAAACGGACAAACAGTCATATAAATAGAAAAAAATCAAGAGGGAAACAATAAAACCACTACAAGCACAAACTATAAATGTGAGAAATATTCAAAAAGTTTGAACAACTAAACCTAGTTGATTGCTTGGTTGACATGCAATAAGTTATCAACAAGTTTTGTTGTTGATCATCACACAAAAAAATAATTTTTTTTTCAGGACGGTCAACAAGACTTGTTGTCGGTGGAAAAAATTTACACTCAACAATTCATGCAAGACAAATTGCAATTTAGAACAACGACTTCATATATTTCACATTAAAATTTACCTTTATTGCACACTTCATTTTTAATATTAAGATCGAAGATAGCAAGCATTAAGGTCCAAGACACGACATTTTTCACTTCCATTTCCTCAAATATTCCCTCTACAATCAAGTAATCCACATTTCTTAGTTTCATATACGTATTAATTATTGAAGTGTCAACACTAACATCCAAAGAAAACCTAGATTTAACAAAATGGAAATGCAATTGCTTGCAAACAAGCTAATCATACAGAGCACCACATACTTTCAATACACAAGACGTAGTAGATCCATCAAGGGCTACCCCCAGAGCAAAACATCTCAAAGAACACATACAGAGCTTCCAAATTTGTGTCACTTCTTCAGTACTCGAAAATCTAGTGGTTGAAATTGGAAAGACTTGGTATAAGAATTTTATCAAACACCATGATTGCATAACATACATTTATGGGCTTTAATATTACCATAAGTGAAACGATTTAAAACACACACTCAGAGCTTCCAAACTCTTGTCACTTCTTGAGTACTCAAAAAGCAATGGTTGTAGTTGGAAAGACTTGGTTTAGGAATTTATGAAACATCTTGACTGCATAACATACATTTTTTTGCTTCAATTTTACCAAATGTGACAATATTGATTTGGAAGGTACTAGAAGAGACGACTTGAGTTGGATCTTGTTTGCCATTGATCAAATCTCGTCTCGAAGCCAAATGTCTTCTAGGTTCGAGATCCTAACAACTCGTCCCTTCTTAATCGTTATATCACCTCTTTTTGCAAAATTTAGCCCTAGAATACCGAATTCCGGTTCCGATAGTCCCACAATCGTTGAATCTGGTTACCAAGCTGATTCAGAGGGATATGTGTCATCCACGGCTACAGTGATGATCGCGTCTCCAGTGATGATCTTCCATATTCAGAGGGGTATCCTTCTCTTCTCCATAGTTTCTATCGTAAAGATGGAAAAAAAATTATCTAGTAGTTAGAAACCAAAAACCTAAAAGTTAGTGGTTAGTTTTTTAATTTCATTTTTTAAGTTGGTTAGTTAAAAAATTCCCCCGTTTTAAAAGTTATATGTACGCACATAATTAACAAGGTGCATGATATTGCGTCCTTCACGTAGGATTGTGCGCCTTCATGGGTTGATTTGTACTATGATGATGTTGTATACATTAAATTATTAACAACGGAATTGAATATGACGACTTGTTGTATCTTAATAAGACCGGATATAATGACATTATGGGTTGTGACACCTAAACCACTTTGAAGGTGGTATCGGGTAGATTATACATGCATCGAGCAATTTAAGAACTTCTTTCTTTAAAACCTCTTTCATAATAGGATTTATCTTGTATTGATGCTCAGTAGAAGTTTTATGATTATCTCTCATGATGATACAATGCATACACATATCCGAGGATATTTTCTTCAAATCAGCAATAGTGTATCCCAAGACTTTTCTATACTGGTTAATAATCGTAATGACTTTGGTAATTTGCGTACTAACGTGTCCACCTGGGCGTTTTTATCTTTTATTATTTATTTCCTTAAAGATAGATTTAATAGGATTACCCACAAACCCTAGAGGATTAGGGTAAACTTTCCTCCTTATAAATAAGTCTTTACATCCATTAGTTTTCTTTATCCATTTTTAATGACAATTCAGACTCGACATCCTCGTAGGCGTGTAGAAGACTATTGGACTAATCGGCTCGATCTCCTTTGGGAGTCGGACAAATCGGTCCCCATTAATCAGTCTGATGTTTTTCCTTGCTAGCTCGACCGGTCGTGTTTTCCATTGATTAATAAAGAAGGGGTTTTGTAAGTATGTCTTGCTTAAATCTTTTTATTTTAGGTTTTGGAGAGCCCGACTTGCATAATGATTCGATGTAGTTTATAGTTATCTTTGTACATTGATTATATGTCTTAATTAATTCATATGCATGTTATGATAGTGTGACGGTCATCCAATGCAAGATGCGAGAGCTACGCATGGATGATTCCAAGGTCTTTTTGTACTTCAGGGTGTTTGTTTACAAAGATGTGAGACTGTGAGAGTTGTGTATTGTAATACCCGGAAATTTAATTTCCGGTAAATCCCGAGTCATCATAAACCTGGTCATATTATGTGAAGAGTTAAGCACATAAAATGCTTTTATCAACTTCTATAATTTTATGTGAGGCTTCAATCTTCTTACATAATCCTTAGTTTTATAAATTAACACATTTTATCATTTTATGTGAGGACCTTACTATATCCTATGTGACACTAGATTCTTATCCTTTAATCATTTTTATCATTTTATGTGAGGATCTTACTCACATAAAATACACAAGTCAATCTACCTTCTTTATTCTTTAAAATGGACCCATCCGAGCCCATCTGCAGCATGCCTTCCGGGCCTTTACAAAGCTGAGTATTTTGGGCCTTTGAAACCCTACCATCCGGGCCCGATAAGGAGCTGTTACAGCCAGCCATGTTCTCTCCCTCTCTTACACGTAAAACCCTAAAATATCTCTCTCTTCAGCCTTGCCTCACGTAACATCTCCGCCCTTCTCCCTCACACGTAAATCGCCTCCAACACCGGCCTTCCCCTGCACAGATATGTCGCACTTGGTGGCTGGGTAGTTCCGCCATGTGCAGGACCGTCGCTCTCCTCTCCCGTCGACCCCAAACTAGCACCATGGATGGATCGTTCTCCTGATTTCGATCCCAACCGCAGCACCCAGTAGACGCTTCAATGAGGTTGGCACGCACAGCAGAACCAACCGTCCCCTTGGTGCAGCCCACGCAGCAGACACTGCTTTCCCTTCTGCAGTGAGGTTGGCACGCACAGCAGCAACGAGGCCTTGATCCGACCAGATCCGAAGGGGCGCTGTCCTTCCTGGCCATGAGTGCGTCCGCTGGTACAACTCCTGCAAAGATCTGAACGTGACTCCCCTCTCCCAAGCGACAACAAACGTGCAACTCCCTCCTTGTCGAGATTTATAGTGAGTATGACCATGCCATCCCTTCCCTCCATTTATATATATGATTAATTGCTGCTAAGCCATCCTAGAACCCATACTTTGCAGTCAAACGAACAATTACAAGGAGCTGTTACTTCTTTTTCAGCTTTCCAACATTTACGAGCAGTCAACTTCGGGTCCAATTTTGGGTAAGCTATACTCTTCCTTTTTGGCTAGTTTTCGGATATGTTATAGATGGTATTTCAAAGTAAATCATACTAAAATTTCAGAGGAATCCATGTTATGGTTTGAGAGATATGGGGTTTCAAAGTTCAGTTTTATAAATGTGCTGAGTTGAGAAAAACAACATGGGATGCTGTTTTGTGAGATAGTTTTGAATAGGCTTTTGATCTCTGTTAGGCTTGAATTTTTGATATGATATAGTTGACATCTTGTTGTAGATCATATTAAAATTTGGAAAGAATCGGAGTTACGGTTTGAGAGTTATTGTGTTTCAAAGTTGACGTTTTTATATATGTGTTGAGTGTTGGGGAAAACAGCAAGTGATGCTGTTTTGTGAGATGGTTTTGAATAAGCTCTTGATCTCCGTTGGACTTGAATTTTGGATATGATATGGTTGACATATTGTTGTAGAACATATTAAAATTTGAGAGGAATCCAGCTGGTGGTTTGAGATTTATGATTTTTTCAAAGATGGAGTCGTAAGCAGTTTTTCTGTTGTGCTGAAATTCGGTTTTGTGAGATAGTTTTAAATAGGATTTTGATCTCCTTTGCGTCTGAATTTTGGATATATTAGAGATAAGATTTATTAGTAGAACATATCAAAATTTGGGATAAATACAGCGAGTAGTTTAGGAGTTATGATTTTTCAAAGTTAAGACATTGTGCTGCTTGTTAAGTGTTGTACCCAACTTTAAAAATTTTTGTAGAAGCGATGCTTTAGCAGTTTTAAGAAATTCTTTCTCCTATGAGTAAATAGAATATCATAGATGACATAGGGAATTATTTCGGAATTTTTATAAGATTATTCGAATTTTATATTTGAAGTTGTAGCTGGACTTTAGTGACTTTTCGAGAAATAGAAAATGGGTGGTTTTTCTAGTTGTTACCTAAAATCATCATAGGGAGTAGAATATGGTTAGTTAGTCTCAAATAAGAGTTTAAACATAAACTATGAAATTTTTAGAAGTTTCGGGACCAGGGGTAAAATGGTCATTTACCTGTATAAGGGTATTTTGGTAATCTCTTGTTGATCGATTTTTATATCTTAGAAGTTGGAGACTTCTAAGAAAGTGGGATACATTATTGATTCCCTTGTCTTGTATAACAGGCAATTGAGTTCTTACGGTTACATACCGAGTTGAGATTAAGAGAGTTGCGACTTGACTCAGGTAAGTCCTTTGGGCTTACTTAGCTGACTTCCAGATATGAGTGTGGATAATGATAGTGGTGTGTGAATAAGATGTTTATATTTATATTTTAGTAATAATTATCTACCGACCTATACTTTGGCCTAAGAGGAACGGGCGGTGGCATTCTGCTCAGTTAGGCTGAGGGCGCTGGGGGTTTCTTTAGGGACTAGTCCACACTCGGTTTGTAGTGATGCTACCGGCGGAGGTAAGCTAGACCTACACCCAGTTGGATAAGGAACGGAGGCGAGAACTCTTAAGATTTCTCGTGGCACAACTGTAAAATGGAATAAGGTGACTCACTTAATGAACAGATAATAACCGGTTTGTGTGCCAGCATGATGATTGTTTTATGTTATCTTGAGTGTGTTTGTGCTATCCTTATTCTACTTATATTTGGATTGTTAGCTAACGGTTTATCCGTGTTGTAGATTTGTAGAGATAGACAGTTGTAGAGTGATCCGGAACGGATGGTCAGCCGGGTCCACGTACTCATTAGATGGGGACGGGGGAGTCTCCTTTACAACATGCATGTTATGTATATGTATATGTTTTGTAAGGCTGTCACATGTGTACATTCATACAGTAAAAATATTATGTTTTGAAATTGTTTCAAGTACATTTGTGCCTTGTTGTAAGATCCAAGTAAAATTGTTGTCAAACTATGGTCGGGACCCATTGTGAGGTCCTAACCAGTAGCTCTCCGAGTTCTCAGAATTTGGGGTGTTACAACATGGTATCAGAGCTCAGGGTTGGCAACAATGGCACTTGAAATCTTCTCAAAGACCGAATGTAGAAAATAATTAGAACCCGAAAGGGGTCAGAAATTTTTTTTAAAAAAAATGAATTTCTAATTCAAAATCATGTGCATAGTCGGGTTGTTGGGTTAGTAGTACGTTGGACCACCATTGCTCTCCGTGGATCTCTACAACTTAGATCGATATGAGTTAGCATATAGACTTACTATGATGAGTATTAATGTATGTTATATATATGTATAAGTGTAGTATGTTAGTATCCTAAAGGATATATTATATCCTTTAGTTATGATATCATGAAGCGATTATCGCCTCATGATAAATCGGTAGTAGACTTGAAGAGTTTTCAACACGAGACAAATGACTCGGACCTCGGATCAAGTATTATACTCGGGTGGGCGTCCTAGTAACCCTTGTTAACCATCCAAAGAACTAATAGGCGGAGAAGTAGAGATGTGGAGATAATTTCGACCATAAGTACAATCAAATGGGGAAGAATTCTCGAGTCAACTCAGATAGAAGAAATAGAAGGTCGTACAAGGGACTGGGTTGTATGAAGCCGAGAGATGAATTATAAGAACCATACAAGAGACTACAAGAATGCGGAGTAGAGATAACAATATTGGAACGAGCCAAGGAGAATTGAGTACAACCAAGATTGTGGGATCAAGGACATTACCATCGAGGCGGATGCCTCATAGACCATTATGGGCATGAGAAACCAGAAGAGACAAAGTGTCAATCTGGGTGCGAGAATCTAAGGTGCACGGAATGAAGACCTACAATTGAGTGTAAAAGCGAAAAGGCAGACTCCACAAGCATGGGGAAGTTTTGACCTCCTCAGAGATATAAGTAGTTTGAAAGAAACCGCGACGCTAATATCCAAAGAATGGAAGCCTGTAGCAGGGTCAACGGAGTTTCATGAAGGCGATATTACCACTAACTCCAGTGAAGAAATTTGTATGGGAGAACGGCCATGCTAGACTCGAGAGTCCAGGGTAACCGGAATTATCACGGGACCTAAGCCATCAACACAGATGGTCCATGCAAAAGGAACTGTAAGAGGATGATCATTACGGCCATAAGAATTTCAAAGACGCTTGCAAGCTATCGTGAAAACTTGAAACGACTATTTATGCCAGATTAATGACACAATCGGACTAGAGAAATGGAGTTAGTCTAAAAGAAGCGGAAGGGTGGAAGGTTGAACGAAATAAAGAAGTATAAAAGGAGTGTTGTGAGCAACTGTTTACCTACTAGCTAAGGAAATTTTGACAGATCACAATTTACACGGAATGGAGAGATACAACTTAATGTAAGAGCGAAGGGTAGACTTCACAAGCCTGGAGACATTTTGTCTTCTTTATAGATAAGAATTCTAAACGGAATCACAACGCCAATATCGAAAGGATTGAAGCCCTGTAACATAGACAACAGATATTTGGAAGAAAATATTACGAACAACGCCAATTAAGGAACCTGTGCTTGAGAGAATCGTGTGGGGGACTCAAGAGCCCAGGGTAACCGCCATTAATAACAAAACATAGGTCATCAACACCGACAGTTCCTGTAAAGAGACTACGATTGGGATGTAATTAAAAGTCATCGGAACTACAAGACGCTTACCATCTATCGTGGAGTGTGAGGAACGACTTTTAACGTTAAGCGAATGGCACAATGAGACTTGAGAAGGAGAGTTGTCCCAAAGGAAGCAGAAGAGTGAAAGATAAGACGAACTAAAGAAGGATAAACAGATTAATCTAGTAGGTGATGTGCATCAAAAGTTTAATACCAATAGAGTTATGAAATTGAGATAAGTCAATTATTGACTGACCGATGTCAACCAAGGACGTGCAAGTATTGTTCGGTATCGACGAGTTATGTGCCGTTAAGAAGAAATATTTGTGATTGTGGATCTATGGAGTAGCTTTACTGACGCCTTAGAGGATTTCCTCAAGTACGCAACAACAATCTTCTTGGATGAATTAAAGGTATAAAGAGAAACGTTTTAAGGGTTACTTCTTGGCTAGTTAAGATCAAACTCCGGTCAAGTCAGGGAGTTTGGATTCGTGGTTGAAGAATTAAGAAAGTAAACGGAAGAAGTTGTTTTTCAATCGTTGTTTTATTTTCTTAAGGCAAGTAAAGAAGGTACTTGGTAATTCATCCGTATAAGACTCATGGTGTAATTGGAAGAAAGAGTTTTGGAGTCAATCATTTTATACTTATAGAAAAGGTTCTTGGGATTTATGAGTGACAACAGGATAATCAGAGTAGCGCAGCGGAAGCGTGGTGGGTCCTAACCCACAAAGCAAGAAGCTCAAGGGTACTGATGGATGTCGTGTCGAGTTTAAGATGGTGATAGTCGGTGAAATGCATTCTAGTTGGAAGAAACGTGAGATAGGCTATGTGAGTGACCGGAAATGTTGTACGGAAACTTATGTGCATGTAGAGGTAATAGAAGGAGACTGGTACCCTATTATGGATCCGAGTGAAGAGTGATGGCTTTGTTACATGTTGCCAGACAAGTAGTTTTGGAATTCTATACTAATGGAATACTCTAGAGTGAGTTTTCCGGATGGATTAGAGAAGAATTTACAATGTAATAAAAGTATTGTGCATGGGCTGCACTAGAAAGCTCAAAGTGAGTAACTACCATTCTGAGTCAAAGATACATAAGAAAGAGAAGCGACCGGAGTATACTTACAACCCAGTAACCGTGCTTAATGAAAGCATAATCTCGGAGCAGATTACGTGTAATGTGATATCGGAACGGATCCGAGTTGCGTTTTGAGTCAGAGGGATACTATCGGGCTGGTAACCATGGTGGATAAAAGAGTGCACTGCTGATGGTATGCTAACAATTATTGAGTAGTTATGAGCAAGCGATGGTGATGTGAGATCACCTTGTGTCTAGTGTTGTCATTTCGGGCACATTCTATGTCATGTAAGATCCTGGATACTGCGTAAGAAGTTTGAGGTGAGCTAGAGATCTATAAAATAATATGATGATGTCGATAGAACACAAATATTGACCACCGGATTTTGATTGTTATGTTATATCAAGTTTAAGACCAAAAATGAGTAGATGATGATTCTTTAATGGAGGAACCATATGACTGAGTCATATTAGGAGACAAGACCAAGTGAGTTGTGATACAACTAGCCTTAAGCACGTAGTAAAGTTTATGGAGATGTATAAGGGAGATATCCTAGATCGGATGCTCGAAATCTTTTTAGAAGACCAGAAGGAAAGGAATTGGAATAAATTGCCTCACGAAGGTCATCAAAGAATTGGGAGGTGAGTTCTGTAAGACAACCATGTGAGATTTTGACAAGCGGTTTAGGAGTGATTAATGGATTAGCTTTCCTCATTCCATCGGAAAGTGTGACCCTAGTTCTACACGGATTCAATAGGAGGAGATACCTACCAAACACGAGTTAGGTCATCAGACTGGAAGATCGGACAGTTGAGACGGATGATACCGGTGAGATACCCAATACACACTCCAGAACGTGGTAGCATGCGCTTTTGAGGTAATTACATGAAAAGACTTTTGAGTCAGTGGTTTTATGAAAAGCCAACGAGGATACCTGATATCTTGTGGACAATATGAGACGTAACCTTTCAGAGATCTATACGAAGATAGTTGCGACCTTAGGACCGATGAGTTAGTACTCGGCCCTGTATCGGTGTGATATTGTGTGACTACTTGTTTGTTTCATGCTTGAGTGTTTTGTCAGTGATGTGTATTTTATTGGTAACCTTTGATGTGCGGGATACTTAGATATAGAGACGACAAGACTTATGATGTAGTAATTAGGTACACTAGGTTGTACCTTTATTTGTTCCTTTAAGACCGACCTTACGATTGACGTATATTAAGTTTCGGGGCGAAACTTATTTTAAGGGGGGATTTATGTAATACCCGAAAAGTTTATTTCCGGCTATCTTAGGAACAAATCAGAAATGATCGATTGTGACCCTTTCCGGCCCTTTATTTCTTTTGCAGCAACTCTGACTATATGTCGTTATCTTTTAAGTTTCGGGACGAAACTGATTTTAAGGGGGTACTGATGTAATACCCGGAAATTTAATTTCCGGTAAATCCCGAGTCATCATAAACCTGGTCATATTATGTGAAGAGTTAAGCACATAAAATGCTTTTATCAACTTCTATAATTTTATGTGAGGCTTCAATCTTCTTACATAATCCTTAGTTTTATAAATTAACACATTTTATCATTTTATGTGAGGACCTTACTATATCCTATGTGACACCGGATTCTTAAATCATTTTTATCATTTTATGTGAGGATCTTACTCACATAAAATACACAAGTCAATCTACCTTCTTTATTCTTTAAAATGGACCCATCCGAGCCCATCTGCAGCATACCTTCCGGGCCTTTACAAAGCTGAGTATTTTGGGCCTTTGAAACCCTACCATCCGGGCCCGATAAGGAGCTGTTACAGACAGCCATGTTCTCTCCCTCTCTTACACGTAAAACCCTAAAATATCTCTCTCTTCAGCCTTGCCTCACGTAACATCTCCGCCCTTCTCTCTCACACGTAAATCGCCTCCAGCACCGGCCTTCCCCTGCACAGATATGTTGCACTTGGTGGCTGGGTAGTTCCGCCATGTGCAGGACCGTCGCTCTCCTCTCCCGTCGACCCCAAACTAGCACCATGGATGGATCATTCTCCTGCTGTCGATCCCAATCGCAGCACCCAGTAGACGCTTCAATGAGGTTGGCACGCACAGCAGAACCAGCCGTCCCCTTGGTGCAGCCCACGCAGCAGACACTGCTTTCCCTTCTGCAGTGAGGTTGGCACGCACAGCAGCAACGAGGCCTTGATCCGACCAGATCCGAAGGGGCACTGTCCTTCCTGGCCATGAGTGCGTCCGCTGGTACAACTCCTGCAAAGATCTGAACGTGACTCCCCTCTCCCAAGCGAAAACAAACGTGCAACTCCCTCCTTGTCGAGATTTATAGTGAGTATGACCATGCCATCCCTTCCCTCCATTTATATATATGATTAATTGCTGCTAAGCCATCCTAGAACCCATACTTTGCAGCCAAAGGAACAATTACAAGGAGCTGTTACTTCTTTTTCAGCTTTCCAACATTTACGAGCAGTCAACTTCGGGTCCAATTTTGGGTAAGCTATACTCTTCCTTTTTGGCTAGTTTTCGGATATGTTATAGATGGTATTTCAAAGTAAATCATACTAAAATTTCAGAGGAATCCATGTTATGGTTTGAGAGATATGGGGTTTCAAAGTTCAGTTTTATAAATGTGCTGAGTTGAGAAAAACAGCATGGGATGCTGTTTTGTGAGATAGTTTTGAATAGGCTTTTGATTTCTGTTAGGCTTGAATTTTTGATATGATATAGTTGACATCTTGTTGTAGATCATATTAAAATTTGGGAAGAATCGGAGTTACGGTTTGAGAGTTATTGTGTTTCAAAGTTGACGTTTTTATATATGTGCTGAGTGTTGGGGAAAACAGCAAGTGATGTTGTTTTGTGAGATGATTTTGAATAAGCTCTTGATCTCCGTTGGACTTGAATTTTGGATATGATATGGTTGACATATTGTTGTAGAACATATTAAAATTTGAGAGGAATCCAGCGAGTGGTTTGAGATTTATGATTTTTTCAAAGATGGAGTCGTAAGCAGTTTTTCTGTTGTGCTGAAATTCGGTTTTGTGAGATAGTTTTAAATAGGATTTTGATCTCCTTTGCGTCTGAATTTTGGATATATTAGAGATAAGATTTAATAGTAGAACATATCAAAATTTGGGATAAATACAGCGAGTAGTTTAGGAGTTATGATTTTTCAAAGTTAAGACAATGTGCTGCTTGTTAAGTGTTGTACCCAACTTTAGAAATTTTTGTAGAAGCGATGCTTTAACAGTTTTAAGAAATTCTTTCTCCTATGAGTAGATAGGATATCATAGATGACCTAGGGAATTATTTCGGAATTTTTATAAGATTATTCGAATTTTATATTTGAAGCTGTAGCTGGACTTTATGACTTTTCGAGAAATAGAAAATGGGTGGTTTTTCTAGTTGTTACCTAAAATCATCCTAGGGAGTAGAATATGGTTAGTTAGTCTCAAATAAGAGTTTAAACATAAATTATAAAATTTTTAGAAGTTTCGGGACCAGGGGTAAAATGGTCATTTACCTGTATAAGGGTATTTTGGTAATCTCTTGTTGATCGATTTTTATATCTTAGAAGTTGGAGACTTCTAAGAAAGTGGGATACATTATTGATTCCCTTGTCTTGTATAACAGGCAATTGAGTTCTTACGGTTACATACCGAGTTGAGATTAAGAGAGTTGCGACTTGACTCAGGTAAGTCATTTGGGCTTACTTAGCTGACTTTCAGATATGTGTGTGGATAATGATAGTGGTGTGTGAATAAGATGTTTATATTTATATTTTAGTAATAATTATCTACCGACCTATACTTTGGCCTAAGAGGAACGGGCGGTGGCATTCTGCTCAGTTAGGCTGAGGGCGCTGGGGGTTTCTTTAGGGACTAGTCCACACTCGGTTTGTAGTGATGCTACCGGCGGAGGTAAGCTAGACCTACACCCAGTTGGATAAGGAACGGAGGCGAGAACTCTTAAGATTTCTCGTGGCACAACTGTAAAATGGAATAAGGTGACTCACTTAATGAACAGATAATAACCGGTTTGTGTGTCAGCATGATGATTGTTTTATGTTATCTTGAGTGTGTTTGTGCTATCCTTATTCTACTTATATTTGGATTGTTAGCTAACGGTTTATCCGTGTTGTAGATTTGTAGAGATAGACAGTTGCAGAGTGATCCGGAACGGATGGTCAGCCGGGTCCACATACTCATTAGATGGGGACGGGGGAGTCTCCTTTACAACATGCATGTTATGTATATGTATATGTTTTGTAAGGCTGTCACATGTGTACATTCATACAGTAAAAATATTATGTTTTGAAATTGTTTCAAGTACATTTGTGCCTTGTTGTAAGATCCAAGTAAAATTGTTGTCAAACTATGGTCGGCACCCATTGTGAGGTCCTAACCAGTAGCTTTCCGAGTTCTCAGAATTTGGGGTGTTACAACATGGTATCAGAGCTCAGGGTTGGCAACAATGGCACTTGAAATCGAGTTTGATAATGAATCGAGTTTCTATTATGTATTGTTGTGGTAATTCGGATTTTACAATTACTTTATTAATCACCTATGTTGATGTTGCGTTTTTTTGATTATATGTGATTGAATCGACATAAAAATATATATTTCCCCCTTAACATTGTCGATTGGACCGATTCACACTACATGTCAGGCCAACTTGCCTTGTAGATCGGACCAATTGATGCTAGTATTTCTTTTTTCGTATCATGATCTCATCTCAGTTATTTTTTTAATATATTTAATCTTTGGTTTTCACTTAATGATTCAAATCATTACATTAATCTCCCTGAGTTCGATCCGGACCCTATGCTACAATGAAGTCTTGTATTTTTTTTGTGAGATTTCATGCTCACGTTTCAGCCCTTGTCACTAAGGGAACTCAAACCCTACCTTATTTTCTATGTTTATAGTGAGGATTGTGTTTTGCCATGATTTTTCTTATGGATTCACATTTACAAATTCGCACATGTTAGATGTATGAGTTTATTTCTACAAATAGCATATATTTAACACACGATCACAAAATTTAAATACAATTTAATAGTGTTGTGAGATAGATTCATACATATCCAACTCAATTTCAATCAAACTATCCATGAAAACTAAAATTGACCAGGCTATTGTTAAAAGCAAAGCCCAAAAAGCTTCTTCAATAGCCGAGCTAGAAACTTAAGAAACCTCATTGTCCACCAAGCAACATGCCCTACAAGAAGTAGCCCCATGACGACAAGCCAAACACCCAAACTATATCCAAGGACATGGTTCATAATATTTTGATCTCCATCAGGCTCCAAAGCTTTCAATGAGACCCAATAAGCCGATGTCATGGCGGTTATAGCAACCCACATCGTCACCATAATGAAAGCGATGAAGAAACGCCTACAAGGCAAGCCACTTATGAGCAAGAGTATACTACTCATAGATGCTACTAACCCAATTGTGTTAAGAACAAGAAAAGCATTGTATAATAGCTTGTTGTTTTGAGCCATAACGGGTGAGCCGAGTTTAGGTGATGTTGTATTGCTATTCGGGTCTTGCCCTTGCCATGATCCACCGGGTGGGCTTATTCCGGCTTGAAAAGCCATTGTGGCGATCAAGGAAGATACAACCATAAGAGCACTTCGTTGGCTCTCAAGCCAATTGAAGTGGTTGTCTTTTTCCTTTTCTTGTTTTATGTCTTTGGATGGTAACACTTTGAATTGTTTGAGTATCAACTTCACTTTGTGATCGTTGTTGGGATCCTTGTGGCTTTGGGTAAGTATATCCATTGCCGTCAAGCCTTTTGCATTAAAGGTATTGTGATTGATTCTCCCGGTACCAAGCAAGAATCGAACAATCTGCACGTACGTACAGTAAATTATGTCATTTAAATAGTAATTGAAAACATGAATATAAGCTAGTTTAGGATATGCATCTAGTAGTAATTGAAAACACCATGCAAAGGAAGGTTATCTTAATAATACAAGAAGATAGTGTACTAAAGGTATTGTAATCAACATTCATTTTGCAAGAGATCATGCATCTGTACATGAGTTTTGGCTCATATGTCGAGAATAGATGTCTACCGCCCTTCATGTGTGTTTACAAGTACTTTGGATCGATTATGGACTCTTTATGGATCATATCATGGACATTGGCGAGCATAAGGATTGAGGATTATAGCTATAGGTCACGAGAAGTATTAGTTTTTTTACCCCATATTCCCATTGGATTCAAATTTTTGTTTGAACTAAAAAGTTGTATATCTTTACAGTAGTACTTATGGGTTTACTAGTTCGGAGTAAAAATTTGGGAATACTCATGTTATTTAAATGTCAAAGTTGTTGCATTGTGTAGTTACGTACGAGTCATGGCCATAGTTACATTGTTGTTGGTGGTGGTGGAGGGGAGGCGTCGAGATGCATCTTCAATGCCGGGAAGAGATTGCTTCGTCGCCACTATAGAATGTCGTTGGGAGGAGATTGTTTCATCGCCGTGCATCCTCGGAGATTGCATATGTCTTTACGTCGGGAGGAGATTGCTTCGTCGTTGGTGGCAGAGGAGGGGATGCTCCAGAGATTGTGGAGGTTGTCCGTTGTCGTTGTATAATCTCGATCCACCAAATCCATCCTTCGAAAATTGGTAGTTATCTCGATGAATCTCACTATAGATGTAGGTCTGGGAGGAGGAGGAGGAGATGGTGATGGTGATGGTGATGAATTAGGGACATGGGCTATTAAACAAGATTTTCTCTCCTACTTATTTTAACTAAATAAAAATATCGTAATTGAAGATGTCCTATTTTGAATCTCCAACATATAAAAAATCTTATTAACTCAATTATCTCTAATATGATGAAATAATATCATGGGATTCAATGTTTTCATATTTGTGGTGATCCTTGGCTTTGGAATTATCTCACTACTGATATACTTGATTAAATTTTTATTGCTTTTGTTACCTTCGATCTATAACCCCCTTATTTTCTCCCTTATTTGTTATTTCCCTTTTTTTTTCTATAAAATTCATTACACAATCATAACTTCATTATCCTAATGTTCGATCTCAACCGTTACTAGCTACAACCTCATCTTTTTATTTATTTTGCGAGATTTAGATTCAGATCTTAGATCTTATTAAATTAGGCGACGTTGTTGGAATGTTTGAAACATGTTGATTGTGATTTTAGTTACCTATATAGTCCTCCTTTCTATCATTTCTTTTTGTCTTTGATGTCAAGGTTCGAACCGTTATTTGCATCACTAGAGCGACTTGATCAACATACACAATTGACTCGATCATCACTTATAGAATGTCTCACCGTCCATAATTGACCGTCCCCACCTTTTTAGATATGGACATTGAAGGATCAACCGAACCTATTGATACAGCCAACCCAATAAATGTGGGTATGTAGCGACGAGTATCTAATCAACAAATCGAGAGCATATTAGAGAAAATTGTGTTCCTCTACCAGAAGGATTGGTCTCAACGACTTGACAACGGTTTATATGTGTACGGTTTATGTGTATCTAATCGATAAATCGAGAGCATATTAGAGAAAATTGTGTTCCGCTTCCAAAAGGATTGGTCTCAACGACTTGACAATGGTTTATGTGTATACGGCACAACTTTTAAGACACCCTTAGGTACAACACCTTATAGGCATGTCCATGATAAGTCCTACCATCTAACCTTTGAAATGGAGTACCACACATATTTTTAGAAGTTCAAAGTCTTAATTAGGGCTTCAACTAAAGCGTCTACAAGGATTGCTAGATGTAGAATATTTTAAAAAAATCATCCTATGAAAGCTCGGATATCTACAAGGATCAAACAAAAAATAGAACAACAAAATACTTCTATGAAAGGAAAGTACATTTGATGATAAGGTACTTCTCTTTAACTCTTGACTCTATATATTTCCAAGGAATTGAAGTCGATTGGAGCGGACTACATCATGTACAAATGATCTACCCTCGTGGAACGATAATTACTAATAACGAGAAAGCTGAAAATTTCAAGGTCAATGGTCAAAGATTTAAACAATATCACGGAGAACAATCATGTGTCTGGCAAAGTTGATTAAAAAAAGTTTCCAACCCGATGACCAACCATGAGGGATAAGGTGTAGCTATTGATCTAAAAGAATCGTTTTTTTTGGGAAGAAACTCAAGCATGTATCTATAAACTTTTCCTTTCTCTTTTTTTCCCATGTGTTCGATCACAACTTGATGTTGCACCCGGCCAATAGCCACAATCAACCTGACCTTACATTCTAATTGACAAACTTGCCCATATCCTACTATCAACCTGATCGACGAAGACGAACCCAAAACATGTATATGATGGTCATCTTTGGCCTTGTAATCCATCCCAAGATATGTATATGATAGCCATCTTTGGCCTTGTAATCCAACCCAAAATATGTATATGACCAACACAAAATTGTTATTGTTGTGTAATCGGTCGAGTCAATTAACATTCTTGATCGACCATATATGCATGCATTGATCGATACCATTGGTTGTCTCAATCATGTGTAGTTCTATGCATTCATGTTTCTTCTCTACACCGACTCAACTCCCATCAAATTTTACTTCATTGATCCCTTTGATCAGCTCGATCATTTGTTATCCTCACTTATTTTGCTCGATATTCCTCTATTTTGTTTTGATAAACTCAAACATCCTTCTAGATCGGCTCGATCAAGTTTATTATGTTAAAATGTGCATTCTAGCTAGGCTTAGATTGAGTTGGATGATATTGACTTCCTAGTAAATATGATATTTAAGTAAGGTTGTATACATTCTCATAACACTTTAGAGATTGCTCTTGACTATATATATGTCATTGAGTTATTAATTGATGAAAGTGATATGATTCCTTGACATACATTTTGAGGCATCTTAAAGCCTTTGGACATTATCACACAAATGTCTACTTCTTTCATTAGCATTCCCCACTATTCGATTTATTCTCTAGAATTTATGATTGACTACCTTTTGAGACTACAATTTATATCAGCTTATGTGATATGAATATGATAAAGAAACGTTTTTTTGAGCATATTGTTTCTCTTCACTACTTATATGATTGTCCATATTATTAGCTTTTTCAGGCATGATTGACCTTTTCTTTATAGCTTCGTAAAATTTATCCTTATCCTATGTTTAGCCTCATTTTACCCTATCCAGAAATTAGGATAAAGAAAATAATGTGAATGGAGAAGATGATGAAGTTCAAGTAATTATAATTGAAAAGTGATTATATACAAATCATGTGGAATGATCACGGTGTAGGTTGTTGATGCATAATATATATAATGTTATAAGTGGTGATGTATTTAAGAGAAAAGGGAATTGACATGATTATTTATGTAGTTGTACATCACTTGGAACTAGTTTGTGGAAAAGGAAATGGTTACCAAAGCACAAAGTGCTTAAGTGACTACAAGTGTTGTGTTGAAAAGATTTGAATGGAGTATGAGAGCATTGTGAAATAGTGAGAAGAAATTACACTCGATCGGCGCGATTGAGTATGAAATGTGCTAGTTCCCAAATTTAAGCACCATGTGGCCTAAGAAAAGATTTACCCTTCACTTATGTCTCATGCCACATTATGACCTTATAAAAAACCTCTTAATTTATAATGAATTTGTATAAAAATGCAAAGTTGAGATTGAGAAAGCTTTGGTAAGTTTATGGTAGGAATGGTTGTATGTGTTGAGATTTACCCTTATTGCATATCCCCTAAACACAAATGGTGAGAAGTTTATACATATATTATTGAGAGGTCTTGAAACTATTGATCTTAATCTTGATTTGCTTGATGACTATGATTTGTGTAATGATGATATTTAATTTGAGAATAGTTATATGTATTGTTATATCTTTTTAGTTGAGACATGATGTGGTCTACAAATCTTATTTGATGGCAGGAAGGTTTAAATATGTGGTACTTTTTTTTATGTCATCCTGATATGTATTTTTTTCATGTGCATTTGCATACATAACCATAAAAATTAGTGTAGTTTTGCATGGCTTAAGATAGAATCCGTTCATATTGTTATTTTAGATGTCTACACAAGCTTTTTAATGTGTTTCAGGCATTCGATGCCTTATTGAGTATCATTTGGAGTAAAATTGAAGAATTATCTACATCAAGCTAGAGTTCACCTTGTGATCAAGATGATTGATACAAAGACTTTATCGGTTAAGAACCAAGAGCAAGGGAAATAAATAAGATATGCATTTTATGCAACAACGAATCAAGCCAATTAGTCATATGGATCGAGTCGACGAATAGTACTGGATTGAGCCGATCGCTAACATCGATCGGTTCGATTGAAACCAATTATAGTCAACTAACAAGTACATGACAACCTATCCAAACATTGTGTTTAACATTAGATCGGGTTTGTCTTCACTGATCGGGATGACTTACTCTATTGGATTAAGTTGATCAACGACATAATTCAAGCTGATCACATTTTCAAGTTTCCTCTTGATGCCCAACAAGTCCAAACTTCAAGCGCATCAAGAAGAAACATTTTTTTCCCCCACCTAGTTTGGTTAAATTTTGCCTTATCCTATATATTGGATGTTTTTAGGTCATCATTGAATTCTTTTGACTTTCACTAAAGTTTATTCTTTGTAGTATTTCCCCTTTAGAAGGGATCTAATGATAGTAATGTCAACTCCTTATTTTGAAGTTGGAGAATCCAACTTGTATTAAGAATTGATTGTTGTTATTCAGTCATGTTAGTTTGATGATTAATTATATGTATGTAATCATAGGTCTTATTATAATTTAGCCAAGGTGTGAAAGTTGTCTTTTAGATTATTTTATAAGTTCTAAGTAGACCTGAGAAGAGTAGGGTTGACCAACTCGAGTAAAAAAGCGGATATGGTAGAGGCTCAAGGCCTGTTCAGGGCGGAAGTCCGGTTCGGACGGATACAAACAAAGGTCCAAACCTGTCCGGGCTAGGAAACCTACCCAAAATCTAGTTTTTTTTTTTTTTAATTTGTGTTTTTTTATTAAATATAATAAATATAGAGGTAGATAATAGGATTTGGACCAGATAACTGTAAGGTTTTATTAACATGTCTTCACAACCATTGAACTACAATGATTTTGTGTACTACTTTAATTTTTTTTACATTTTATATGAATATTTTATCATAATAAAATTAATCCTAGGCCCAAAGCCCAACTTTGAAGGATATGGGCAAGGATACATGCCCGGATCCGGTCCGTAAAACATGAAAAAAATCATAATCCAACTCGAATTCAGATTTGTACAGATCTAACTTTAAGTGCGCAAAGGTTAATACTTACAAAGCCAAAACTAAGTTATGCATATGGATACAAAAACATATATTGATTTTGGATTTGAATCCCGAAATCAAAACTAAGTTACTCATTTTGGTTCTCATAGTAGAAACTTAGTTCCACATCCAGCTAGTTCCCAAAACCGAATTTTAATTAGCTTTTTTCATTTGGAAACCGTAAATATACACAATATGCGGAATTTTCTTTTGTTTTTGGGCCCATATGCGAGATTGTCCTATTATGTCAGCTTTCAATCGGTTCCCAAACGACTTCGGCTATGGTGCGCATGTGCGTAATTGAGTTCCACTTTGGGTCTTATAGGGTCATTTGCAACTAATCACCCCTTAAATGACTTATTGTATAACAACAATGAATTGAGTTCCACTTTGGGTCGTATGATGGTAAAATGAAAGGAATAGAGAGACGGGTGATATCTTGGTAACCAAGAACATTTAATTAGTTTTTCTTTGCAATGAACCTATTTAACGGGTGATAATTTGGTAATGGAATACATTTACTTGGTGTTTTTTTTCAAATGATCCTATTTAACGGGTGATTATCGATAATTTACTCTAAAAATAATTTTTTTCTCTCAAAATATTAATTTATGGATAGTATAATTGTTGAAGATCATACCAAAATATTAAAAAAAAAACACAAGGTAATAACCTTGTTTATAAATCGAAAAAATTCTTTAGAAACAATTTGGTTTAACACCACATCCCGCTAGACCAACTGAGTATTGGTATTGACAAATTACTGGTCCTGGGTCCTGCCCAGCCCTACCATCTTTGTAATTCTGAATTTTTGCCCCAATACAAAAATCAATCGTCTAACATCTGTTAGAGAAAAATATCTTCTGAAACTAATTTTCTATTCTAAGAAATATAAACCTACAAAATAATTCAAAAATCACAAAAGAAATAAATAGTTCCAACTAGTTTATTAGATTTAAGGCATAAGTTCCAAAAATGCTTTAGTCATTTTTAGAGCCGATACACGAGATAAGTTATTCGGGTTCAGTTTGTGTTCGGTTCGTTAAAAGTTTGGTTCGGACTCGATCAACGAGCCGAACTTGATCATGTCAATGCTCGGCTCATAAACACTCTATGAACTTATTTTACACGAGATACTCGGACTCGGCTCAAGCTCAGATAGTTTATAAACAAGCTGACTCGGCTTGTATAACACCCCTATAGTCATTTTGAGGTATTTAACGTATTTTTTAGTCATAATATTTCATTAAAAAAAGAAAATAATAAGCTAATTAAAATGAAATAGACAAATAAAAGAAAGGAAAAGGATAACCTCAGGTTGTTTGTTGGCCACAGCAAGATGCAAAGCGGTATTACCCTCATCATCGGCAGCATTCAACATCTCACCATCACCAACTCTATTCACAACCAACTTCAAAGCCTCATCTTGATTATACTTAACACACAAGTGGCAAATAGTCTCTCGGGTCCCACCAACCATGGGCCCCACTCGCTCCCTAGCCGCACCCGGAACGAGCCTCAACAGCTCATCGAGCACGTGGAGCTGACCCTTGACAACCGCAACATGAACCGGGTTCATCCCATGCATGTCACGAGCAAAGCACGTGCTAGGGCTAACCGAGACGAGGCCTCTCACGAGCTCGAGGTGCCCGTACTTTGACGCTAAGTGGAGAGGCGATGATTTTGTGGGATCCACTTCCTCTGCGAGACTAGGGTTTATACGAAGGAGCTCCCACGCGAACTGCACGTGACCGAACTTGCATGCCACGTGGAGAGCTGTTGTTGATCTATGGATGAGAAGAGGATCCCTTGTGAGTAAGGCTTGCAAGAGGGTTATGTTTCCTTGTAAAGCTGCATCGTGTAGCTGTTGGTTCATGTTATCCTCCATGATTTTTTCTTTTACAAGGCTTCCTCTTTAGAGCTTAGGTTTTGTAGGTCTCTTTTTGTGACCATTGTGATTAAGTTGAAAACTCAACTGAAGGTGCTACGAAAGTTCATGGACTTGTAGCTTTCTTTATATGATAGTGATTTAAAATAAAAAAAAAAATTACTAAAATTTCGGTTTGTGTCCCTCTATTTTAGACTTTTTTGAATGATTTTCTTGAATTTTATAATTTTTCGTAATACATCCTTATATCATCCAGAAGTTAACCTTTGGAGGGGAAAAGAGGAAAAGATGATTATTATTAGTTAGTTATTGTTAGTAGTCATTTAAAGGTATATGAAATATTGTGGAATGAATAATTTATCTTTTTATTCCATTAAAATATTAATAAAAGTTAATTTATAAATAGTAGAACGGTATAATTCAAAAAAATATAAAATTTAAGGACACTATCTGAAAAATAAAAAAACTCTTAAGCAAGCTTCTAGGTTGTTTAGAACACCATATTAAAAAATATCAAAGAATTGTACTAATTAAACCCAAGCTAAATATTATGCTTTGTTCAACTTTGAATGTAGGTATCTTAAAACTTGACTTTTTATTTTTCAAATTTATATGTCAAGAATTTTTTAGTTTTTTTTTAATCAGTTGTTTAAAATTTTCATGATGTTTAAAGTTGACTAATATAAGTCCTTGAAAATATTCTATAAATTTTAAACCTTATTGATACAAGTCAATGGAAGCATTGAAAAGAATAAACAACATGCAAATTACATTTTATTGATAGTTTAGTACACCTTTAATAAAACTATCAAACATTATATAAATTAAAAATAGCATTAGATACAATATTTAAAGTATTACGATAAATAACGGTAAATCTATGTGATACCAATACATACGCGCGGGCATATATATATATATATATATATATATATATATATATATATATATATATTATTATTGTGGATGAAAAAATTTATACACAATATTTTTTTTATTTCTTTAATTTATATTTTTATCACTATTAATAAAAATTTAAAATTTATATCTGACCCATCCGTTTTGTAACGTCCCAAATTTTTGGCTCGTTTGCGATATTATTTTTTTTTGCGGCTTCTATTGAAATTTTATTAGATTAAATATTTAATTAGAAGTATTTTACGACGTAAAATATATTTTCCCAGTATATTTTTATTTTGGATATGTGCACGTATATCCGTATAAATATTATCGGAAAGATCGGGAAAATTTTCGATTCGGAAATCCCGAGTCTTTTAATCGAGTTCATTTTATGCTATTTATTTAATTTTTTTTCCCTACTTCTTTGTTTTCTTCCTCCCTTGTGATGCCGCCCAAGCTAATGATCTAGCTTTGGCAGCCTTCTCCCGCCCAGCCTATGCCTGCTGCTCCTATGTCCTAATTGACCCCTCGCTCACACCCTCCACTGTCCCTCTTGGCAGCTATGCCGCCCAGCTACAGGTTGCCCATCCTCATCCCTCACTCAATCTCTCCAGTCTCCCTCTATCCTCACTCAATCTCTCCAGTCTTCCTCGCCTTCATCTCCCATCCCCGCCCTCTATACTCCCTTCATTCTCTGGACCAAGAGGCTCAAAGCCCTCTGTTTTGCAATTGAGCGTGTGCACCATTCAAAGCAAACAACCGCCGGGAATAGCCTGTCGCCTCCTTCACTGCACCCCCACTCTCCTTCTGCCTTCTCCTACCCCAAAGCCTCCGTCACGCCACTCCCAGGAACAAGAAGGGGAGTGCAGTTACACCTCCACCGGGCTCCTCTGTCGGGTCCACCGGAATCGAAGCCCACTGCCGCCAAAAATCACCACCGGGCCCGACTGCTGCTTGTAATAGGAAGTAGACGGAGAAGACTACACCTGACGCTACCTACCCGGCTGCAAGCCTCCTACCGCCCCCATTCCGCCAGGGTCGACGCCGGAGAAGAGTCTCGCTCGCCGGACCGCCAACAACGCCGCCAAGGAGCCTACCAGTTCCGTTGTCGTTGCCTCGCCCTTGGCTGCCGGAGCCGCTGCGCAGCCCAGCCGCCGCCTATGCATCTCCTCTCCCCAGCGTCTCCTTCATCCATCGGGTTGAAGAAAGGAGAAACCCTTTTTATTAATTACAATCGTGACCCCCATTTGTGGTATAATTACTGAGTGTACCCATTTTTTTTATAATTGCAGTTTTAACCCACATTTCTGGATTGTTGCATTTATGTCCTATGTTGGATTATTTTCAGAAAATGCCCCAAGGTTTTAATTACGGATGATAGCCCATATTTTTACAAAATGTATATGTTGCCCAGAAAATGTGTTAGCGGGTTTTTAACCTTGATTTTAATTACGGAGATATTCTTATATTTATATACACTATATATTATACCCTTTGTTGGATGATTTATGGAATATGGCCCAAAGATTGAATTACGGATTATGACCCATGTTTTTGGAACGATATAATTTGCCCCGGAAAATGGTTGAGCGGTTTTGTTTTAACCTTGGATTTGAAAACGAGTTTTCCTTAGATTTATATATATATATATATATATATATATATATATATTATATTCCATTCAAATTTAGCATATGAGCTAAATTTGTATAGTTTTGGTTTTAGGTTCGGAAGCGTCCCGATAAAGACCCTAACGAGTCTAAGTCGACATCCGTTGAATGACTTCCGGCTTTTGACCTCGTGTGAGTACCTCCTTCCTCGATCTAGTTATGTTAAGTTTTAGTATCATGCTAGGATGGATATAGAATAACTTAGTGAGAATGTCAAGTAGTGGCTTTGAACCTTAGGTGAGTTTCGAGGATTTGATATTGTTTGATGGATTGATGTTGATTCTAAGCTTGAGGTGTAGGTTATCTTGTGAGGTTGTTATAAGGCTTTAAGTCATATGGTTGATCTTGTGAGCGTTTTGAGCCTCGAGGTGGGGTTGTATGATCTTGTGGGATTTTGGAGTTTAGGTTTGACTTATCCTAGTTGCATTGTGAGTTATGATCTTGCGAGATCGGAGGGTTTAGAAGTCTTAGGACTTCTAGCTTGTGTTGAGTGGGATGTGAGCATGAGGGATTCTAGGATGCGGTCCTAGAATTGAGAGTCAAATGATCTTGCGTAGATCATTTGTATAGAAGTCCAAGACTTCTATGTGAGTGGGTTGTTGATATAGTTATCTTCTTGTGAGCAGGTTATGAGCTTCCTCACTAAGAAAGCGAGAGTGTCATGAGTTGAGTGTGGTGACGAGGTAAGTCTCCGGACTTACTTAGCTTGTATTCCTTGTATTAGCATTGATGTGTGTTTGGTGATGTGTGTTTATTCTTTATTGTTTATAACAACTAAACCGGTAATAGGACCACCGACCTTTATATATTATTTTGGCCCAAGTGCATGATAACGGGCGGTGACATCATCTGCCTAGCTCTTGCGAGAGTCTAGGAGGTTCTTGGCGACTAGCCCGTGCTGGTTAGACGGTCGGAGGCATCCGTACCGTTCCACGCCGGTAAGTAGGGACCGAGGCGGGACCACGGTGGTCTCGTGTCACAAACCTAAGTTGAATTAGAACGGGATACGACCTAGTAATAACAAAGATAATAAACCGGGTTGATGTGCTTTTATGTATGATGTATGCTTGTGATGAGATTACTTGTGTTTGTGCCTTTCCCATTGATTCTAATGCTTCGAATATTAGCTAACGGTTTTATACCGATTGTTGTAGATTGCCTTGCAGGTTAGAAACGCGGCCGAGAGATCCGGAAGAGTGGGCAGCCGGGGTCCGTACATTTTTAGGAGTGGGTTTTGGTTAGAGTCGGGTTGTGTTTTATTCTTTGTTTATTATGCTGGTATGCCGCGTGTATGGCGTTTTGGTCTTTGGTATTGTTTATCGGCTGAAGTCTTTTGGTTGTTCGGTTTTGGGTTTCATTGCATTACATAAAATTGTATTTTGTTTTTGCCTTGTTGCAAGATCCGGTGAAATTGTTGTCAGGCTAAGGGTCGGGACCCATTGTGAGGTCCCAACCCGTAGCGCTCCGAGTCCCGCGGATTCGGGGTGTTACAAAAGTGGTATCAGAGCCCTAGGTTGACAACAATGGCACTCGCAATCTTCTAAAGACCGAATAAGGTATAAACAGAACCCCACGGGTTCTGAGTTTTCGTTTTCAAAACCACATGCATGAGTCGGGGTAGAATGTACGGACCACCACTCCTTCCGTGGATCTTGGCAGCTTAGTTTATTGGATTTTGATATGTATATAGATATGAATATGAGGTTTGTAGTTATGCATGATAGATGTGATTTATATGTATAGTTATATATGTGGACTAGTACATGTTTGGACCTTGTATTGTTATAATTGATTGCTGGATGTGTTATGTTTGTAGTGATATGGACTTAGGACTTATATAGTTATGTATAAGTATTCTTATATATATAGTAGCATATGAAGTTATGGGACCTTTTAGCTAAGATGATAGTATGATATCATCATCCTTGGACGACGTCGTTTGACTTAGGATAGTGTACATACGAGGACGGATATGCTCAAATATCGAGTTTGAGCATTACGTTTGGACGAACACCTTGGAGTTTCTCGTATTCCTTTAAAGAGATGTCGAAGAGGAGGATTAGAGATGACGTAAACAAAGGACAACCAAGTAAAAGAAAACTCGAGACGACTTAAGGGGGATCAAGATGTGAGCAATACAAGAAAAGAGAGCAACATTAAAATGTAGAAGCGGTTCTAAAGAAGCCATGATCGAACGATGACGCGACCAATGGAGATAACGAACTTAAGTTCGTCAAGAAGACGCGTGGACAACTTAGATGCGAATCGAGAAGGAGATGGGTACATTCTAACAAGATTAAAGGTGGTATTTCATGAAGATGTGAAGCTTTCCTTACACGAACCTAAGCATTTGAGTCAAGACGAGAAGAGTGATCTAAACATTTGCTAAAGATTCAAGATACCGTAAGTTAAGCCTACGAGTTACAAAAAAGTAATTTCAACATTACTAGAGTTATGAGAAGAAGAAGAAGAGCATGGTGGGGATCCACGTGGAGTTGACCGGTTTCAATTATGATGATAAGACTAAGAGAAGCCAAGAAGGAGGAAGTGTGTATAATGATGACCCCAAGAAGATGAAAGACGAAACAGAGAGCTTTGATCGAGAGATTTAAGATACCAACCAAAAGGAACGCGAGTGGATGCTAGCTAGGGCAATAATATTTGGGAAGATGCTCTTGAAAGACATCAAGGAAGAATGGTTAAGTCTATGGAAGGGAGTTATATGAAACAACAAGGCAAAGAAGATATAGCTACCTTATAAAGAAGAGGAAGCATGAGAGGAAGAAAGAACTAACGGAGTTTAAGGTAGAGTACCCCGAGGAGGGTAGCCTTCATGAGTATGGTGACATGATAAGTGTAGTAGAATAATAAGTCGTTGACTTCGGAGAAGGTCATATACAAGTTAATCGGTGACAACTGAGAACGCACAGGTGCGGGTTGCATATTGGTGAGTGTAGAGAGGATGAGTAAACAAAATTATGGGCCTAGAGAGGATCGACAACAAGAGCTTAAAGTATTCGCGATGGTTCAATGTCAACAATAAGGAGTAATATCAACGGAAGTGAAAATGTTATAATCAAGTAGCATTGGTGGGTTCAAGCATATGACTGTAACCGACCTCCCGGGGAGTGATGTTAATGATCCTTTACGACCTTCTTAGGTCATGAGAACAACATATGGGAGATCGACCCGGATTAGAAGTTTTAAGGTTTGATCATGGTAAGGGCATCTAGTAGATCAAGAGGAAGGTGATATTTTCATTGTTTGTGGTGCGTAGATAGAGTATAATAAGAGGATGCATAGTATGTTCATTCTAATGAAATGGAGGGTATGTTTTAGTGAGAAAAAGATGAAAGAGAGGCGGAAAACTCACACAAAAGAGCCATGGTTGCTCTGGTTTGAAAGAGAGGACCTAGATTAGGGCAACACTTCAAGCTTGGAATTACGATGTTAGTGATTAGTGGAGTAAAGAGTGAATCTTTTTGTGACTATGGTTGGGAGTTTTGCCTGAAGGCATACAAGTACGGTTGTGAAGCTGTTCGTGGAATACCAAGAGATGAATACGGTGACCAACAAGAGTAAGAGAAGACCAAAATTTTGAAGGTTTTGTCGATATGAGGTGTACAAGAAGTGCACGAAAGATTGAGGTTAGAGCCTCTACGGTCGGTTTGACGTTACATAAGAAAATGAAGTATAATTTCTACGCTTGCTTGAGGAAAGGATGTCTATGGTGAAAGCTTATGCAGAATACGAAGAACTTTTCCCACATGTTAGGGATGTCATTGAAGGTAAAGAAGATAAGATCGATTTATTTAGAGGCATGATTATGCCCTACAATTAGGACGCTTATGGAAACACATAAGTATGAGTCCTTAAAAGGTTATCACGACCATGCCTTCAAGGTGAAAAAGATGGAACATACAGAATCGAGAGAACGACCCTTGAAAGAGAGCAACCACGCTCATAGCGCAAGATGGAACAATACACGAGTCTGAAGGATGTAACCTCAATATATTGGGGTATATCATTAGTACCATGACCATCTGTCAAGTGTTAAGGCAAGGTTGTGTTGATTATTACGTTATGTGACAAAAGAGGAAAAGACATGAGTTGTGGAAGCAAGTGAAGGAGCAATTGCAAGAACTTATTGAAAAGAGTTCATTAGAATTAGTGAAATGCTATGGAGAACACTGAACGTTATCTTGAACTCTTGATTTGACGTTGTTATGGAGAACACCGGTTGTGAAAAGAGAGACGGTTATCTCCGTTTATACATCGATTATAGTGAGTTGAACAAGATAACAATGAAGAACAAGTACCCCTTACCACGTATAAATGATCTACTCGACCGGTTGCAAGGGTCGGTAGTTTCTTCTAGAATTGATTTAAGGGTTGATTGTCACCAAATGAGAATTTGAGACTGGGATGTTGCAAATACGGCTTTCTGGACAAATCATGGTCACTACGAGTTGTAGTGATTTCATATGGGCTTACTATGCCCCGGACACGATATTTTAGTCTACTTTCGAAGAAGAGAGAAGTTGTATGACAAGTTGTCTCGGGATGGCAACCCCGAATGATGGAAAAGAAGTTACAAGTTTTCTTGGATGTGCCAGCCATTCCCGGATTTGTGGAGAGATTCTCCAAAGTAACACCATATACAACTAACCTACTCCAGAAGACAAAAAGGTTTTGAGCGGGACAAGTGTTAGAAGAGTTGTTAAGAGTTAAGAAGAGATTCCTTGGTGCAACTGTTTTGAATTTGCCTCGAGGTATTATGAGTTTGAAGTGTACAAGTGATTCTTCAAGACAAGGTCTTGATCGAATATTGCGGAGTAATGTAAAAGTAATAACATACGTGTTTGGTTAATAGAAGTAGTATGGAGTAAAGTGCTTCCTTCCTTACTTGGAACTTGCAACAAGATTGAGAAGATGAAACATCAAAGTTGGTTTTGCGGGACCAATTGAGAAGTTCGACCTTCTGTGTTAGAGGCAATCAAAGAGAAATAAAATGGAAGTGCTGCATTGAGAAAGACCGGAGAAGGAAGTTTCCGATACATCGGACCTTTTTTTTTAAATCTTAGCGCGAGTTGAGAAAGTGGTTTACAGGTTGGCGTAGCCGCCAATAGTAGAGAGTGTTCACCCGGTGTTTGATGTGTATCAATCGAGAGAGTACATACATGAATCGAGTCATATTGTTAGTCATGACGATCTAGTGACAAACGAGAAACCGAAGAGGCTAACTGGAAGATGGGGGAAAGTATCTTTGAGTGAGTTTTAAGCTGAGCTAGTAGCATCGATAGAATTGACGGGTTAGACCTAGTTCTTCCCTTGGTTGAATTATGAGCATGTGTGATGTTATGTGTAGTTTGTGCCATGTACAGGATTGTTTTATATGACCTAATGTATCTTGTGGTGGTAGTTTGAGTAGATTGTGTGTATAGATTAGAAGGTTTAAGTCTTCTTAGTTTGAGAGTTCATACCTCGGCCTTAGAGACCGAGAAGTTCGATGCATAGCAAGTTTCGGGGCGAAACTTGTTTATAGGGGGATCTGATGTAACGTCCCAAATTTTTGGCTCGTTTGCGATATTATTTTTTTTGCGGCTTCTATTGAAATTTTATTAGATTAAATATTTAATTAGAAGTATTTTACGACGTAAAATATATTTTCCGAGTATATTTTTATTTTGGATATGTGCACGTATATCCGTATAAATATTATCGGAAAGATCGGGAAAATTTTCGATTCGGAAATCCCGAGTCTTTTAATCGAGTTCATTTTATGCTATTTATTTAATTTTTTTTCCCTACTTCTTTGTTTTCTTCCTCCCTTGTGATGCCGCCCAAGCTAATGATCTAGCTTTGGCAGCCTTCTCCCGCCCAGCCTATGCCTGCTGCTCCTATGTCCTAATTGACCCCTCGCTCACACCCTCCACTGTCCCTCTTGGCAGCTATGCCGCCCAGCTACAGGTTGCCCATCCTCATCCCTCACTCAATCTCTCCAGTCTCCCTCTATCCTCACTCAATCTCTCCAGTCTTCCTCGCCTTCATCTCCCATCCCCACCCTCTATACTCCCTTCATTCTCTGGACCAAGAGGCTCAAAGCCCTCTGTTTTGCAATTGAGCGTGTGCACCATTCAAAGCAAACAACCGCCGGGAATAGCCTGTCGCCTCCTTCACTGCACCCCCACTCTCCTTCTGCCTTCTCCTACCCCAAAGCCTCCGTCACGCCACTCCCAGGAACAAGAAGGGGAGTGCAGTTACACCTCCACCGGGCTCCTCTGTCGGGTCCACCGGAATCGAAGCCCACTGCCGCCAAAAATCACCACCGGGCCCGACTGCTGCTTGTAATAGGAAGTAGACGGAGAAGACTACACCTGACGCTACCTACCCGGCTGCAAGCCTCCTACCACCCCCATTCCGCCAGGGTCGACGCCGGAGAAGAGTCTCGCTCGCCGGACCGCCAACAACGCCGCCAAGGAGCCTACCAGTTCCGTTGTCGTTGCCTCGCCCTTGGCTGCCGGAGCCGCTGCGCAGCCCAGCCGCCGCCTATGCATCTCCTCTCCCCAGCGTCTCCTTCATCCATCGGGTTGAAGAAAGGAGAAACCCTTTTTATTAATTACAATCGTGACCCCCATTTGTGGTATAATTACTGAGTGTACCCATTTTTTTTATAATTGCAGTTTTAACCCACATTTCTGGATTGTTGCATTTATGTCCTATGTTGGATTATTTTCAGAAAATGCCCCAAGGTTTTAATTACGGATGATAGCCCATATTTTTACAAAATGTATATGTTGCCCAGAAAATGTGTTAGCGGGTTTTTAACCTTGATTTTAATTACGGAGATATTCTTATATTTATATACACTATATATTATACCCTTTGTTGGATGATTTATGGAATATGGCCCAAAGATTGAATTACGGATTATGACCCATGTTTTTGGAACGATATAATTTGCCCCGGAAAATGGTTGAGCGGTTTTGTTTTAACCTTGGATTTGAAAACGAGTTTTCCTTAGATTTATATATATATATATATATATATATATATATATATTATATTCCATTCAAATTTAGCATATGAGCTAAATTTGTATAGTTTTGGTTTTAGGTTCGGAAGCGTCCCGATAAAGACCCTAACGAGTCTAAGTCGACATCCGTTGAATGACTTCCGGCTTTTGACCTCGTGTGAGTACCTCCTTCCTCGATCTAGTTATGTTAAGTTTTAGTATCATGCTAGGATGGATATAGAATAACTTAGTGAGAATGTCAAGTAGTGGCTTTGAACCTTAGGTGAGTTTCGAGGATTTGATATTGTTTGATGGATTGATGTTGATTCTAAGCTTGAGGTGTAGGTTATCTTGTGAGGTTGTTATAAGGCTTTAAGTCATATGGTTGATCTTGTGAGCGTTTTGAGCCTCGAGGTGGGGTTGTATGATCTTGTGGGATTTTGGAGTTTAGGTTTGACTTATCCTAGTTGCATTGTGAGTTATGATCTTGCGAGATCGGAGGGTTTAGAAGTCTTAGGACTTCTAGCTTGTGTTGAGTGGGATGTGAGCATGAGGGATTCTAGGATGCGGTCCTAGAATTGAGAGTCAAATGATCTTGCGTAGATCATTTGTATAGAAGTCCAAGACTTCTATGTGAGTGGGTTGTTGATATAGTTATCTTCTTGTGAGCAGGTTATGAGCTTCCTCACTAAGAAAGCGAGAGTGTCATGAGTTGAGTGTGGTGACGAGGTAAGTCTCCGGACTTACTTAGCTTGTATTCCTTGTATTAGCATTGATGTGTGTTTGGTGATGTGTGTTTATTCTTTATTGTTTATAACAACTAAACCGGTAATAGGACCACCGACCTTTATATATTATTTTGGCCCAAGTGCATGATAACGGGCGGTGACATCATCTGCCTAGCTCTTGCGAGAGTCTAGGAGGTTCTTGGCGACTAGCCCGTGCTGGTTAGACGGTCGGAGGCATCCGTACCGTTCCACGCCGGTAAGTAGGGACCGAGGCGGGACCACGGTGGTCTCGTGTCACAAACCTAAGTTGAATTAGAACGGGATACGACCTAGTAATAACAAAGATAATAAACCGGGTTGATGTGCTTTTATGTATGATGTATGCTTGTGATGAGATTACTTGTGTTTGTGCCTTTCCCATTGATTCTAATGCTTCAAATATTAGCTAACGGTTTTATACCGATTGTTGTAGATTGCCTTGCAGGTTAGAAACGCGGCCGAGAGATCCGGAAGAGTGGGCAGCCGGGGTCCGTACATTTTTAGGAGTGGGTTTTGGTTAGAGTCGGGTTGTGTTTTATTCTTTGTTTATTATGCTGGTATGCCGCGTGTATGGCGTTTTGGTCTTTGGTATTGTTTATCGGCTGAAGTCTTTTGGTTGTTCGGTTTTGGGTTTCATTGCATTACATAAAATTGTATTTTGTTTTTGCCTTGTTGCAAGATCCGGTGAAATTGTTGTCAGGCTAAGGGTCGGGACCCATTGTGAGGTCCCAACCCGTAGCGCTCCGAGTCCCGCGGATTCGGGGTGTTACAAAAGTGGTATCAGAGCCCTAGGTTGACAACAATGGCACTCGCAATCTTCTAAAGACCGAATAAGGTATAAACAGAACCCCACGGGTTCTGAGTTTTCGTTTTCAAAACCACATGCATGAGTCGGGGTAGAATGTACGGACCACCACTCCTTCCGTGGATCTTGGCAGCTTAGTTTATTGGATTTTGATATGTATATAGATATGAATATGAGGTTTGTAGTTATGCATGATAGATGTGATTTATATGTATAGTTATATATGTGGACTAGTACATGTTTGGACCTTGTATTGTTATAATTGATTGCTGGATGTGTTATGTTTGTAGTGATATGGACTTAGGACTTATATAGTTATGTATAAGTATTCTTATATATATAGTAGCATATGAAGTTATGGGACCTTTTAGCTAAGATGATAGTATGATATCATCATCCTTGGACGACGTCGTTTGACTTAGGATAGTGTACATACGAGGACGGATATGCTCAAATATCGAGTTTGAGCATTACGTTTGGACGAACACCTTGGAGTTTCTCGTATTCCTTTAAAGAGATGTCGAAGAGGAGGATTAGAGATGACGTAAACAAAGGACAACCAAGTAAAAGAAAACTCGAGACGACTTAAGGGGGATCAAGATGTGAGCAATACAAGAAAAGAGAGCAACATTAAAATGTAGAAGCGGTTCTAAAGAAGCCATGATCGAACGATGACGCGACCAATGGAGATAACGAACTTAAGTTCGTCAAGAAGACGCGTGGACAACTTAGATGCGAATCGAGAAGGAGATGGGTACATTCTAACAAGATTAAAGGTGGTATTTCATGAAGATGTGAAGCTTTCCTTACACGAACCTAAGCATTTGAGTCAAGACGAGAAGAGTGATCTAAACATTTGCTAAAGATTCAAGATACCGTAAGTTAAGCCTACGAGTTACAAAAAAGTAATTTCAACATTACTAGAGTTATGAGAAGAAGAAGAAGAGCATGGTGGGGATCCACGTGGAGTTGACCGGTTTCAATTATGATGATAAGACTAAGAGAAGCCAAGAAGGAGGAAGTGTGTATAATGATGACCCCAAGAAGATGAAAGACGAAACAGAGAGCTTTGATCGAGAGATTTAAGATACCAACCAAAAGGAACGCGAGTGGATGCTAGCTAGGGCAATAATATTTGGGAAGATGCTCTTGAAAGACATCAAGGAAGAATGGTTAAGTCTATGGAAGGGAGTTATATGAAACAACAAGGCAAAGAAGATATAGCTACCTTATAAAGAAGAGGAAGCATGAGAGGAAGAAAGAACTAACGGAGTTTAAGGTAGAGTACCCCGAGGAGGGTAGCCTTCATGAGTATGGTGACATGATAAGTGTAGTAGAATAATAAGTCGTTGACTTCGGAGAAGGTCATATACAAGTTAATCGGTGACAACTGAGAACGCACAGGTGCGGGTTGCATATTGGTGAGTGTAGAGAGGATGAGTAAACAAAATTATGGGCCTAGAGAGGATCGACAACAAGAGCTTAAAGTATTCGCGATGGTTCAATGTCAACAATAAGGAGTAATATCAACGGAAGTGAAAATGTTATAATCAAGTAGCATTGGTGGGTTCAAGCATATGACTGTAACCGACCTCCCGGGGAGTGATGTTAATGATCCTTTACGACCTTCTTAGGTCATGAGAACAACATATGGGAGATCGACCCGGATTAGAAGTTTTAAGGTTTGATCATGGTAAGGGCATCTAGTAGATCAAGAGGAAGGTGATATTTTCATTGTTTGTGGTGCGTAGATAGAGTATAATAAGAGGATGCATAGTATGTTCATTCTAATGAAATGGAGGGTATGTTTTAGTGAGAAAAAGATGAAAGAGAGGCGGAAAACTCACACAAAAGAGCCATGGTTGCTCTGGTTTGAAAGAGAGGACCTAGATTAGGGCAACACTTCAAGCTTGGAATTACGATGTTAGTGATTAGTGGAGTAAAGAGTGAATCTTTTTGTGACTATGGTTGGGAGTTTTGCCTGAAGGCATACAAGTACGGTTGTGAAGCTGTTCGTGGAATACCAAGAGATGAATACGGTGACCAACAAGAGTAAGAGAAGACCAAAATTTTGAAGGTTTTGTCGATATGAGGTGTACAAGAAGTGCACGAAAGATTGAGGTTAGAGCCTCTACGGTCGGTTTGACGTTACATAAGAAAATGAAGTATAATTTCTACGCTTGCTTGAGGAAAGGATGTCTATGGTGAAAGCTTATGCAGAATACGAAGAACTTTTCCCACATGTTAGGGATGTCATTGAAGGTAAAGAAGATAAGATCGATTTATTTAGAGGCATGATTATGCCCTACAATTAGGACGCTTATGGAAACACATAAGTATGAGTCCTTAAAAGGTTATCACGACCATGCCTTCAAGGTGAAAAAGATGGAACATACAGAATCGAGAGAACGACCCTTGAAAGAGAGCAACCACGCTCATAGCGCAAGATGGAACAATACACGAGTCTGAAGGATGTAACCTCAATATATTGGGGTATATCATTAGTACCATGACCATCTGTCAAGTGTTAAGGCAAGGTTGTGTTGATTATTACGTTATGTGACAAAAGAGGAAAAGACATGAGTTGTGGAAGCAAGTGAAGGAGCAATTGCAAGAACTTATTGAAAAGAGTTCATTAGAATTAGTGAAATGCTATGGAGAACACTGAACGTTATCTTGAACTCTTGATTTGACGTTGTTATGGAGAACACCGGTTGTGAAAAGAGAGACGGTTATCTCCGTTTATACATCGATTATAGTGAGTTGAACAAGATAACAATGAAGAACAAGTACCCCTTACCACGTATAAATGATCTACTCGACCGGTTGCAAGGGTCGGTAGTTTCTTCTAGAATTGATTTAAGGGTTGATTGTCACCAAATGAGAATTTGAGACTGGGATGTTGCAAATACGGCTTTCTGGACAAATCATGGTCACTACGAGTTGTAGTGATTTCATATGGGCTTACTATGCCCCGGACACGATATTTTAGTCTACTTTCGAAGAAGAGAGAAGTTGTATGACAAGTTGTCTCGGGATGGCAACCCCGAATGATGGAAAAGAAGTTACAAGTTTTCTTGGATGTGCCAGCCATTCCCGGATTTGTGGAGAGATTCTCCAAAGTAACACCATATACAACTAACCTACTCCAGAAGACAAAAAGGTTTTGAGCGGGACAAGTGTTAGAAGAGTTGTTAAGAGTTAAGAAGAGATTCCTTGGTGCAACTGTTTTGAATTTGCCTCGAGGTATTATGAGTTTGAAGTGTACAAGTGATTCTTCAAGACAAGGTCTTGATCGAATATTGCGGAGTAATGTAAAAGTAATAACATACGTGTTTGGTTAATAGAAGTAGTATGGAGTAAAGTGCTTCCTTCCTTACTTGGAACTTGCAACAAGATTGAGAAGATGAAACATCAAAGTTGGTTTTGCGGGACCAATTGAGAAGTTCGACCTTCTGTGTTAGAGGCAATCAAAGAGAAATAAAATGGAAGTGCTGCATTGAGAAAGACCGGAGAAGGAAGTTTCCGATACATCGGACCTTTTTTTTTAAATCTTAGCGCGAGTTGAGAAAGTGGTTTACAGGTTGGCGTAGCCGCCAATAGTAGAGAGTGTTCACCCGGTGTTTGATGTGTATCAATCGAGAGAGTACATACATGAATCGAGTCATATTGTTAGTCATGACGATCTAGTGACAAACGAGAAACCGAAGAGGCTAACTGGAAGATGGGGGAAAGTATCTTTGAGTGAGTTTTAAGCTGAGCTAGTAGCATCGATAGAATTGACGGGTTAGACCTAGTTCTTCCCTTGGTTGAATTATGAGCATGTGTGATGTTATGTGTAGTTTGTGCCATGTACAGGATTGTTTTATATGACCTAATGTATCTTGTGGTGGTAGTTTGAGTAGATTGTGTGTATAGATTAGAAGGTTTAAGTCTTCTTAGTTTGAGAGTTCATACCTCGGCCTTAGAGACCGAGAAGTTCGATGCATAGCAAGTTTCGGGGCGAAACTTGTTTATAGGGGGATCTGATGTAACGTCCCAAATTTTTGGCTCGTTTGCGATATTATTTTTTTTGCGGCTTCTATTGAAATTTTATTAGATTAAATATTTAATTAGAAGTATTTTACGACGTAAAATATATTTTCCGAGTATATTTTTATTTTGGATATGTGCACGTATATCCGTATAAATATTATCGGAAAGATCGGGAAAATTTTCGATTCGGAAATCCCGAGTCTTTTAATCGAGTTCATTTTATGCTATTTATTTAATTTTTTTTCCCTACTTCTTTGTTTTCTTCCTCCCTTGTGATGCCGCCCAAGCTAATGATCTAGCTTTGGCAGCCTTCTCCCGCCCAGCCTATGCCTGCTGCTCCTATGTCCTAATTGACCCCTCGCTCACACCCTCCACTGTCCCTCTTGGCAGCTATGCCGCCCAGCTACAGGTTGCCCATCCTCATCCCTCACTCAATCTCTCCAGTCTCCCTCTATCCTCACTCAATCTCTCCAGTCTTCCTCGCCTTCATCTCCCATCCCCACCCTCTATACTCCCTTCATTCTCTGGACCAAGAGGCTCAAAGCCCTCTGTTTTGCAATTGAGCGTGTGCACCATTCAAAGCAAACAACCGCCGGGAATAGCCTGTCGCCTCCTTCACTGCACCCCCACTCTCCTTCTGCCTTCTCCTACCCCAAAGCCTCCGTCACGCCACTCCCAGGAACAAGAAGGGGAGTGCAGTTACACCTCCACCGGGCTCCTCTGTCGGGTCCACCGGAATCGAAGCCCACTACCGCCAAAAATCACCACCGGGCCCGACTGCTGCTTGTAATAGGAAGTAGATGGAGAAGACTACACCTTACGCTACCTACCCGGCTGCAAGCCTCCTACCACCCCCATTCCGCCAGGGTCGACGCCGGAGAAGAGTCTCGCTCGCCGGACCGCCAACAACGCCGCCAAGGAGCCTACCAGTTCCGTTGTCGTTGCCTCGCCCTTGGCTGCCGGAGCCGCTGCGCAGCCCAGCCGCCGCCTATGCATCTCCTCTCCCCAGCGTCTCCTTCATCCATCGGGTTGAAGAAAGGAGAAACCCTTTTTATTAATTACAATCGTGACCCCCATTTGTGGTATAATTACTGAGTGTACCCATTTTTTTTATAATTGCAGTTTTAACCCACATTTCTGGATTGTTGCATTTATGTCCTATGTTGGATTATTTTCAGAAAATGCCCCAAGGTTTTAATTACGGATGATAGCCCATATTTTTACAAAATGTATATGTTGCCCAGAAAATGTGTTAGCGGGTTTTTAACCTTGATTTTAATTACGGAGATATTCTTATATTTATATACACTATATATTATACCCTTTGTTGGATGATTTATGGAATATGGCCCAAAGATTGAATTACGGATTATGACCCATGTTTTTGGAACGATATAATTTGCCCCGGAAAATGGTTGAGCGGTTTTGTTTTAACCTTGGATTTGAAAACGAGTTTTCCTTAGATTTATATATATATATATATATATATATATATATATATATATATATTATATTCCATTCAAATTTAGCATATGAGCTAAATTTGTATAGTTTTGGTTTTAGGTTCGGAAGCGTCCCGATAAAGACCCTAACGAGTCTAAGTCGACATCCGTTGAATGACTTCCGGCTTTTGACCTCGTGTGAGTACCTCCTTCCTCGATCTAGTTATGTTAAGTTTTAGTATCATGCTAGGATGGATATAGAATAACTTAGTGAGAATGTCAAGTAGTGGCTTTGAACCTTAGGTGAGTTTCGAGGATTTGATATTGTTTGATGGATTGATGTTGATTCTAAGCTTGAGGTGTAGGTTATCTTGTGAGGTTGTTATAAGGCTTTAAGTCATATGGTTGATCTTGTGAGCGTTTTGAGCCTCGAGGTGGGGTTGTATGATCTTGTGGGATTTTGGAGTTTAGGTTTGACTTATCCTAGTTGCATTGTGAGTTATGATCTTGCGAGATCGGAGGGTTTAGAAGTCTTAGGACTTCTAGCTTGTGTTGAGTGGGATGTGAGCATGAGGGATTCTAGGATGCGGTCCTAGAATTGAGAGTCAAATGATCTTGCGTAGATCATTTGTATAGAAGTCCAAGACTTCTATGTGAGTGGGTTGTTGATATAGTTATCTTCTTGTGAGCAGGTTATGAGCTTCCTCACTAAGAAAGCGAGAGTGTCATGAGTTGAGTGTGGTGACGAGGTAAGTCTCCGGACTTACTTAGCTTGTATTCCTTGTATTAGCATTGATGTGTGTTTGGTGATGTGTGTTTATTCTTTATTGTTTATAACAACTAAACCGGTAATAGGACCACCGACCTTTATATATTATTTTGGCCCAAGTGCATGATAACGGGCGGTGACATCATCTGCCTAGCTCTTGCGAGAGTCTAGGAGGTTCTTGGCGACTAGCCCGTGCTGGTTAGACGGTCGGAGGCATCCGTACCGTTCCACGCCGGTAAGTAGGGACCGAGGCGGGACCACGGTGGTCTCGTGTCACAAACCTAAGTTGAATTAGAACGGGATACGACCTAGTAATAACAAAGATAATAAACCGGGTTGATGTGCTTTTATGTATGATGTATGATTGTGATGAGATTACTTGTGTTTGTGCCTTTCCCATTGATTCTAATGCTTCAAATATTAGCTAACGGTTTTATACCGATTGTTGTAGATTGCCTTGCAGGTTAGAAACGCGGCCGAGAGATCCGGAAGAGTGGGCAGCCGGGGTCCGTACATTTTTAGGAGTGGGTTTTGGTTAGAGTCGGGTTGTGTTTTATTCTTTGTTTATTATGCTGGTATGCCGCGTGTATGGCGTTTTGGTCTTTGGTGTTGTTTATCGGCTGAAGTCTTTTGGTTGTTCGGTTTTGGGTTTCATTGCATTACATAAAATTGTATTTTGTTTTTGCCTTTAATTGTGCCTTGTTGCAAGATCCGGTGAAATTGTTGTCAGGCTAAGGGTCGGGACCCATTGTGAGGTCCCAACCCGTAGCGCTCCGAGTCCCGCGGATTCGGGGTGTTACACGTTTTCTTTCTCTTTTCAGTTTTATTTTTATTGTGTTGGGACTTACACAAATTTGATCATGACTCATCTTATATAGGGTGTGTTTGGTAAGAGATGGAAGTTATTTTAAAGATTAATGTAGATGGGGTTTATTGGGGTTTATATGTTATGTAGAGATCATAAGATTAAAAAAATAAGGTACATTAGGGTGTTTGGTAGGAGTTTTTTAATGGATTTATTTAATACAAATTTACAATATCACCCTCAATAATCTAGAGTTACTTCTTCTTCATTCTCGTATATGGAACCAACTGCGTGATAGGCACAACAATAAACAAGTGATAGCCAATTTTGGTTCGTTGGAAGACTCATTTATAATGGTGAAGAACGAACGAAGAACAATATTAGTGATTTGTTTTTCTCATCCGTCAGGAACTTTTGTTTTTCAAGGGTATGTGTGAAATTGAAAATCATGGGAGAATATTAATCTTCATTAACCTTGATGATAGGAGGTTATATTTTACATACCAAACACGCCCCTAGGCTGATATTTTCTCGTTTCTATCATAAAAATATTTATCTTTTCTCGTGGTCTCGTAAGATCAATTCTAGAATTGTCAATGTGAAATCTCTCAAAATTTAAAGCAAAACTATATATATATATATATATATATATATATATATATTATAGCCAAAAAAGTCATTCGTGAGGTACGTGGCTCTTCATGACAAACTTCCAAATAGTAACAAGTTCAACATCTGGGTCGACCAAAAAAATGGGGAGTGAATTTGGTATATAGCTCTAATTCACTAATTTTGATTAGTAAGTGTGTAGCTCAATAATTTTCTTAGTAAATGACCTTTTTTAAATTTTATAGACAAACTTACCTTTATACAAGAATCTACAATATTCTTAATTGATTATTGGCTTTAATTGACCCACAATGATTATTGCCTTATAATTACACCATATTCCCTAATTGAAGAAGGTATATATTGAAAGAGTTACCAATTTTAATCAGCTGAATCAATTAGCAATTATAAAATTAAATGTTGATTTTATAGACTGAAATCTATTGTTTTCTTCTACAAGTCTGAATTGTCAATGTTCAGTTTCTCGATCAAAAGGTTTGTTACATACTCATTGAGATCTACAAATGAATTTGAATGAAGGTAATTCTTGTACTATGTCTATACTAAATGGTAATTGTTGTATTTGTTTCTTCCAAATTTGATAGATCTATACTGCATTATGTACGAGTCTACTTTTTTGTAAACTTTTGATCTTCTTGTAAATGTTTGTAATAATCTGTTCGTTCTATGTAAGTCTTGTAATTTGCCTGCAACTAAATAGGAATTATTGTATTTCTTTCGGCCAAATTTGAAAGATTCACACTGCATAGTCCACGAGTCTAGTTTCTGTAAACTTTAGAATCTTGTAAATGGAGTTTAATAATCTGATATTTCCATGTAAATCTTGTATCAGAAATCATGTATCTTGCTTTTGTATATTATAGTTTCTTGTAGAATCTGATATCCATAGGACCGAATTAACTGGCTTATTTTCTTGTAACATGGTAGATTTATCAATTCTTGTAAAAAGTTCTTGTACGCTTCAACCTCTTTGTTGGAATGACGTTCAACGGTGTTTTGAATAAGATATTAAGTAAATGATTCTATTTATTATTTACTTTCTTAAATTAGGATTATTGTATAATCAATTAGCAGATTCTCTTGTAACTAATTGGGGTAAAACTGAGATATATTAGTAGGGGCAAATCAAGTATTAGAGATTAAAAGATGTTATTTTGTTAATATATTATCAGCCTATGTTATTTAATTAATGAATTTTATGATGGGGGACATTTCATCCAATTTTCTCAAAAATGGGTCATGTGCTCTTTTACCTTCATCCTTTGAATAATTTGGATCTTCATATATGTTAGGTTCTTCTCAAAGGCAATAACTAATCGAGTTAACATAGAAACATGACAATACTTTGGGTGTTAAGTGTAAATGTTGATTGTGGAAATGTTCAACATCGACAATATGATATTGTGTGAATCTAACATATAAGTTTTAGGTTACTCCTCCTATTTCCAATTAGTTTTAGATGAAACCGCGAAGACTTGTGTGTATGTTCACTTTGACGTGCATCCCCTCCACGTCTTAAACCCGTTAGATATAAAAATATAAATCAACAGTATAAGGCTTTCTCGACGGATATGTAACCAACTTCATCTTTTTTTTTTTTTTTTGAAAGGTTGATAAGTAACTCCCGGTTCGATTGGCTTCGCCGCTCTACATCTGGGACGGGAATAAATCGTGGCCCATTGCTGGGGGTACCCTCCCAATATCAGTTTTTTCCATACATGCTGCCGGGAGGATTCAAACCAACTTCATCTTGATAAGATGGATTCTTCGAGTGTTATTGATCCCTCATTGCACTCTACCCTTACTTACTTCAACGTTTGATATCGGCCCATGCATGAAAGCAACGAGGACAATTTATTGTCATTTATTACCGTTTGTTCCCTCTCTCAATACCATTTGTAATCCATGTGCAAATATACTTGCAAACGATGGGGATGATGAACGAGTTTACCAGTTCTAGCTCGGCTTTAACGATTCTTATGCACATTTTTGATCTTCTCTAATTGAAGAATACATTGCCCTCCCTCAACAAAATATGTGATCTAGCGGTTTAGGAAGAATGTTCTTTGAACCTCTGACAAGACCTTTTCCTATGGTCGTTTTTATCTTATCAAAATATAATCCCAACTTAGCACTAAAACAAGTATAGTGGTTAAGTAAGGGTCGAACCCAAGAGAGTTTTGTTATTCTTATTAAATCCAATTATTGATTATAGATTCAAGTAACAAAGGGGGGATTTTGGGTGAATTTATGCACACAAAACTTATGAAAACAAGTAACACAACGAGTAAGACAATAATGGGTGAATCTACACTAGGTTGATTCTTAGCATGCGATTACTACTTTGGTGAGTTCCTTTTTACAAGTTTTCAAGTAATCTCCCGTCTCGATCATATATATGTGTTGAGCCAATCGACATCAACACAACTTAACAGGTTAGTGTTCCGTAAACCTACAAGAACAATTAACAAGTTAGCTTTCAAATAAAGACTAAGGGATATAAAGAAAAGATTAAAACCGTTAAACTTATCTTTATATTTGTGTTCCTTTCCTTTAAGCAATTACAACCCGTTATTACTTAAAGTTTACTACTAGATTAAAGACCCGAACCCGGAATCTATTAATCGTAATTCTTTGCATGCACTTTATAACCTAAGGTGATCAATCTTAAGTGATAGTAAAACATGCAATTAGACAATGAAGATCAAGAAAACGCAAAGTATTACTGAATGAAAACTTATATTAGAAAGAACTTACAACCAAAGTAATAATGCAACTTCAAACCAACCCAATGTAGCAAGGGAGTTAGCAACTCATTACAAAGGTAGCAAGAGAATTATAAGGAAAAAGTGGATTCTAATTGGATGATTCTAGCAATCAACCATGGGTCTATTTATACTACAAATGGCACTAAATAGGAGTAAATGGCCAGCCCAAAACATCCGCCTTTAATGCCATAAAGGTGGTTTAAACAACCAGAGTAAAGTCTCTGTCGCTGACCCGCAGGGGCGGCCTTCAGATCCGCAGGGGCGGCCTTCAGATCCGCAGGGGCGGCCTTCAGATCCGCAGGGGCGGCCTTCAGATCCGCAGGGGCGGTTCAGGCGAAATCGTTTGATCTTCTTCGTGGCCGCAGGGACGGCCTGGCAGTTCCGTAGGGGCGAATAATTGATGATCTTCAAACGCCTGACTCTTCAACTTTCTGTCGCTTCAGGTGCCGAACCGCAGGGGCGTCCCAGTGTCAACGCGGGGGCGGTGACACTGACTCTTCATCTTCCAGCTCCCAGGTTGAAACGCAGGCAGAGGCGCAGGGGCGCTGGCTTTGCTTCTTCAAGGCAAGTCACCGCAGGGGCGCCAAAGGGTTGACTCATGGGCGGTGACAGTCTTTGTTCCTGGTGCTGGCGAAGGCACAGGCTGCGCTCCTGAGTACGGTGTCACCCGCAGGGGCGGTGACAATGCTCCGCGGGGGCGGTGAGGCAACATAAGCTTTGCTTCGTGAATGGTCTTCACTCCTAAGTGCTTATAACTCCTTCTTTATCTTCTTTTAGTCTTCTTCTTCTGGACCAAGGAGTTAGTAGCATAAACCGACACTAATGTAACAAAAAGACTCTAAAAACTAACCTAAATTATAGTGATTTCATCACCTATTAAACTCTCCCATACTTAGACCTTTTACTCGTCCAGAGTAAAACAAATGACAACAGTTTTTAAACTCAAAGGCCTTAGGAAACATGGACAAGCAGAAAAGACAATGAAAACAGAAGAAAAGCCAAGAAAGAAAGAAAGAAGGAAAAGAGAGAAGATGTGAGAAAAAGGTGAGAAAACTACCATCCTTATTGCTCCAAGAGTGACCTACCCGGACAACCTCCTTATGACTCCCCTTCTTATGTCGCCAAACGCCGGAAAGGGAACCTACACTCGCCACTCGGTGCCACTCATTTTGCCAAGGTGCCTTTCGGGTTTTCACCTTGCCACTCTTCTTTTTCTTTGATGATCTCACTTGAAACTCACATCCCTCAAGTCCAATTTCGCACCAACCTAAGGTTGGTCGGACTACCTTCTTTTTTCCTAAACCGCCCTTTTGGGTTTTCGGTTTATCCAAGGATTTTCATGCCTTTTTTTCATTTTCTTTGGCTTTTTTTTAACTTCAAACTGAATTACAATTCTACAAAAACTCAATGCGACATACTCAAAACAAACTATACATGTAAATATATTTCCTCCCCCATACTTGAAGCACACTTTGCCCTCAAAGTGAAAAATAAAATCAAAGATAAATGTGGGAAAGGAAAAAGGAATGATACCACTAGTGGGATGGTCCGGCTGGACCATCCGGACCCTCCTCCGGTGGGTACAGGAAGTGGCTGAAGAAGTGCTCCTGCCGGCGGTAGATGTCCTCGATGCGGGTCTGCTGAGCCTCCATCCGACGGCCAAAAGAGGTCTCAAAGCTGGCTTGCCAAGCCAACTGCTGAGCCTCCAGCTGCTGCTGTTGGGCTGCCTCCCAAGCATCCTGCCTCTGGTCAAAGTGGGAAGTCATGGAGGTGGCAAAGCTCGTCTGCCAACTCTGCTGCTGCTCAAGCATGGTCCGCTGGTACTCGGTCTGCCATGCCTAATGTTGGGTGGTCAGGGCCGCCATCTGAGCCTGCAGGCTTGCAAGAGCCGGATCCTCATCCGGTGCTGCAGTAGGCATCTCTTCATCGTCGGGGATGGGCATGTGTTCCTCATGATGAACCCGGCTAGAGCTCGCAGCATGCCTCTCCACAATGGCCACCTGAGGCCGCCTCGGCACGAAAGGATCCGCCAGAATGTAAAGCTCGGAGAGCTCGTCTCCAAGAGGCAGTGGCTGTGGAAGGTAGGTGATGTGGCTCCCATCGGCAAAAGAGAGCCAAAAGAGGTTGTCGCCGTCCCTCTTGAGGAGCTTGCACCTCCTCAACATCCCCTTTGTGTAGAGAGGAGCCTCCAACCCATCCTCTAGGCCGGAAAGATCCATAACTTGTGAGGCGATCAAGGAGATCACCCTACCGCACACAATGTTCCTCGGCTCGTTCTTCCTAATCCGCTTCAAAGCGGCAAGGAAGTGGGACGGCCAATCCATCACCTTCTCGCTCATCGGAAGACAAGAGTATAGCAATGGGAGGTCCTTGAGGGCGACCTTGTTCTCCTCTTTGTGTCCACAAAAGACACTCATGAGGATCTTGGAGAGGAGCCTCAAGCTAGGGTGAGTGAGTTTGTTGGAGTACTCACCCCCTGCATGAAACTCTGATCCGGTAGCTGCCCGCCAGAACTCACACAGGTCCGGAGTCGGGACTGGCTCCCACCAGTTCTCAGAGGGGTTGAGAGTCACCCAGAAGGCCTCCTGTAGCTGGTAGTAATCAAGTGTGTATTTTGTCTTGTTGAACTTGAAGGTGAGTCCAATACACACATGATCCTCCTTCTCCATGGTGAAGGTGGCTATGAACTGTCGACTGAGCTCGGGATACGTTGGAGCACTCTTCTGTAGAAAGTCTCCGAGCCCAGCATTGGCTAGAAAGGACTGCATGCTCTCCAATATGCCTAGCTTCAGGTTGGAACGTGCAAAAACCGAGTTGCATACACAACCCGATCTTGCACAATCCTATAGCGAGTCTTCTCGCCCTCCGACATCTTGTGTTGCCTTTGTGGTTCCATTCTTGTAGATAATTAAGCAAAAGAATTAGCAACTTTCAAAACAGGGAAAGAAGACGAACCCTCTGTTGTGTTTTCCGTAGGGGCGGCTGAAGAGGCGCAGGGGCGGTGAGGCGCAAGTGCGGCAGCTTGCAGGCGCAGGGGCGGGAGAAGTGCAGAGGGCGATTCTAGGCAGCTACGAAGGTGGTGGTGTTGGGGGCGTTCCGATGGCTTTCTTGTTGGTGGAGACGTCGCCGGAGATGCTCAAAGTGGAGGGTAGAGAGTGTGAGAGAGGTAGGAAAGGTTGTGGGGTTAAGGTTGGAGGGGGGGGGGGAGGG